>OX453062.1:21830899-22430899 GCA_949699795.1 Spicauda simplicius
AAGCCCAATTACTGACAGGAAGACTGCAAGCTCATTTGCTGTTACATTCATTGATATCGAATATATGAAAAACAAGTTTTAGTTATGAATATCAAAAACTTGAACAAAAGAATTTTTTTTTTGGCGTGATGCATTTCTTCATTTCGATGGAAGGGTGTAGTTGTCGTCTCACTTTTATATGAGGCAACCAACTTAGTCCTCGGGAGCAGCAACACGTGATTGACTTCAGATTGAACCTGTATCCTATATGAAGTTGCTTACCTGTGGGCGGCTGGCTCCGCTTACCATCAGGTGGTCTGCATGTTCGTTTGCTACTTCAATCTATTAAAAAAGAATAGAAAATATAGAACCTCATTGACATAATAAATACATTACAATTATTACAAATACCAATAGTGTTATTTATGTTGCCCCATTAATAGTTGCTCCAGAACATAATCACCGACGAAGCGTTGAACGTGCTTCAAACGTAATTCATCCAATCTGAAACCAACAAGAATAACTTCCGTTATGTTATATGGCTGTACTTTATTTATACTCTTTTTTTTTCTTATTATATGACTGTAGTAGCAAACGAGAATGCAGTCCACCTGATGGTAAGTGGTCACTGCCACTCATGAACATCTGTAATCAACTTCATACAGAACATGAGTTCTATCTGAAGTCAATCACAGATGCGTTGCTACACCCGAAGACTGCTGGTCGCCTCATACAAAAGTGTGCCGGCAACCACACCCTTCCATCGAAATGAAGAAATGCTTCACGCTAGAAATAGGTGTAAAAGGTCAAATCTTATAAAGAAAGAAATTATGTGCTTCGATATTCGATTCCTCTAACAAAAATGTAATAAATTGTTACAGTGATTTGACGACAATCACCCTTGTGATACAAGACAATCAAACATTGGGAAGGAAATAATTACAAGTCTTAAAACTATCTATACTTATAATAAAGTTGTAGAGAGGTCAATTCTGTACATGAAATATTTTTCCAAAATAACTATCAGGGCGTGATTAGGGATCGATACTGATGCCAAAAATGCAATCAGTAAAATTTTTGTCTGTCTGTCTGTCTGTCTGTCTGTCTGTCTGTCTGTCTGTCTGTCTGTCTGTCTGTCTGTCTGTCTGTATAACCGTTATAGAAACAAAAACTACTCAGTGGATTTTAACGAAACTTGGTACCATTATTCTTTATACTCCTGGGCTGGTTATAGTATACTTTTCATCCCGCTACAATCAATAGGAGCAGAGCAGTAAAGGGAAATGTTGGGAAAACGGGAGAAGTTACTTTTTTAAGCTTCTGTCGCGTGTGCAACCTTAATGGTTAAAGCTACACAGAAATCATGTATGAGGGAAATATTTTCCTTAAAATTATCTAAAAAATATCCTACGACAGCATATGTCCATCTTTTATGGTTGACTCACAATAACACGTGTAACTCCCGATAGCTTAGCAGTTCAAAGCTTTCTGATTATATTTGTCTACTCTTACGTTTATAACTCAGTCATCTATCTGTACGAAAATGAACATGAAAATGAAAAATGAAAAATGAAAAATGAAAAATGGAAAATGGAAAATGAAAAATGAAAATGAAAAATGAAAAATGAAAAATGAAAAATGAAAAATGAAAAATGAAAAATGAAAAATGAAAAATGAAAAATGAAAAATGAAAAATGAAAAATGAAAAATGAAAAATGAAAAATGAAAAATGAAAAATGAAAAATGAAAAATGAAAAATGAAAAATGAAAAATGAAAAATGAAAAATGAAAAATGAAAAATGAAAAATGAAAAATGAAAAATGAAAAATGAAAAATGAAAAATGAAAAATGAAAAATGAAAAATGAAAAATGAAAAATGAAAAATGAAAAATGAAAAATGAAAAATGAAAAATGAAAAATGAAAAATGAAAAATGAAAAATGAAAAATGAAAAATGAAAAATGAAAAACGAAAAATGAAAAATGAAAAATGAAAAATGAAAAATGAAAATTGAAAAATGAAAAATGAAATTTTTAAAAATGAAAAATGAAAAATGAAAAATGAAAAAGAAAAAGAAAATGAAAAATGAAAAATGAAAAATGAAAAATGAAAAATGAAAAATGAAAAATGAAAAATGAAAAATGAAAAATGAAAAATGAAAAATGAAAAATGAAAAATGAAAAATGAAAAATAAAAAATGAAAAATGAACAGTGAACAGTGAACAGTGAACAGTGTCACGGTGACGTAACAAATATATTAAATAGGGACAATTCTTGGCTATGCGAAAGATCCATCTTAACTCCTCGCAATGACCAGGCATTTGAGATTAATAATAAAATACTGTCGAATATACAAGGGGAAAGCAAAGTTTATAGTTCAATAAATAGAATGGTCGATGAACAAGACGCCACTAACTACCCGATAGAATTTTTAAATTCTTTAAATATGCCCGGACTTCCTTCTCATGAAATTTGTTTAAAAATTGGCATTCCGATTATTCTGCTCCGAAATTTAAGACCACCACAACTTTGCAATGGAACTCGGCTAAAAGTAACCCGGTTGCAACAAAATATTATCGAGGCTCAAATTTTAACAGGTTGCGGTGCAGGAGAAACCGTCTTTATTCCCAGAATTCCCTTAGTACCTAATAATTTTCCATTCCAATTTAAAAGAACGCAATTCCCAGTATCAGTGTGTTATGCAATGACAATTAATAAGGCTCAAGGGCAGACTTTTCGTGTTGCTGGAGTAGATCTCGGTGTCAGTTGTTTCTCGCATGGTCAGTTGTACGTCGCTCTTTCCCGGGTCAGTAGTTCCAAAAATCTTTACGTTCGTGCCGGATGGATCAACATTCAACATAGTTTACCCGGAAGCTTTGCATTGAAGTATTTTCGTTATATAAGTACTTAAGCCTTCGGCAGGATCGGAATAGGGCTACGGTATCCCTGCCTGTCGTAAGAGGCGACTAAAAGGGGCTTCCGGGGTTGCGGGCGGCTAGAGTGGGAGCTTGAACCGTTCAGCCAGGCGATACCGGGAAGGTGGCGATATGTGTGGTCGAATACCGCCGTAAAGACTAGATTGGGTGGTGGGCCCATCCGCCCATCTGGGAGGAGCCCGAGTCCTCTTTATAGCACCGAAGACGGCCACCGGGGGGGTTTTAGTGCGGTAAAAATTCCACATAACTCTGCGTCGCTCCCACGGCGTCGGGTACCTTTTGAAGGTTTCCCCCTCGAAAACAAAAATAAAAAAGGTTCTTAAGCCTCATGTGAACGTGATCTAAACAATATTACCAATACATTAACTCAATAACACACAAGGAGTTACTCGCTGGCGGAGTCGCGGGCAAAGCTATTAACAATAATATTGTGCGGTTCCGTATTGCGATATTTTTCAACAGTATTGTAGATATGACATATTATATTTCCCTACTAAAATACGAAAGTTAATCTGTCTGTTACATCAAAACCACTGAACCGTGAGGAAGGACATAGGCTACTTTTTTTTACGAAAAACAACGGAAACGCGGACGAAGTCGCGGGCAACAGCTAGTATTAAATATAGACGTTTATATATTTAACCAATGATTCCTAGTTACTATTTACCGAACACCGTTTTAGTGGATAAAACTAATTGGATTTGTCGACCCACGACCTATTTCGCCTAATTTTCCTATCCTGAGTGAGTAAATAATTTGACTAGTTGAATGTATACAAATCATTCACATTAATAATTAGTATACATTTCGATTGATTACTATATGCTTGTAAGCAAAACTTTTAATAAATTGAATGAAATTTAATTTTTATCTGACTAAAGTAGCAAACAGGCATGCAGTCCACCTGATGGTAATTTTGTGGTCACTGCCGCCCATGGACATCTGTAACTTCATACAGAACATGGGTTCTATCTGAAGTCAATCACAGATGCATTGCTACACACGAGGACTGTGATGGTTGCCTCATATAAAAGTGTGCCGGCAACCACACCCTTCTATCGAAACGCAAGAAGTGTACCACGTTGGAAATAGGTGTGGCGGTGGTACCTACTTGTGGAACTACACTGCTTCTACCACTTTCATAATGTGCGTGACACTGCTTCTACCATGAATGAATACCATACCATACCATACCATGAATGAATGAATGAATTCGTATGAATGCCATATTCATTGTAATGTATGGGCAAAAATGTTGACAATTATTGTTTTGAGGAAAACGTACGTTAATACGTTTTTCTCGGAAAGCAAACAATTTCTGTTAATACAATCAATTGGGCTTACTTTTAGAAGCTCATTTAGTTAGCCAAAGGAATTCCTCGGCGCCAGCCTGACCTTCAGTGACAAAGGAATTTTGTTCCCATTCTTTGTTGGTAGCTTTCGTAAATTCGTTGGCGCAAAAAGTATTAGGAGTTAATATAATTATATTGTTAGTGAGTGCAGTAATTATAGTTTATTTATCCAAATCTATTGTGCCACGTTTTATTGCAAAATTAATAAAAAAGAGTGTGTGTGTCAGCTCCGACGCCCGACTGGAGTTTAGTCCTTAAGTCCGAATGTCTAAACTGACGCAAAGAGTTTATTTAACTGAAAAAATATTGATACCGTATGGAAGGGTAAATTAACAAATTGGTGAAAAAAAAATCTCAATAACAATATTAATTATTGATATTCATAACAAAACCAGCAAAATAAGTACGTCGACACTGATAGAAATAAACAAGCCCTATAACATATAGGTATGGTCGCTTTGCAGCATACCCTATTGTACGTCTTAATACTTTCACAACCGAATTAGAAAGATTCGCACCAAAGGTGCGCACCAAAAACGTAACGAGGTCATTCATAAGTTGGTTTTACTCCTCACATTTTTCTCATACCGGACCCCTATATATGCAAATCGATTCTTAAGGAGTAAACTCAAAAAATTACTTCAAATCTCATTCTGTGTTAGAAACTAAGTACTGTTATCACTTCCGAGTATGATTTAAAGGTATCCGCATAATTTGCCATTTACCAAATATTTTTTAATCTTGATGTACCAGTCTAATAGTAAATATCTCAGCATAATGTTGTATTTTTTTCTCAACATCAAAAATAAAACTTTAATTACTATTGTGATCAAATCAAATGACAGTTATTAAGATTATACAAGATAATGACAATTGATAACGAAACGGCATAATAACTACATAGTCATTGTGATCAACCCATTATTGTCCCACTGCTGGGCACGGGTCTCCTCTCAGAATGAGAGAGTTTTAGGCCATAGTCCACCGCGCTGGCCAAGTGCGTATGTGTGGACTTCACACACCTCCGAGAACATTTGTTTTAAGAACTCTCGGGTGTGTATGTGTTCTCACGATGTTTTCCTTCACCGACAAGCAGTGATAATTACTTTCTAATACACACTTAAATGAATGGTGCGGGCCTGGGTCGAACCTCGGACCTCCCGATCGGGAGGGCAAGTTTCAACCATTAGGCTATCACTGCTCTATTTTCTTATTTATTTAATATTTGGGTTCATTTCCCAACATATAGAAGTCTGAGAATTATAAGACCATCCGCAAAAATCTGAAATCTCTTAAAGTTCTTACAGTCTCGGACGCACTTCCATAAGAAAACGTTTTAAGCTTAAAAGGCCTCAGATCTTCAACTGAGCTTCTTAAGGGATTAGTACTTTCGTCGGAGTGAACAGCGACCATTAAAGTTTTATTACGTGTAGGACTTTTGATAACACAAATAAGTTAATAAAGAATATTTATTTCTTAGTCTTTTGAGATTCACTGTTCACCGTACGCGTTTCTTAAAGGGGTTTTTGCCAACAGTCACCGCGCCTGATATGCTTGATAGTAGTGGGCGTAGATATATTGTGCATGTTAAACATCTGATAGCAAGTGGTGAAGAAAAAAAAAAAAAACGCTTTCTACACTCATAGCCCCACAGTAGGATTTTCTCCTGTGTCGTGGGTGCCATGGACACACGCAAAGACGAATACACAAACACCCAGACCCAGAACAAGAATCTAAACTCATCATTCAGATACCTGACTGGCCGGGAATCGAACCCGGGACCCACTACACGTCAGCCCGGTACGGTAACCGCTGGGCCACGCGGGTCGTCAAAACGGGTGAAGACAATTATAGATAGATAGATTCATTTTGAAGGTGGTAGAATCGGTGTAGTTCGACCGGAGAAGTACCACCGCCACACCTATTTCCAGCGTGAAGCATTTCTTGCGTTTCGATGGAAGGGTGTGGTTTCCGGCACACTTTTATATGAGGCGACCAATATAGTCCTCGGAAGTAGCAACTCATCTGTGCTTGAAGTTGCTTACAGATGTCCATAGGCGGCAGAGACCACTTACCATCAGGCGAACTGCATGCTCGTTTGCTATTTCAATCGATACAAAAGATGCATTGCATCGCATTAACAGATTTTACTACAATATAGGAGTGGAATATCAATAATCTCTATGCATTATTGGTGTTTTACAGGTTTTTTTTGTAATGTGCATCTTTTGAACTTCTTCATGATTTCCAATTAATTTGTTCTGCATGCCATTTTGTCATAGGACTTTTTTTGTGAGTATATGGACGTTACTGAATATTGTTAGAAAAGATTTCTAAAGTTTCTGCACATTTTTATATGAGGCGACCATCTTAATCCTCGGGAGTAGGAACGCATCTGTACAGTACTTCAGATTGAACGCATGTTTTATATGAAGTTGGTTACAAATGTTCATGGGTGGCAGTGACCATTTACCATGCGGTAGACTGCATGCTCGCTGGTTACTTCAATCAGGTAAAAAACAAGGTGGTAGAACCAGTGTAGTTCGACCGGGGAAGTATCACCGCCACACCTATTGCTATCGTGGAGCATTTCTTGCGTTTTGATAGAAGGGTGTGGTTGCCGAGACACTTTTACATGAGGCGACCATCATAGTCCTCGGGAGTAGCAACGCATCTTTTGTTGACTTCAGATGGAACCCATGTTCTGTATGTAGTTGATTACAGATGTCCATGGGTACTGACCACTTACCATCAGGTGGACAGCATGCTCGTATGCTACTTCAGTCAGATAAAAAAAAACACATTCCGGAATTCTGTATGGGAAATACACAGGGACAGATATTTTGAATTTAACATCTGCTTCGCAAAATAAAGCATTTATTTCAATGAAAATATCATACCTCCGATTCAGATTGAGCGCAGCAGGTAACCGATGGCGGGGCACTTCATCATCGGGCCGTCGCGGCCACGTGCGACTTGAATTGATGTGCTTCAGCCAGAGAATAGACTTCTAGAGGTAAATCTTAACTTATTTCTTGCTAGTCACCCGTCGCAACGGTCGAAATTTTACCGTAATTTAAATTAAAAAACTTTACTTCATATTGTCCAAAGTAGCACAAATATTTCTCTAATTTAAATAAATTGTAATAATTTTCAAGTTATTTTCAACGCACCCGTTAATGATAAAAAGAGGTTTATTTACTAAGCTGCATTTAAAAGCAATAGTGGGTATTTTGATAAAGACATCTGACTATTTTGACGTTATGTGTTTTCATAGTAAGACATTTACGTAAGTTCGGTTTGCACGCTCGTTTTTGCCAAGGACGTGCAAGTTGTGGAATGAACTTCCTCCTGAAGTATTCCCGGAGCGCTATGACATGGGGTTTTTCAAGAAAGGTGCGAAAAGAGCTCTCCTTCACAGCCGGCGATGCATTGGCGACTCCTCTGGTGTTGCGAATGTCCATAGGCGACGGTGACTACTTTCCATCAGGTAGCCCGTCTGCCTTATCGTTAGGTAAAATTATAAAAAAAAAAAAATAATGTTGTATTTCGTTTATTATGTATGTGTTTGTGTCAAATGCAAGGTAGTGAGTGTAATGTGTTTTAGTTGATTTTATGTAAGTTTCATGCATTTTTGAAAAAAATATTAGCATTGCACAATCCTTCTCTACATCAACTATAACCGTGCTTAATTTCATACTCCTCCGCCTGCGGCAAGTATCTTAGAAACGAATCACAAGTTGCTTCACATATTAATGTATAGATATTGTCTTTTTTTTTGTTACGGGGAGGAAACCTTCAAAAGGTACACCGAAGCCTTGGGAGAGACTCTGGGTTATGTGGGATATTTACCCACTAAAACCTCCTTGGTGGCCTTCCTCAGTGCTTGTAGTAGGGAACTCGGAAACTCCTACGGAACGAACCAGTGGCCCCTAGCGCAGCGCCACTCACGGGCTCATCTCTTGAGGGATGTGTACCATCCCCCTACACCATCCGGTGCTTACGGTGAGATGCAGTCACACATACCACCATCCTTCTCGGGGTTGCTTGTTGGATGGTTCGAGCTCCCACTCTAGCCGTCCGCAACCCCAGAAGCCTCCTGTTAGTCGCCTATTACGACAGGCAGGGGATACCGTAACCGTATTCTACTCCCCGACTACAGGGTGAATATAAATATTACCTATAACTAAGATTGCTTGTGAGGTTATCTCTTAGTTAGTCCTTTACGCAAAAACACCGGTCGGATTCCGTTGAAATTTAACACACACATAGCTCAAGAATTACTAAGGATGGTATTTTACCATGGTATTTTTACTATGGTAGATAGTACCAAAACAGGTGAAACCGCGGAAATCTTCGAAACTTTTGTGTAGGAAGATTATAGGAATTAGGTGTTAAATACAGGAGAGAACTGCTTGCTGCTGATTGTCGTAGAAATAGAAGAAAGAGTATGTGTATTGTTACTAGGAGTCTATGTAGATTATCAGGTCTGTGGTTTTCATTCACTCCAAAAACAAAAGTCTAACTTTCCCATTTCTCTTTTAATAAGACATATAGTACTAGATCTTATTTATGGCCACATATCAATCAAAAGAAGGTTAGTATCAATAGTATTACATATAAAATTAGATAACGGTTTTGATGTACAACATAACGGAATGTTGTTTAAACAACTCTATTAGTAATGAAGATAGGTTTATTAATAAAGTAAATATGAAATACACTTTTTTATTTAAGTCTAGCAAGCTTAACTGTTTATCTGACTGCAATTTTAAACGAGCATGCAGTTTGATGGCAAGTGGTTACTACCGCCGACGGACTTTTATGGGGTACAACCCATTATTGTCCCACTGCTGGGCACGGGTCTTCTCTCAGAATAAGAGAGTTTAAGGCCATAGTCCACCGCGCTGGCCAAGTTCGAATTGGTGGACTTCTATAATCAACTTCATATAAAACATGTATTTTATCTAGTTAACCACAGATGCGTCGCTACCTCGAGAACTAAGATAGTCACATCATATAAAAGTGACCCAACAATCACATCCGAATTTGAAAACGCAAGAATCTATTAAGCTACCAATTCTCACCCTTATACTATCTTCGAAGGGCATACCACATTGCTCGAAGGACCGATAACTGATGGGAAAGAAAGATCCTCGAGTGGCGACCACGTTTAGGAGAAAGGAGTACAGGTCGCCCCCCACCAGCTGTTCCAATGATCTGAAGAAGACAGCGAGAAACCGTTGGATTCAGAGGGCACAGGATCGGTTGGAGTGGCGCCATTTAGGGGAGGCCTATGTCCAGCAGTGGACATCAAAGGGCAGATAAATGGATAGAAGACTATTTTCAAATCTATGAGATAATCTAGCAAAGCAATTAAAAATAAAGCAGCACTTAAGATTGACATGTAATTATGATTCTGCAGCCAACAAAGTTGCGATGAAATAATTTACACGTGATTACCACGAACATTAATTATTATCCCGTCTCCTCGGCTTAGATTACACAAATTTGTAGCCAATTTATTATGTACGTACCAACAGACGATCATAATTTTGTATGACGTACGCGGATGTAATTTGCTTGGGAATTAACAAGGGGATTTTATTGCATGTGGGATTTGAAGGCAGGAATTTTGTAGCGATCGTTGTTACATTTATTTTTTAGAATAACAATATATGTAGGTATGTAACTGTAACTGTCGGGTTCAAGTTTCGGTTCGAGATATGTCGACTTAAATGATTCACTATCCTTGATTCTATGATCCATTTTAGGTTTTTTTTTTATGTGACTGAAGTAGCAAACGAGCATGCAGTCCACCTGATGGTATGTGGTTACTGCCGCTCATGGACACCTGTAATCAACTTCATACAGAACATGGGTTCCATCTGAAGCCAATCACACATGCGCTGCTACTCCCGAGGACTATGATGGTCGCCTCATGTGAAAGTGTGCCGGCAACCACAGACCACACCCTTCCAACGAAACGCAAGAAATGCTTCACGCTAGAAATAGGTGTGGCGGTGGTACTTCTCCGGTCGAACTACACTGGTTCTCACACATCGATCGATTCACATCGACTCACATCGATTTCTAGCGTGAAGCATTTCTTGCATTTCGATGGAAAGTGTGGTTGCTGGCACATTTTTATATAAGGCGACCAAAGTTCTCGGGAGTAGCAACGCATCTGTGATTGACTTCAGATGGAACCCACGTTTTGTATGAAGTTAATTAATGTCCATGAGCGGCAGTGACCACTTACCGTTAGGTGGACTGCATGCACCTTTGCTATTTCAGTCAGATAAAAAAAAAGGTGTGTGTGCGATTCACACACGATAGAAGTGAAACTTCAGTAAATCGAGAAAAGAATGGTATTAGCTCACGAACTTTTCACATATACTAACACACGTTAAATGCTCAAATACAAGCAAGTATTAAACAGTGTGCTCTCTCGCTCTGGCTCACTAATTACAGGCGACTATGCTTAGAAGACGGGAGTGGGGACGTGTGTATATTTCTGTCTCATTCTTTACCGGCTTCATTCTACACATTTTTGTATTTGTGTCTCTTACCTGTCGTTTTTTCCGTTGCATCAGGTTTGAAATCACAACGATTCTAAAGAAGTTTCACTTCAAAAAAAGTAAACGGTATAAAAACATCGGGCAGCTATCCAACAAAGCAGTTCCGAGGACAATTTTCATTTCGGGCTTAACGTGTCCAGAGAAAACGCAGCAAACTTTCTCCGGTCTCAGTACTATCGTCTAGCGCCCTTTTTATCTGAATTAATTTATCAACGTCAGAAATTTACATGTCGAAAATAAGCCAGAAAAGCGGCAGTTTCCGCGTAAATAAATACGGAAACAACTCCTTGTACTTTGTTTTGTTAAGAAATAAGAAAATCTTATGCATAAATTGTGTAAGTTTAACTTCGTTTTTCGTAAGGGATGAACCAAGAAATTGTTATCAGATTGTTGGTTCTAGAAATTAGTATATGCTTGTTTATTACGTATGTGTTTGTAACTAGTCGTATCCGGTTTAAAAAACGTGTAATATACCCCAAGATTACTAGAACTTTTCAAAGATTATATCGATTTTGATGAATCTTTAACTATCTGTTGAAATGAAATGAAATTTCTTTATTTTGTATAGGCCTACAGGGGCACTTACAAATTGTCAGTTTCACATTTTTTTCTAACACTACGACTGGATCGGATCGGGTATTAGAACTAAGTATTACCTCAAGATGTCAATTATTACATAAATTAATTTTCAGTCTTTGAATTAAATTCGGAAGTATTACTTTGATGTTCTTTCAAACACAAAGATTATCAGACAGTACAATGTTCTAAAATAATAAACATACTAGTTGGTCCGGCGAACGTCGTTTTGCCTATAAGTCAGAAATCTGAAATTTTCAGCGATTCCTCACTATATTATACATGTGTTATACATTAAAACTGCCTTCATGAATCACTCTATCTTAAAAAAAAATTAGCTTAGTTTTAAAGATCTAAGCATACATAGAGACAAACAGCGGGGAGTGACTTTGTTTTATATCATGTAGTGATCCACGACTACTAATTCTCAGCCCTCCAGACTATTTTTTCCAAATATATGCGACGTATAAACACGCCTAACATTTCTTGTTATTATATGTACGGAGAATTAAACTCGGATAGGACAATAGCCGAGTAGAATTTGTAGTCAAGATGGTGTCGAGAGGGTCTACAGTACCTAACGAAGGTTTTGTTTGTTCGAACAGGGTCGCCTGGTCATCAGGGTCAGGTGTTTGGTGTGTAAATATCTAGTTTAATCAGAAAATTCGGTGGCAATTTATTCCTTACTTGGATTTGTTTTTGTTCTGTGTTTTTATTCGTTAGCATTATTTAATAACTTTCAAGGTTTCTTAAATTTATCGCAAAAATATATTTTATATAATATATAGTTTTATATAATATACGAGTATATAAGGTATGGTACTCAATATGAAAGTATAATAATACTTTCATTTCAAGGTATATATTTTCACAGGGCAGGTACCACCTCCACACATATTCCTACTGTGAACAAGTTCTTGCGTTTCGGTGGAAAGGTGTGGTTGCCGGCGCATTTTACAATACAAAAGAATAATCCAGCTCATAAGCTATGTGCGTGTTAAATTTGATCAAGATCAGATGAGTAGTTTTGACATGAAAAAGTCAGAAAAACCATCCATACATCATTTGTCATAATTGCACCTTTATAACATTTTTACGGTCAGAACGTGATTGTACGTCATAATTTGAAATGTTGATATGGCACAACGTACAATGACGTTCAAATAGGTATAAAATATTATATACGACAGAACGTTTATTCCTGATGAACTTTCAAGTTAAAATCTTATTGGATGTACCTTGTGTCGCACTATGTAAAATACTAGAAACTTTACTGTCACGATTTTGTCATGACGTCTTTAAAACGTACGATATCATTGGACTCTACGTATTTATACGTCATGTATGGAGATTTACTGTGTCATTCTAGAACACAGACTTAAACGGTACCATCCACGAAAGTGATAATATTAGTAAGATTTTATCTGTACAAAATAAAACTTAAAAGGTTGTAGCAATAGAAACCTAGTAAGTTGCCCCGTTTTGTGATTGAGACAAACAAATATAGGCATCAAGGAACTCAGACGAAACATAAACTTTTTACGATTATACTCCTGCTTTAAGGATTATACTTGAGGCGCGATATACTTGAACAGTAAATACTTTTAATGCCACATACTTTATGTCAACCACCAAACATGAATAATTTATATATTTTTTAATAATAATATTAATATTGTTGTGTACATGTTTGGTTGTCATCCATAAAGACTTCAAAGCTCCAAGAAATTAGCAAATGATTTAAATGTATTTAAATACTGAATATGTGTTTAGTATAGTAGTATATATAGTCCCGAAGTCGGCGCTCAACCTTATATATTTTGCTGGACGGTGACTTTAGAACAGTGTTCAATATGATCTAGATAGCCTCATTCCTTTTAAAATAGTTTTCGTATATTATAAAGGCATTATAACAAAAATACACATTAACCATTCATCCATCAGCCCTTTGAGGTCCACTGCTGGACATAGGCCTCTCCTAATTAACCATTATAACCACACTCGTATTACCAGGCAGGTAATACGAGTGTAGTTTGACCGGGGAGGTACCACCATCACACATATCTGAGTCACAAGAAAAGCAATTTAATTATCTAATTTAATTTACTTCTAATTTACTTAATTTAACTTAATTTAATAAATTAATTTAATTTGGATTATGTAAATTAGTTCAGATGAAAACTATCATGCAAACTCCGCATGAAGTTGCTCATAGATTTCCATGGGCGGCAGTGAACTCTCCCTCTTACTCTTGATGACGGGTTCGTATAACCAACAATAGCTTGCATAAAAATAGCGATAAATTTGTCAATCGATTTTTTATGAAATTATTACCCTTATAAATAATAGCGTTGGTCCAACATCTTTCGACCAAAAAACATGACGTCACACCAAAGGGAAATACTAGAAAATAAGGAACACGTGAAGCAATTTCCCCGCGAATTTCGACCACAGAAAATAAACAGCAAGAAATTTGCGTCAAATTGAATGAAAACCCTTTCTTATCCCAGGTACACATGACCCTAGTACCTAATTTGACCGTAGGTCGACAAAAATGTTCAAAAGGGTCCAATCGTAAAATTATGCAGATTGAGGGCACTTCGTCATCAGAAAAGCAAGATGTGCCCGGTCCTAATGTTTGCAGTCTCAATACGGTTTTTGATGAGAATTATTTGCTCGACGCCACGTTGTAAATAGTCCGCGCTGTTTGCTGTGTGAGACTTACTGTTTAAACATAGTGATAGCAGTAAACATGTGTGGACTTGGGAATGTGTAACATTTATTTTCACACAATATTTCGGTATTCAAGTACTATATAAATTAGCACAGCTAATAGAAATCTCTCGAGAGTGTTGAATTTGCTCTACATTGTTTATGCAGACATCGTGTGGTATTAGTTAATTCAAATATTATAAAGTAGGTAAATCTATAAGTTTTTTTAGTAATATTGAAGTAAAAAAACGCTTTCTATACTCATAGCCCCACACAAAAAAATTCTCCTATGTCGTGGGTACCATGGACACGCACAAGACGAATACAGAAACACCCAGACCCAGAACATGAATCTAAATTCATCGTTTAGATACCAGTCTGGCCGGGAATCGAACCCGGGACCCATTGCGAATCAACAAGCAATGAGCCCTCTTGATGGTAAAATAGCTACTGCCACACATGGAACTTTGTATTAAAATGCAGATACTTTTTTTTTATTTGACTGAAGTAGCAAACGAGCATGCAGTGCACCTGATGGTAAGTGGTCACTGCCGCTCATGGACATGTGTAATTATCTTCATACAGAACATGGATATCGGAAGTCAATCACAGATGCGTTGCCACTCCCGAGGTCTATGATGGTCGCTCATATAAAAGTTTGCCGGCAACCTCACCCTTCCATCGAAACGCAAGAAATTCTTAACGCTAAAAATAGGTTTGGCGGTGATGTTTCCCCGGTCGAACTACCCTGGTTCTACTACCTGGTAAAACTAAATACTATCAAAGTCTTATCAAAGGTCGATCACAGTGGCGTAGCTACTACTGACGACCAATTTAGAACATCCATGAAGTTGCTTACAGATGTCAATGGGCGGCAGTGACCACTTGCAATCAGATAAATAATCAGCTAAACTGCATGATCATTTGCTTCTCTACCCTAAATATATAAAACCCATGGTACACATACAGAAAAGTCTTAGATTTTACGAGTACAGTGAGATACGCTATTTGCAGCTTAATACCACGCATTGGTCATTCCGGTCGAGTAGCGTTCCTCGTTCGTTGTCAACGAATCTTGGTTCCGGACGTGTGTGTGCAATTATTAAGGAACATTGATTTTACCCGATACGATTTCTGGTAGGAACGTTTTGCGAGCAACAACGTTTTGGTAGCATATAATCTACCAACGATCTAGTCCATACTAATATTATAAATGTAAAAGTGTGTTTGTTTGTTCCTCTTTTACGTCACCACATAGCTACAATATAATATGGTTTATAAGCTGGGAGATAGTTAGGAAGGCGGAGAGTGACGTACGCTACATTTTACCGCGCTCTCTCATTTCCATGAGAATATCGATGTTTTGTTAATTGAAACATATTCAGTAGTTCCAGACGTTGTTAATAGATGGCGTTAGTAAAATGAATTTACGAGTTCTGAATCACGCTATCAAATGCTAATGTTAATTCCCTTTGACCGTGCGGGCGAAGCCGCGAGTAAGATAGTATTTAATAATTTACATTCTTTCGCTGAGCGTTCCAATGTTTGCCACATTGCCTTCTTTAATAAAATATATGCTTATTATAAAATCAATCGTTTAAATGGCGATTGAAATTATCGAGAAGTAACCTAAAAGCTTAACAGTTTGAAGTAACTCTAGCAATTAGTATGAAGCCACAGTGTGGACTATGGTTTCAACTTATCATTATAAGATTAAATATAAAACCTTATTGAGTATATTAAATGTATAATAAAATAAATGTAAAAATATAAAGATCATAAAAATATATTTTATGTTTATTTTTCATTTAGTGAATTTCATGTTCAGTAATGAATAGAAAGTAATATCCTTAATATCCTTAAACCTTATAAGAGGTGTATTTTGCCAAGCGACTTTGACTTATCTGCTTAAACGTTGTTGATACTAAACAAGGAAATACTTAAGTAATAAAAAAAACATGCGTGCGTACAAAGTACACATGTCAGAAGTGAAACTTCTTTGGCGAACTAATTTATAAATCTTGTTTATATTTATACAAATCTAAAACTTTAAATTTCCAAGATTAAGAGGAAGGGAAAAAGGCGTGATACGACGTTCGCTCTGTCTCACTTTTTCTCTCAATCTTTCTCACTCGCTTGCTCCCTACTCTCACTCCACGGCTAGTTGCTCATGCTACGTTCGCCCTGTCTTACTCTCTCTCAATCGGTCTCGATCACTCTCTCTCTCTTTTCCGACACTTCCGTTGCATACCGGCGTGACGTTTCATCTGTAAAAATTTTACCCTCATGCGCCTAAAGAAGTTTCACTTCAAAAACTGCAAACGGGCATATAACATCGTGGAAATGTTTGCCTACGACAAGGTTTAACGACGCCAACGCTTATCGTATAACTTTTGTTTTATTATTTGACTGAAGTAGCAAAGGAGTATGCAGTCCACCAGTAAGTGGTCACTGCCATCCATGGACATCTGTAACTAACTTCATACAGAACATGAGTTCCATCTGAATTCAATCATAGGCGCGTTGCTACTCCCGAGGACTATGATGGTCACCTTATGTGAAAGTGTACGAATAACTGTACGTGAATAACTGGGTTCTACCATATAGTGGTTATTTGAAAATGGACAAAAACTGGTAATGAAAACATACAAAAATGGTCATGAAAACTTCCTTCTTCTTTCTCAACGATTTCAAAGTATTCAAAGGGTAAGCCTAAAGTTATATTCCTACGTTATTAACCCCAGAACACTTCACCTTCTCTGGGGCACTCCACAAGGTTTTGTTTTTGAATTTATTTCGCGAGTGTAAAATTTACAGATTTGATCTCCCGTGTATTTTACCCTATGAACACGTACTACTTATTGGCCAATTATTCGGCACAACCCATACGGCGTAGACGTGTGCGCGGTTTCTTGGAGTGGCTAAGTATTTTTACGCATTTACAAGTAAATGATACTTAAGTAATACAAACTGCAAACGGGCATATATCATCGTGAAAATGTTTCCCTACGATAAGGTTTAACGAAGCCAACGCTTATGGTATAAGTAGGATGTACTATACAGTGGTTATCTGAAATACAAAAATGGTCTTGAAAACTTGCTTCTTCTTTCTAAACGACTTCTAAGTTTTCAAAGGATAAGCTAAAAGTTATATTCTTACCTTATTAATACAAATAAATCCCATACATTATAGTTTCCAAAGAGCATGCATGAACCTGATGGTAAGTGATCACTGCCGCCCATGAGCAAAGTAAGCAACTTCATACAGAACAAGGGATTTATTTGAAGTCAATCATAAATCAGAGTAGTGATAGCCTAATGGTTGATACTTGCCCTCTCAATCGGGGTCAGAGGTTCAAATCCAGGCCAACCACTGATTTATGTGCGTATTAGAAATTAATTATCACTGATTTTCGGTGAAGGAAAACATTGTGAGGAAACCTACGAACCCGAGAGTTCTTAAAAGTTCTCGGAGGTGTGTGAAGTCAACCAATTTGCACTTGGCCAGCGCGGTGGACTATGGCCTGTAACTCTCTCATTCTGAGAAAAGACCTGTACCCAGCAGTGGGACAATAATGGGTCGCACCCAACCCCGCGACCCAATCATAAATGCATTGTTAAAATGTGTAACACCTCCCTGGTCACACATAAACCTGTGACATCATTATATTTACATCCATGCATAAATAATTGGCTTTCAGTTCTAAATAGTTGACGAAAATTGTATAAACTGTTTGGTAAAGCCAGCGTTTAATTATCAGCTGAACTGTTTAGCGCTTAAATATTCTGTCTGTTGGTGGCTTAACTGGATTGTTCATTTGTAACCGGAATCAAAACATTATCATACAATTGTAATTGGCTGTTAAGTTAGTATCTAAAATATTGTTGTTTAGAATTATCAATTTGATACAATACGAGTCGTCCTCAGCGCTATAAACAGGACTCTGGATTCTCCAAAGGAACGCAACCGGGGTACCACCGGACTCCTCCCAGGTGAGCAGTTGAGCTCACCGCTCCGTCTGGCCTTTACGACGGTATGCGGCTACGCATTCCGCCATCCTTCCCAGGGTCGTCTGATCGAACGGTTCGAACACTCTCTCTAGCCGCCCGCAACCCCGGAAGCCCCTTTTAGTTGCCTCTTACGACAGGCAGTGGATACTGTAGTCCTATTCTGATCCCGGAACTACAGGGATAACATAAATCGAAGGTAAAATATTTAAATTTCAGTAGTTCAATTTAAGAAAAAAAATAAGTTTTACGTGGTAGTAACAATCAGACATACATTCTCACAAACTTTAACATTTATAAAACTAATAAAACAGAAGATCAAATATAAACTAACCATAAACCTAGGTATTTACAAGAGAATAAAATTACAAACGACGTAACACAACAAAAGGCGACTGTATAAAATTTCTTAGTAAGAATCAGAACGAAGCTACTGGAATAACAAAGCGGCAATGACTTAACTGGGAAACTGTGCTGTTAAAAAAGGTCTGAAACGCGAAAAACAAAGTCCAACTAACCGTACAAAGAGGAGAAAGGACATCTCCTTTGCGTGACGTGAACTGTGCCGTTGCAGGCCACTCGGAGAACAAAGCGATGAATATGACCGTAGGGACACTTTCGTTGATGCGACTTGCGATTTTGCGTTTATCGGTATACACAAAAAACGGTTGAACTGCTGATTATTTATTTTATTTATTTATTTTATTTTTGACCGAGAGCAATACACACAGACATTTACAATAGTAACTTACACTAGACAAAATTGGTGTGCATGCCAATTATGGGTGCGTACATCATTCGTTAGAGTAGATGTTGTTGTTAATTTATGTTACATTAAAAAATAAAAAAATAAGACAAAACTAAACCTAACAAATACAAAAAGACAACAAAAAAAGGCTAAATAATTGAGGCTAATAAATCAGTGACGAGAATTTAACATTGTATAAAATAAAAGATACAGATTATGTAAAAAGATGTGCGGTAATTTTTTTTTAAGAGTTTTAGTCGATTGATAGAATATATCAATATCTTTGATAGACGCCGAGAGATGATTGTACTCAAAACACATTCGTGGTAAAGGAGAGTGTTTAAGAGCGTTAGTCCTGCATGCTGGCACATAAAAAATATTTGTGATGGGTTTTCGTGGGTATTTGTAGGGATGTTCATATTTAAACTATGTAATATTTCACTGCAGTCTGTTTCTCCACACAAAATCTTCCTGAGAAATATAACATCCTGCAGTTTTCGGCGATTGTGGAGCGACATCAATTTAAAGTGTTTTAGCCTTTATCACACATATTCTTCTTCTTTTCCGTTTCGCTCTTGGCAGAGCGGTCGTGATCATCATGCAGTCGCATTTTTGGCAGATGTAATTTTCCTCACTATCTCACTGGGCCACCCACGGCCGACTTGATTTGGTCGGTCCATAGCATTGGTGATCTACCTCATGGTCTGGTGCCTTCCCCTCTGCCTTGAACTACCAGACGTTCGATGGAGTCGTTGCCTCTCCTAGTGACGTGGTCGAAGAACTTTAGAATGCGACTTTGCACTAGAGCTGATAGTCGTACTCTTATGCCAAGTTCTTTAAGTATAGAGGCGTTTGTGCGGTGTTCCATCCATGATACTCCGAGCATCCTCCTCCAGCACTACATCTCTAGGGCGTCAATGTTTTTCTTTTCGATCTCACGCAGGGTCCACGTCTTATCAGGTTCCACACATTATTATAGTATAAGACAAAGTCTTAGATCTATAAAACTACGCAACGGATTTTATTGCAGTTTTTTTAGTAGATAGAGTGATGCAAGAGGAATTTTTTTATGTATAGTATATGTATTATATAGCGGATAAACACTGATAATTTTAGATTTTTGATTTTTAAGTGGAACAAAGTTCGCCTTGTCAACTAAAATCTTTCTCAAAAATTGTACTTTTAGTAAAAACCGCACTTAAATTCGTTCAGTAGATTTTGAAAAAAACTATTACATACTAGCTGATAGCTTTTGGGGAATTTATTTCACAATAAGTATAAGAGTACTAAAATACATATATATTTGTAGTGCTCTACTTACTAGCTTTTATTTGATACCCATATGTTATGGGTTATACATACAAAATCCCCCTTTTTCTCTGACAGCATACGCCATATGAAAAATTATATAGTCTATGTCTCGATGTATTTATCACTCTCATAACCGAGTCGTTTCAAATGGTATGTCATATATTATACACACAGGGCAAGCTTTTATATGAGGCGCCAGTTTTAGGGGAGTAGCAACGTATCTGTGATTGATTTTTAGAAGGAACGTGTGTTCTCTATGAAGTTGCCTACATATGTCGATGGGTGAAAGTTGCCACATACCATAAAGTAGACCGCATGCTCGTTTGCAACTTCTTTC
Organism: Spicauda simplicius; assembly: GCA_949699795.1. Classification (NCBI taxonomy): domain Eukaryota; kingdom Metazoa; phylum Arthropoda; class Insecta; order Lepidoptera; family Hesperiidae; genus Spicauda; species Spicauda simplicius. The sequence continues at coordinate 21,851,439 of OX453062.1, forward strand.
TTATTAATAAAAAATAAGTTTCACTTAAAAAATTGTAATGTTTTATGTTGTACTGACGAAAGCAAGCCTTAACACTTTCCAGCACATATTTCGTAACGTGTTCCGGTGACACTGTGAGAAATGCATGCAACGTAGCGTGTGAAGCTTGAAATTTCTATGTAAGATGGTGCCTCGAATAGTAATGTTTGTTTTCAACGTCTTTGTAAGTTTGTTGAAACTTAACTTAACCTTGGCTCTGAGTTTGCTCTGCCATTAGCTAAGAAATTTCGTGAATATGCTAATCTTTTACTCGTATCTTCGTATGTTATTTTGATGTTGTCGCAAGTTATGCATGTCATGTATTTTACTCTGTACGTATCTTTTTACTCCTTGTTAAGTTATTTTCGAGCTTAAAATAAGATTCAAGCTCGCGAGAGCAAAAAAAAGCCCTTAAAATCCAATTACTATTATGAAACTTATCCTCTCGATCGGACATCCGAGGTTTTTTCTGACTTTTCTAAAATCGTGTAATTATTAAAAAAATACTTTTACTAGTACTATTTACTTTTTGAACTGAAAACATTGCGTGGAAACACAGCAGAGAATTTTCTGAAAAAATAAGTTTTCAAAAGCGTGAACAATTTTCCTTTTCGCATTTGAACAATCAATTTCAATCTTAAGTTTAATTTCCAGACATTGTTGCTAGTCTTGTTATGTTACCAGAATAGAACTATATTCAAGCATTGCTATATAACATAAATGGTTCGACCGGGGAAGTACCATCACAATACCTATTTATAACATGAAGCAGTTCTTGCGTTTCGATTTAAGAGTGTGGCAACATATGTGGCAACAATCTTAGTTCTCGGAAGTAGAAAGTCATCCGTGATTAACTTCAAATAGAATCCATATTCAGTATGAATTTAATTACAGTTGTCCATGGGTGATACTATCAGGTGGACTACATGCTCATTTGTTACATGATACTAACAAAAAGTATACGTGACGCATAGATAACCTCTTTCCTTTGGGAAGTTTGGGAAGTCAGTTAAAAAAAACTCTTTCTAGTCTTTATAGTCGAAGTATTCTACCATCTTCAGTAGTTAATTAAAGTATTGTTATAGCTCTTTGCAATATTTGCCAACAAAGCCCCGAGCCTGTACATTAAAAGTTCTACGGTTAGTTACTAATCCGTTCCGCTGATAATCCGCAGGGGCCCATTAATAAATCCTTTTACGGCCATGATTAAATGGATGGCTATCACGCCATTGTAACGGGAACAAGGCTTTGCTATCGCTTTTCATAGAAAAATATATGACCACAAAACCTTTTGTAGGGATGAACTATACAATTTTGAGTTTTAATTATGTAATTTATGATTGAATTAAAACGACAGAAATAGATTTTTTATCGAAGTTGGATAATGAGCCCGTGTAACAGCCAAATAAGACGAAATAAAGTCAGAAGTTTTTGAAGATTAAGTTGACTCGTTTACATTTAAAATACTGTAATATGATTTATAAAATATATCTTATGAAATAAGTTAGTATAAAAACTTCTGAACATAAAAAGATTGTATTGTAATACTTGTTAACAACATGTTTGATGTTGCTTAACAAAAAAGTAACAGAAAGTATTTTCTGTTACAAATTATATATGAAAAATATAGACATGATCGTGTGAACACTAAGTGCTTAAATTATTTAAGATGACTTTGAGTTGTGTCAGATCACTCGATTTATGATGATGATACAACCCATTATTGCCTCCTTGTTGGGCTATAGTCTTCTCTCAGGATGAAAGCTTTAGGCTACCGCGCTGGAACTTGGTCAGCGCGATAGCAAATTGGTAGGCTGAATATATTTTTGAGAACTTTTTTCAGAGATTCCTGAGGCATGTATGTACGTAGGTTTCTTATGACTTTTCTTTTCACAATAAAACCGAAGTAATTCGTGAGCAATGATAGTTTAATGGTCTCAGCCTCTCAACCGAAAATCCAAGGTCAAATCCAGGGCATGATCCAATGATTTTTCTAAAAGTGTGCATATTCGAAATAATGGTTCATATGATGTAAAAACTGGTGAATGAAAGAATAAGATCCTTAATTTGGTTACTTGTACAGCAAAGATTGAACGGTAAATGTAATTTTGTTTAGGTCTGCATCCGTTCCGCTGATAGTCCGCTATGGTCCATCAATAAATCCGCCTACCCGGCTGGCTTGATTGACAGCGACTCCACGCTTCGCTGTTTTGTGGGCTAAGTAATAAGAACAGAAATATCAGGAAATAATATTGTTGAGTTCTTTTTTCATGACTTATTGTTAAAGCGGACGGTCTAATTGATGCAAAGTAGTCATGGCCACCTATGAACTTTTGAAACACCAGAGTCTTGAACGAGAGCTCTGTTTGGACCTTCATGAATTGTCTCACTCAACGCAGGGAATACCTCAGGAGAAAGCTCATTCCACATATTGTACATACATACGTGGTAGGAAAGAGCGTACTAGTTGCACTGTGAAGGACAAGTTCAATTGATTCAATAAAGTTTTTTTATCTGACTGAAGTAGCAAACGAGCATTCAGTCCACCTGATGGTAAGTGGTCACTGCCGCCCATGGACATCTGTAATCAACTACATACGGAACATGGGTTCATCTGAAGTCAATCACAGATGCGTTGCTACTCCCGAGGACTATGATTGTCACCTCATGTGAAAGTGTGCCGGCAATCACACCCTTCTATCGAAACGCAAGAAATGTTTCACGCTAGAAATAGGTGTGGCGGTGGTAACATTAAAGGTTAGTAGCCATATAATTAGATGTCTCAAAGTAACTACGTCGTACGATCATCGTCACATCACGGTTCTAAGATTCAACTTAGTCTTCACAGGGAACACTGACTTCCGTAACACTTTTAATGATAATAGAACCCTTCGTGGTTTGACTAAAGGTACCAATGCCACACCTATTTTTATTTTATAAACACACTGCTTACCGCTGTTGTATTCTGCATTTTGAAAGGTGTGTTAAGGTAACGTTTAATTCTGATCACCTTTCTGTGGTCAAATTCAGGCAAGACTTTAATCTCATTGGGAATGCATTACAGATATTTATGATGTAATTCAGCAATTCATGTAAAATGGTATTTTTTTTAAATACCTGTGCTAAATGGAATTGGTTATCATTGACCACGAGCAAAATGGCTATTATTAGTGCTCGCTTTGTTGTGGTTTTAGTTGGAAAAGGGTATTTTGTTTGTTTATTATTCCTGGAAAATTAGGTATTGATTATCCAGTGTAATCAATTTCAGTTCTTGTCGCGCAGGTAACCGCGGAAATTCTCTTAAATTTTTAGATACGTATATATCAAAAAAATATTGTGAACTTAATTGGTTCTGAAGTAAAAATCAAGCAGTTATCAAAAAAGTTTTTGTTGTTTAATCATTAGTTGGCAATAAAACTCAAAATTACCGGTTGCAACAAAATATCCTAAATATTTATATGTTAAAGCTGGTAGAACTCTTTGTGGACTAACACCAGTATTACGCGCTGTTATTACATACTCCGTGGCATTCTAACTCAGTCCTCAAGGGTCAGGCATCTATGACTAACCTCAAGTAAGACTGATCTTGTCTGGAGTTCATTACAGGTGTCTACTGGTGCAGTGGTCCCTAACCATCATGTGTAATGCATGCTCGTTTGCTACTTCTATTAAAAATGTGGTTCTAAAACTATAGCTATCTATATATCAATATTCTATAACTATACTTACTCGGTTGCGTATTAGAAAATAAATTTTAGCAGCTACCTGGTAGTCTTTCTTGCTGCGAAAGTGCAAGATGTGGAATCAACTTCTTCCTCCCCATATCATAACATGGGTCACTTCAATGCCGTCGATTTATTGGTGGCTCCTCGGGTGTTGCAAATGTCCACAGGCGACGGTGACCAATCAGGTGGCCCATCTGCCTTATTGTTAGGTACAGCTATAAAAATAACATTTTGTTCCAAAGCTGTTTCTTACTCGCTTATCTTTTGTAACTCGTGTACATGAGGAGTACAGTAATCACACGCGCCATTGCCCGTCAAGCCATCGGCCGCAAGTGACGCCATCACGCCGCGTCACCGCGCTTCGTCACGATAAATATGTTGAGCAACTTGTACTTTATCTTTGTAACCTTGACCTTGTTTAAAAATATGAGTTCATTTTGATTGATGTAGATATCATGTATAAAAAATGAGATTACAATAGATTATTAAGATTGAATTTAAGGTAAGAGTAAAAGTAATAGGAGATGTCGTAGCAATTTCAAGTGGTCTAAATGTCAAGTGCCTTAGTGATAGCCAAATCAGAGAGTATAAGAACTATTATTTTCAAAATCAAGATGGTATGAACATAAAACAAGAAAATACATGATTACATAGAACAAAGACATGCCCGCCGAGTGTCTTGCAGAGTGTTTTAAGTTAAGGTCATATACCAATCAGGTGCTAAGAGGAGTACATAATATGTGTCTTTGTAGGCTTAGACAAAATATTAGACATGAAAATTAATTTCATTGATATTTTAGCGAATATCTTTTGTAAAAGTATCCTTTCGTCAGACTAATCAACAAAGGCTTCAAGAAGTAACGAAAATAATAATAGCAATATACAAATAACAGTAAAATCAGATACAATCTCAATATGATCTAACATTATGTGAATATCATATAATAATATAATAATTATAATACATTAATATAATTATTATTAATATATTATTATTATTATCATATATTAATATAATTATTATGTAACATTATTAATTTTTTTTTATTAATTTCCTTTTTTTTTGTACCGCCTTCAATTTTCTCTGCACTTCTCTAAGGTTGACTGGCAGAAAATGCTTTTAAGCATTAAGTCCGCCTTTTGTCCATTGTTTTCTGTGGTCAATAAAGTCTTAATAAATAAATAAATAAATATCAAGCTGTCACTTCTTATAACCAGAGCAAAACTTAGATATTAGGTTTTAGAGTTGTTTTGGTATATTTAGTTTATCATTTTTACTAATTGTACAAATTAATGGAAATACTTACCGATGAAATCCATTGGAGATCAAAAGTTATGGATAAAGCTCTCAGAATTGGTAGCATGAAATTAGTAATAGTAATTGCAAGGTAGTACATATGTGCAAGGTAGTATTTTGAAGGTGGTAGAACCAGTGTAGTTCGACCGGGGAAGTACCACCGCCACACCTATTTCTAGCGTGAAGCATTTCTTGCGTTTCGATAGAAGGGTGTGGTTGCCGGCACACTTTCACATGAGGCGACCATCATAGTCCTCGGGAGTAGCAACGCATCTGTGATTGACTTCAGATGGAACCCATGTTCTGTATGAAGTTGATTACAGACGTCCATGGGCGGCAGTGACCACTTACCATCAGGTGAACTGCATGCTCGTTTGCTACTTCAGTCAAATAAAAAAAAAATGTGGTTTGGAGAGTTACCATCGCCCCATCTATTTCTAACGTGAATCAGTTCTTGCGTTTCGGTGTGGTTTCGGGACTCTTTTATATGAAGCAACCATCTTAATCTAACGCTTCTATGATTAACTTTGGATAAAACTCTTCTTCTGCGTGAAGTTATTTACGGGTATTTATGGGCGGCAGTGACCATTTGCTACCGCTAATGCTAGTGAAGCAGTTTTTCACTTGAAAGGTATTGATGCCGTCGTTGTTTTTCATATAAGGTGACCAACTTAGTCCTTGGGAGAAGCAACGCATCTGTGATAGACTTCAGATAGAACCCCTGTTCTTGATGAGATTGCTTACAGATGCCAACGGGCAGCAATACACGCTTTCTACACTCATAGCCCGACTGTAGGATTTTCTCCTGTGTCGTGGGTACCATAGATACACACAAGATGAATACACAAACACCCAGACCCGAACCACGAATCTAAACTCATCATTCAGATACCTGTCTGGCCGGGAATCGAACCCGGGACCCATTGCGCGTCAGACCGGTAGGGTAAACGCTCCGCCACGTGGGTCGTCAGTACTTAGCAATTGGTACACTGTATACTTACTCATTTTCTACTTTAATCAAATAATTAATGGACAATTGCGGAACATTGATTTTACCTATCACGATCCCTAGTACGAGCATTTTCTGAGAAACGTGATTGTTACTCTCGTTCTAATACCTACTTGTTAGCAAATACTCTGAGAGTTCGGATCCTAATTATCTTTGTAGTTGTCTTCGAAGTCATATACTACTATGGTTATTGATATTTTAATGACCAATTTATTTATTTTGAATTAATTTTTAAGGCCGAAAAGTATTAAAAAGTCTACTAATTAGTATTAGGCCATAAGGGCGGACTTTAGGTTATTCGTATCATTATAAGATTTACTATATATAACATAACATACATATATTGTATAACAGCTTAGGAATGATAAAAGAGGCGCAAATTATGGAAAGGCAAATGCACCACTTTGGACTTCCAAATACGAAAAATAAATGAATGGAGATCCAGGTTCGATCCCCGGATAGGCAGATTTCTAAATTACGAATTAAGAGACTGGGTGTTTATCTATACGTCTGTGGGTGGGTCAATGGCACTCATAAAACAGGAAAAAATACTAGTGTAAAAAATATATATATTTTGTTAAATAATAGATATTTATGAAGTAGTTATAGTTTTTCTGTCATAATTCTATAAAACCTATAATCCTTCTTCTATTCTGTCACCTTAACAATTTTTTGCAATAATGTCAAATATAATAACAACTCTCTTGCAATTTAAAAAATACTCGTACATTCACTCCGACCTTAGTGCTCCATACTTCGAGTCAAAGCATTCATTCTTTGTGTTCAATAACTCTCGTCTTGAGTGCTATCAATAGGAATTATTGTGTCTATTTACGGGCTATTTAGATCACACGACTAACCATTAATTGTTGCATTTATGATCGCAATGTTACATTGTGAGGTAGCATGAAATATGTAATTTTGACTTGTTTTTAAGCGTGTTAGCAAACTGTGCCCGATTCAAAATAAGTTAATTTCATAAAAATGACGTACATAATATTTTGGCTAAATAAGTATTCATTGTTATCCCTTCAGGTAGAACATAAATGAAATTATAGAAGACGTAGGATGTCCTTGCCGACTGTCTTATGAGGGGACCATTCTAGACCTCGGGAACAGCAACGCATCTGTGATTGACTTCAGATAAAACTTTTATTCTGTATGAAGCTGCTCATAGACGTCCGAGGACAGCAATGACCACTTAGCGTCAGATGGACTGCAGCATACAGTTTAGTACTTTAATGGTAAAACAAAAAATATGAAGGACCTTTACTGGGTATCAGATATTTTCTTCCAAAGCAGAAATATATTAATTTTTTGAGGTATAAAAATCTGTTAACACTAGGAGTGCGGGCGTCCCAAATTCGACCCACTTCGATATTCTTCCTGCTCTAGTTAATATTTTATTATGCGTATAATCGTGAGTGTTATGACTTTTCGTGGAATATGATTATATTATGTGCACGAGACTTGAAGCACTTAAATGCAAAACACATTTTTATTTACCTAAAACATCCGCGCTTCTAGGGGAGTCAAAATGTTCCGCGCTTCTAGTGTTAATGCTTATGTTCTGTGAAGATCTGTCACAAGTCTTTGATGTCATATTAAATCGCTAGTAAGTACGATATCGTGACGTAATCGTGTAGTCACTTGTAAACGAATTTATCATACCATTGTTAGTTGAAGAAAGACTGTCTATTCAAATTTAACTATTGTTTGAAGTGAGCTTGTTAGAGCAAGTCTAAATATCAATCGTCCATTGTCTTTGAATTACGTATCTGAAGGTCATGTGCTTGTTAAATTGTATTATACTCGTATGTTAAATTATTTTAGTATTAGCGCGTACTTTGACCCTACATTTTAGTCTATTTTTGTACTCACTTTTAGTGTACTTTTTGGAGTTCATGTTTATGAGTATTTTTTTTTCTGACTAAAGTAGCAAACGAGGATGCACTCCACCTGATGGTAAGTGGTCACTGCAGCCCATGGACATCTGTAAGCAACTTCAAACAGAACATGGGTTCTATCTGAAGTCAATAACAGATGCATTGCTTCTCCCGAGGACTAAGATGGTCGCTTCATAACAAGGTGTGAAGGCAACCACACCCTTCTATCGAAACGCAGAAATGCTTCACGCTAGAAATAGGTGTGTCGGTGGTAGGTACTTCCACGGTCGAACTACACTGGTTCTACCACCTTGTAAATCGGTGTATATCATTTCATTGTCTTCATTAGGTGATTGATAATGTTGTTGCTTATAATTATGTTGTTCGTTATCTTATTTTTTAAGTAGTACATATTCCATCCATCCATCCATCAGCCCTTTGATGTCCACTGCTGGACATAGGCCTCCCCTAAATGGCGCCACTCCAACCGGTCCTGTGCCCTCTGAATCCAACGGTTTCCCGCTGTCTTCTTCAGGTCATCGGTCCACCTGGTAGGGGGGCGACCTGTACTCCTTTTGCCTAAACGTGGTCGCCACTCGAGGACCTTTCGTCCCCATCGGTTATCCGTCCTTCGAGCGATATGGCCGGCCCACTGCCACTTCAGCTTGCTGATTTTGAGAGCTATGTCGGTAACCTTCGTTCGTCTACGGATTTCATCGTTACGAATCATGTCTCGTAGCGAAATTCCGAGCATAGCCCTCTCCATAGCACGCTGAGCGACTCTGAGCCTTCGAATGAGGCCTTTAGTGAAGGACCACGTTTCGGCGCCATAGGTCATCACTGGCAACACACATTGCTCGAACAATTTCGACTTCAGGCACTGAGGAATTGTGGACGAAAAGATACTACGAAATTTCCCGAACGCAGCCCAGCCGAGTTGGATTCTTCGAGTGACCTCCCTCTCAAAGTTGGACTTACCCATCCGGATCGTTTGTCCCAGGTAAATGTACTCGTCGACAACTTCGAGAGGAGTGCCGTCAACAACTACCGGTACGGGTGTGACATGGACATTAGACATGATTTTCGTCTTGTCCATGTTCATCTTAAGACCCACCCGTTGTGAGGCACTGTTGAGGTCGCCTAGCATTGTGCTGAGGTCCGTCAGCGAACCTGCCAAGATGACTATATCGTCGGCAAATCGAAGGTGTGTGACGTGTTCGCCATTGATGTTGATGCCAAGACCTTTCCACTCCATCAGCTTGAACACATCTTCCAACGCAGCGGTGAACAGTTTCGGCGATATGACATCGCCTTGCCTGACTCCCCGCTGCAATTGGATGGGGTTCGTGCTTTGGTCATGTACTCGGACTGACATGGTGGCGGCTGTGTATACACACTTCAACACCTCGATGTACCTATAGTCAATCTGGCATCGCTGAAGGGACTCCAGCACCGCCCAGTGCTCGATAGAATCGAAGGCTTTCTCATAGTCCACATAAGCAACACATAACGGCAGATTATACTCCTCGGTCTTCTGTATAATCTGCCGAAGCGTGTGTATGTGGTCCATGGTGCTGTAGCCTTTTCGGAATCCGGCTTGTTCGGGAGGCTGGAAGTCGTCAAGCCTGCGTGCAATACGGTTAGTGAGGACTCTCGAAAACAACTTATACACGTGGCTCAGAAGCGCAATGGGCCTGTAGTTCTTCAGGAGGGTTTTATCGCCCTTTTTGAAGAACAGCACCACTACGCTTCTGCTCCACGCTTCCGGGGTTGTCCCGCTAGTAATGACGGAATCGAACAACTTTTGGAGCGCCACTAGTACGGGTTTACCGCCAGCTTTTAGCAGCTCTGTTGTGATTCCGTCATCCCCCGGTGCCTTGTGGTTTTTCAGCTGTTTGAGAGCCTCTCTAATCTCGTACAGGCTGACGTCCGGGAGGTCCTCAGTATAGTGTCGGGTCAGTTTGGCACGTTTGTCGTCCGCCTTGTTACGGGCGGGAGCTCGTGCGGAAGCATACAACTGTCCGTAGTATTTCTCAATTTCTCTCAGAACATCGGGCTGAGACGAAACTACGGTGCCCGATTCGGTCTTCAACCTCGTCAGCAGGCTCTGCCCAATGCACAGATCCCTGGCGAACACTCTTGAGCCCCGGTTTCGCTCAATAGCGTCTTTTACGCGTCGGGTGTTGTGAGCACGCCAATCGCGTCGCCTACTCTGAGAGATCTGTTTATTGAGCAGTCTGTATCTCGACATTGAGGTTGGAGACTGCACACATAGTTCTCGCCTCTCCCTCATAAGACCGAGAGTATGCTCTGAGAGAACCTGAGAGCCACCACTGGAGTGGGTCTTAAAATACTTAGACCCCACGTCGTGGACAGTTGTTACTACCTTGGTGTTAATTTCGTCCACAGAAACGCAAGAATCGAGACACGCGAAACGGTTTCGGAGCTGTAGCTGGAACTCTTCGGAGCCCTGGATTTGGACAGGTGTTGGTCGGAGCGTAGACTTCATCAGGCGTGACCGTTCCAGCTTTACATTGATATTTAATGTGCCTCTTACCATCCGGTGATCACTTCCGGTTTTCACCCTGTTGATCACAGAGACATCATTAAATATGTGCCGTTTGTCTGCCAAAATGAAGTCTATCTCGTTCTTAGTGGAACCATCAGGACTTATCCAAGTCCACTTTCGCTGTGCCTTCTTCTTGAAGAAAGAGTTCATCATAAAGAAGTCTTCCCTCTCCAAGAAGTTGGCAAGCAAGTGACCTCGGTGGTTCCGTTGTCCAATTCCAAAGGGCCCCACCCTCCGTTCGTCACCATTTCGCACGCCTAGTCTTGCATTAAAATCCCCCATGACAACGGTAAAATGGGTTTTTGAGGTATGTATGGCTCTACTTATGTCCTCATACATAACCTCAACCTCATCGTCTGGGTGTGTCGAAGTCGGCGCATATACCTGTATGACCTTCAGCGAATACCGTTTAGATATTCTGAGTATAAGGTACGCTACCCTTGACGACACACTGTCGACTGTTACAACGTTGTTCACGAGGGATTTGTGGACGAGGAACCCGACACCACCCTGGGACAGGTGATCGCCCTCCCGGTGATAGAGCAAGTTTCCAGATTTGAGGATTATCGTGTCCTCCCCCTGTCTTCGGACTTCAGACAATCCCAAAACACTCCAGTTTAACTTGTCTATTTCTTCTTCCAGCTCCTGTATCTTCTCGTCGGTCCTCAGTGTCCTGGTGTTGTATGTTGCCAGGTGCAGAAGTCGTCGGTTGTGGTAGCCGGATCTCTTCCGGAGATTCTTAGCACCCCCTGCCCCGCCGTTACCTTGGCCGCTACCATAGCCCGGAATAGCGGGGCCGCCGGGGACTGGGGGCCGTGGCTTTTCTGCACCTGTCATAAGGGGGTTTTGCCAGTAGTCACCGCGCCTGGCAAGCGTGTTGGTGACCGCAGTAAATGTTGGAATTTCGCAGGAGATGCTGCTGCCCATCTCCTGGATGTTTTATCCCTTAGTCGCCTCGTACGACATCCACGGGAAGAGAGGGAGTGGTGCTATTCTAAAAGGCCGACACCACACAGCCCACAGTAGTACATATTACCTACACATTATTTTACAAACTTGCGGGACACACTTAAATCATCTATTAAGGTTTGAAATTAAAACGACAGAAACAAAAGTTTAAGATACGTCAAATCTTTAAACATCGTCCGCTGACATTTCAAAAAGATTGAATTAGCAAATCCAAAACAGTAAGCTTCGCAAACATAACTTGTACACCTTTATAATTGGGGATGCGATTTGCAATCCAAATGTTGGGTCTTTTAACGATTTAACGAATGAATTCGCTCCAGCTTCTGAAAAAGGACCTTAACACCCAATGTATTTGAGTCGGGATAAAGGCTGTCGCACACCTAAAGTTTTACTATAATAATTGGCTTTCGATGAATTAATAAAACTTTCAAATTTCTTGGTCACAAGTTAAAAAATGTAAATTGTATGAAAATAAATTATCCGTAGTTATTCTCTAATACTGAATTTTCTACACGCGCCTTTATTATAGATACAGTATTAGCATATTCATTCAATATTAAGATTTAAAAAATAAACATACCTAGTTTTGTTTTAAAATAAAAAAACTGTGTTATTAAATAATTTGATGCAAACGAGAGTAAAAGAAATTGCTTTCTTTATATCATTAGGTTTAAGATAATATAGAACCGGTTATCGTCTAGTATATCATTAGTAAGTCATTCATGGGTTGACGACGAAGATGTGCCCCTTTACTTGGGAAAGTGGTAGATTCGCTATGGTTCAACCGGGGTACTACAGCCATACTAGTCTTCCATGAAGTGGTTGTTGCGTTTCAGTGGAAGGGTTTGGTTGCTGGCTGACTTTTATATGAGGTAACCATTTTCGTCCTCGGTCTACTCCCGAATACCTCCTCACCGAACGCATCTTTTATTGACTTCAGATAGAACTTGTTCTATATGAAGTTGGTTACAGATGTCCATGGCCAGCAGTGTCCGACAAAAGAAACATATGCCACTTGGGGACTGCCGCGGTAAAGCTATTGTATAGCATTTTTAGTCCATCCATCCATCCATCCCATATATACTTTCTCACAAATAGCTGCCTACATATTCATCCGATTTCCGAGGAGCTCGTCTCGATCCGCGTGATCATCGTACTGTCGTACCATATACATACATGTAAGCCAACGCTCAGCCGCGCTACATGGTAGGCTAAGTAGCGGTGTTAGGTTTTTTCGTTACGGAATTTCTTGATTCGTTCGCCGCACTCAAAGTCCGGTATAAGAGCTATGCGATAGCCTAAAAAATACTCAATCATGGGTCAATAACGGGTTGACGGTAAAGGTAAAGGAATCTTTTAAATGGAACTAATTGCTGATCACATATAGTAGACAATTTAGCTTCAAGAGGTTATCAATAGAGATCTTAAAAATTGAGCTATTTGCTGAACCCATTTTGTAGACAATTAATTTGACTTCAATCAGTCAACAGCATCACTATAGCTCAGCATAACGTATCAATGTAGGTTTAAAAACGTGAAGAGGGTTTACGGATTTGCATGTACTTTGCATATAATTACGAACACCCGGCTGCAGGTGGCGAGCAGAAATAACAGATGGAGTTGAAAACTGCGAAAATTATTTCGCACTGATATTTTAAACTTGTTTTTAGTTGAAGTGAACGCGGTTTTGTGTTACCTGGATATTTCAGGCGGATTTGTTTTAAGCCCCGAAAAGGGATGCAAAATTCAATCCATTGTCCGATGCCTAAGAGAAAATTTTATTTTTTTACAGAAAATCGGTTTATTTTGTTAGTTTTTAGTTCTTATTATATTATAATGTATATTTTATTCCTATTTCAGCTGGTGACATTTTGTAATTTTTTAGTTCTTATTACATTTATATGTATATTTTACTCCTATTCCAGTAAAATAAATTCAGACAGTTTCAAACCAAAACAAATGTGTTTTAGTTGTTATGAAAAAATCGTCAACGTTTTTTTATAGAAAATAGTTTTAGGAACGATTAAATTTTGAATTTTACATAAAACAATAGGTAGTTTTTGTTTTAAAAAATATAACCAAAAGATATTTATAAGTGCGACCTTTAAAATGTCAAGGAGACTTATAATGAAGACAAAAGTTTACGTGGATGGATGGATGTTTGATAGTCTTGAATTACACAATTACAACGGCAACACTATTAATTCTATTTGGATAAATTTTAGCACACAGATAATTTATGACTAATTGTAACTTAGGAAAATTACTTTTTGTCTTGGTGAATATGACTAAAGCGAGCGATACATAGGAATTAGTTAGTCACTACATAGTATAAAACAAAGTCGCCTCCCGCTGTATGTCCCTATGTACGCTTCGATCTTTAAAACTACGCTACGGATTTTAATGTAGTTTTTTTTAATAGATAGAGTGATTCAAGAGGAAAGTTTTTATTTATAATACATGCATAATATAGTGGAGGAACACAGATAATTTTAGTTGACTTTTAGGCGTAACGAAGTTCGCCGGGTCAACTAGTATACAATATTCTTACGTCTTGCATTTTTTGATCCCATGCCAATATGTCTCGAAAAGCATAAAATGTTTTGTTGAATGATAATGTTTATCTTATCCTACTACAGAAAATACAAAAACAAGTCGTTCGTATGTTTTATTCATGAAGCAAGTGATCGGGCAGCAAGCTGCTGCTATATTAGATATTGCACGTCAAATGTCTAGATTTATAGCGGCTATTCGTTAGCTCAGTCTAGACTGAGACATATATAGCGTTGCTTCGTCCGTTGATTGCTGTAATGTAATTTGCTTATAATGTAAATTTAGGATAATCTACATACATACATATTTACATACATACATACTTTGATCAACGACTATAGATTTTTTTTTATTTTAGCAAAAAAATATTTAGAAATTTTAAGAAGGTGATGAATTTTCATTATTAGCAAAGTGAATAGATATGATTACAGAAATGTAGGTTTTCTGAAATATTTCGTGCCTTGATACTTTGCGAATAAGCATTTTGCTAGCTTAGAAATTAACTAACTTTGAATGTTTTATTTATCTGTAATTTATATCTAAGAAATTGCAACTGAATGTCGTAAGAGCTTCCGTGGGCCTAACATAATAAACAAATTTATTTTTTTCCACTGACACGCAGTTTTATGTTTAGCGTAAAACGTAAAATTATCCTAGTGTCGCGTCGATAATAAACTTTGTCTTATCAAACAGGTCTATTAACGCTAAACTATTAAAACAAGGCTTTCAATCACAACTTAACCTTCCATCCTTTTAGATATCCGTAAATCTTGCATGGTGGTACCTTTTTTGAAAACTGGGAGGTCAAAATTAATGTAATCGAGCTTAGCACAAAATTATTTAAGAATTTTTAATGCAATGATACAAAACTTGGAAATTTTGCTAGCGTCCTTGAGTACTTCGATTTTAAACTTACGCTTTCAGCGTTCCCGACTTTGATCCCGAGTTCAGTGCTCGCTGCATCCTAACTCCGTAATCTCGTTAAACAAGAATTTGACAAAGATTTGAACTACAACTACTCTTCCTCGTGTGTTCGCAGTAACTTGTTCGAACACAAAATCTGAACGCCTTTGGTGAATACGCAAATAGAACTATTATCGTCTTTATTTTGTAGTTCTCATCCATCCATCCATCAGCCCTTTGAGGTCCACTGCTGGGCATAGGCCTACCCTAAATGACGCCACTGCAACCGGTCCTGTGCTTTTAGAATCCAACGGATTCCTGCTGTCTTCTTCAGGTCATCGGTCCACCTGGAGGGGGGGTGACCTGTGCTCCTTTTGCAAACATGGTCGCCATAAATGAAATAAAATGTCTTTATTTTGCATAGGCCTACAGAGGCACTTACAAATTGTCACTTACATATATAACGAAGTGAATGCGTGACATGTGAGTCAGGAAGGCCAGTAGTCTTCATTATTATTCATTCTTGAAGATTTCAAGTAAAACACAAGAGTAAACTTCTTCGATTTATTCATAGTTTAGGAGGTCCGATCGCTTCAACGGTTAAACAAGAATCTTTTTCTATCGACAGGCTCTCGCCTTTTTATAACAATGTTTGGTGGTGTGACAATAACAAATTTATGGAGGGTAAACTAAATTACAATTCTAAAAATCATTATGAACAACTTCCGACAGACGGACGGACGAATTACACCACGGGCACGTAATGAAACACGTCAAATCAGTGCGAAACTTAATTTATTAAACAATTGTGCCGAGGACTTATAGAATCGGTGCGTGATCTCGAAAGCGTGTTTCAGGCCACTTTTGTAGCGCCATCTAGTTCATTGTTGGCGAACTAAATACATTAACATACCGCCCACCAAGGGCAAAGTTTAGCCTTTGGCCTTATAAATTACTAAACTAAATACACTTGAATAAACACACAATAATACAAAGTTTATCTTTCTATCGGTAAAAAACACAATTTTGAAACAGGTCTTTTTAAGGTGCCCGATTTTGTTTTTAATGTGACAACTCTTACAATATTGTCGTCACCAGGATGAGTATCAATAATTCGACCATAGAGCCATCGACATGGAGGCAAATTATCTTCCTTTATAACTACTACGTCGCCAATGGACGGTTCAGAATTTTTATTTGTCCATTTGTATCTATGTAAAAACTTATTAAGATATTCGTGCGACCATCGTCGCCAAAAAGACTGCAACATACGTTGAGTGTGTTGCCACCTCCTCAGAGTGTTGAAATTCACATTTTCTACATTGAAGTCCGGAACAGTTAAGGGTGCCTCACCAATAAGAAAGTGCCCTGGTGTTAATATTAAGTCTGGCTCGTCGCCGAGCGCTGACATAGGTCGTGAATTAAGACATGCCTCTATCTGGGCCAATACAGTTGCCATTTCTTCATACGTCAGAGTGGAGTTGCCAATTACCCTCTTCAAATGGTGTTTCACCGATTTTACACCGGCCTCCCATAAACCTCCGAAGTTAGGGGAATGTGGCGGTATAAAATGCCACTCGCAATAGTTGCTAGCTAATGCTTCACCTATGTCTTGCATGCATCTTTGCTCAGCAACACTACATTTTTGGAGTTCAGTAGCTGCTCGAACAAAGTTGGTACCATTGTCACTCCATAGATGTGAACAATGGCCCCGTCTAGCTACAAATCTTTTAAAGGCCTGCAAAAAGCCTTCAGCAGTTAGGTCACTCACAACTTCCAAATGTATGGCCCGTGTTGCCATACAGACAAACAAACAAATATATCCTTTATAGGACTTGTGACCTCTTCCTTTAGTGGTGCGGATTTGGATCGGCCCTGCATAATCGACACCGCTGTGACAAAATGGACGCATCGGTGTCACTCGAGCGGCTGGCATCTGGCCCATAAAAGGAGTCTTGGTGCTAGCTGAATTTTTTACACAAGTGACGCATTTGCGGCAATGTGCCTTGACCAGTTGTTTGACACCTATTACCCAGTATTTATTTTGAATATAAGTCAAAGTCAATTGTAGTCCGCCATGAAGTGTTCTTTTGTGTGCATCTCTTATAATGAGTTCCGTTAAGTGTGACCGTTTGGGAATTAAGATAGGGTGTTTCCTATTATAAGGCAACACTGAGTTTGATAGCCGTCCTCCTACTCTCAATATTCCATCTTCATCAAGAAACGGATTCAAAGATCTCAATTTGTTGTTTTTAGGTAAGTTTTTTTTATCTTTTATTAGTTTAATTTCAATGTTAAATGAATTTAATTGACAATTTTTTATTAGAACAACTAGAGCTTGATTTAATTCCATTGCTGACAAATATTTTGTAAATAATTTATTTTCACATTTTTTGGAAGAATTCATAATGAACCGCCTGCAATATGCCATTACTCTTATAGTTTTTGTTAACGATGAATATTTTTCCCATACTGAATCTTCTAAGGTAACACAATGAGTTTTTAATGTTTTAACTGCCTCTATATCAGTATGTACTTCCAGAGGTTTCAGGTAAGTGATAGGATGGCAGGAAATAAACCTTGGCCCATGAAACCATAACTCATTGTCTATGAGTTCTGAAGGACGTAATCCTCGGGACGCGCAATCAGCGGGATTCTGCCTCGATGTTACGTGAGACCAGTTAGTAGGTTCTAACGTAGTTAAGATCTCAGACACCCGATTCGCAACAAATACGTTCCATTTGCTTGGATGACTATTTAGCCAAGCAAGGACGACGGTGGAATCGGTCCACGCATGAATGTTATGTTTTTGGACATTCATTACCTGTGACACTTCTAACAACAACTTGCTAAGTAAAACGGCTCCACACAATTCTAGTCTTGGAATTGACACTTGCTTCACAGGTGCTACCTTGGTTCTTGCCGTAACCAAAGAGACCGTGAGTTGTTCTAAGGAATCAACGACACGCATGTATACTACCGCCGCGTACGCCGCCTTCGACGCGTCGCAGAAGCCGTGTAGCTCGCAATCAACATCGGTCGCTGTAGTGCCAACCCATCTTGGTATGCGAATTTTTTCAAGCATTGGTTGCTCTTCGCGGTAAGTTACCCATTCTTTTAATAAATTATCGGGTACTACTTCGTCCCAGTCTAGTGCCGCTAACCATAATTTCTGAATTATTGTCTTTGCTACTATCATGCTAGGCCCTACCCACCCCAGTGGATCATATAAACGTGAAATGTCCGAAATAATTTTCCTTTTTGTTATAGGTTCCTGCAGAGTTGGAAGATTTACTACGTAGCGGAAGGTATCGTCGGTATGGTTCCAGGTAAGTCCCATTATTTTACTTAATTCATCTTCTTTTATTTTCAGGTTTTCTTTCAGATCTTCATTTTTACCGAATGCTTTCATCGCTTTTATTAACTCGTTGCTATTACTATTCCATTTTTGTAACTCAAAACCAGCCTTGCTGAGTAGTTCGGTAAGTTCCTTATAAACTGTTATTCCTTCTTCAATGGTTTGAAATCCTGTCAAAAAGTCATCAACATAGAAGTGTTTGAGTACTCTTTCAGATGCTGACGGATACTCTGCGCCATGATCGTGTGCTACCTGCTGAAGAGCCTTCACCGCTAAGTATGGAGCAGACGCTGTTCCGAATGTTACTCTGGTAAGTCTATAATGTTTTATTTGCTCATCTTTGTGCTCTCTCCACAGGATTCGTTGGGAATCGGCATCTTGCTGATCAATCTTCACTTGCCTGTACATTTTAACAATGTCTGCAGATATACATATTGGCGAGTTTCTCCATTGCATGATAATGTGCCGCAATTCGGGTTGCAAGGTAGGTCCTACCAACAATTGTTCATTTAATGAAATATTATTCCTACCCTTGCAGGAAGCATCAAACACTATTCTTACCTTTGTTGTTTCTTTATCTTCCCTGACTACCGCATGATGAGGTAAGTAGATTGCGTTTGGATTTTGGATTTCACTAGTAGGCACAATTTCCATATGATCTAAATTTAAATATTCGTTTAAAGATTGTTGATATTCATACTTTAATGACTGATCAATATCTAATCTTTTCTCTAACGATCTGAATCGCTTTTCAGCTATCTCCTTCGAAGCTGTCACTACTGGGATGCCATTCCTGTAAGGAAGACTAACGATGTATCGCCCGTCGATATCCCTCTTAGTCGTGTCTGCAAAATATTGTTCACACCGCTTCTCTTCATCAGTGAACATCATTTGTTTCGGCTGGGGAACATCGGATTCGATCTCCCAAAATTTTTTTAAATACAAGTTTGTCTCCGTGCAACAATGCATGGCATTAATGCTGGCAGGAGGGTTGTTTAGCGAATTAACGACTCCTGACAATATCCAACCCAAGCTAGTTGCTTGCGCTATTGGTGTACCAAGCGGACCCTTTATCAAGCCCTCTTGTATTATTTTTCCATAAACTTCAGCTCCTAACAAAAGATCAATTCGACTGGGGGCGTAGTATTTTGGATCGGCCAACACAAGTCTATTTATTTCTGGCCACTGTATTGCCTCAACTCTTCTAGTTGGTAGAAGAGATGTTATGCTTTTGAGTACGTGTGCTTTTACGCGCATTGTTACATTTGGATTAAACCGAGATCTAATTTGAATATAAACAACTGCTTTAGATACAATGTTTTTCTCCCCACCCAGCCCTGTTATATAGTTCCTTGTGGTGACTTTTTCTAGACCTAAGTACTGAACCGTGGATTCAGTAATGAAGGACGATTGAGATCCTTGGTCTAGAAGAGCCCGAACATCATATCCTTCTCCGTTTCTGGAGATGGCCTGGACGAGCGCAGTCGCGAGCAAAACTTGTTGCCGCACCTTGTCCGTTGTGAAACATGAAACAACTGGACTCGGACCAACCAAAGAACAAGTTGGAACATCTGAAGGTGTGACAACACTCTCACCTGTTGCATTACTTGTAGCCGCGACTATCCTACCATTGGGGTGCAATAAAAAATGGTGATTTCGCTTGCAAATTTTACATTTTAATTTATTGCGACAATCTTTGGCCGAATGATTGCTGCCCATACAAACAAAACACACGTTGTTATCTAGGGCAAATTTACGTCTGCTTTCCACAGATTGCTTTTGAAACCCTTTACAATACATTAACTTATGACCTTCCATACAATATGGACACGTTACATTTGTAACGTGTAATGTTTTGTTATTATTTCTAGCGTGACTAGGCTTACTAGTTTCTTTACTATTGAGAAATTCGTTAGCCCTAAATCTAGTGGTTAAAAATTCCTCAAAGTTTTTGTATGTCGGCAAATCATCAGTTAGACTTGCCACGTGGAACTCCCACTGCCGTCGTGTTTCAGTGTCTAATTTTAAACTTAAAATGTGGATAACTAAAATGTCCCAACTAGTAGTGTCTACACCTATATTATTTAAAGACGCTAAACAATCGTTTGTCGTGTCTAACAAATCTTTTAAACCTTGAGCTGACTCCACTGTTAAATTTCGTTGGCTCAAAAATCTTTTAATTACCTGATGTGAAATGTACCTTTTATTATTATACCTTTCGGTCAATAACTCCCAACATCTATCAAAATTACTGTCTTGTATTGTAATATGTCTTAATAATTGCTCTGCCTCACCGGTCAAAGCACTTTTCAAGTAGTGTAATTTTTGAACGTTGCTTAAAGAACTATTTGATATTATCAAAGAACGAAATAAGTCCTGGAAAGATGACCATTCCGAATAATGGCCAGAAAATTTTGGTATATCAATTTTTGGTAATTTTACGTTTAAGCTACTGTTACAATGAGATTTAGATATAACTGATGGTGCATTGTGAAAATGAGATAATTTTTGTTTAATGTCTGACTTGTACTCTATGAAAACATCTTCCGTTTTATCATAGACGTCATCCTTGTTATAATCAACGGACTTTAATTCTTTTGCATTATATTTAGAAGTTAGCTGGTTATGACCAGATGTAAATTCTAACCATAAGGCATCTAATGCCTCTAGCCTTCCTTCTAAATATTCCTTGGTTAATCTTTCTTTCGGAGACTTCTTAAAGTTCGTTTGTGCTCGAATGATACGCGCCTTTAAATCTAATTGCAAGTTAACTATTGCTTCCATGTTGCCAAAATATTCTAAGTTAATTTACAGCACAAATTTTTCTAAGTTTTTACAACAATAAAAATAATTTAAAAATCGGGCATGGATTCCCCGTCCCACTGGTTTTAGAGAAATTATTCTAAGTCTTAAAACTAACACAATTATGCACACTAAATATAAGTCTTTAAATCTAACACTTTGTTTAAACAAATAACACGAAAAAAAAATGTTAAGTTCAATACACACTAAAGTTTTAGTTTTAAACGCCAAAAATTACAAGTCCAACATATAAAGTTCAAATTTGCAATTACTTTTAAAGGTTCTTTGTCATACAACTCACTTCACTGTTACGATGTTATTAAGAAATGTTTTTCTTACTTACAGTTCGCACACCAATTTCACCTTATCCTTGTGACGTTGTATCCTTGACACGCACTGCCTCCGCGGTTCAATGTTGCTGCAACCTCGCAACTTCTTGTCCGTTCTGTCAGACAGCAACTCTCCCGGCTGCTTTCTCGGAGCCTGACAGTATCCTCCCACGAGGATCCCGTCGGAAACGTAGCAGTTTCTTCCGAAGACTGCTGGTTTCCAGCACTTGTGGTTGCGGCAGCAATCCACTGCCCACAAGCGTAGTTCGCAAAAAATCCGCTTGGCTTTGTCTCGAACACAAACAAATCCGGCTCAGAGGACCATGAACAACTTCCGACAGACGGACGGACGAATTACACCACGGGCACGTAATGAAACACGTCAAATAAGTGCGAAACTTAATTTATTAAACAATTGTGCCGAGGTCTTATAGAATCGGTGCGTGATCTCGAAAGCGTGTTTCAGGCCACTTTTGTAGCGCCATCTAGTTCATTGTTGGCGAACTAAATACATTAACACATTAAATATTGCTAATTCAATAAACAAACAATTTTCGATCTTTAAACTAACTAAAATAATTATTTTCGGCGACGTGTTTTTCATAAATACGCGGTGTCGCGCCGACATATATATTTTTTTTACACTACCACTGGATCGGAACACGACCTTAACTAAGAAGATCTGGCAAGAAAATCAGTGGGTTTGAATGAGGTATACTAATGTCACACGTACAGGAATTCCACAGTTTCCGCTGTCTTCTTCAGGTCTTTCTGGTCGTCTGGTCTTTGGTCTACCTGGTCAAGGTAGACCAAAGACCAGACGACCTCCTTCCAAAAATCAATGTACTCCTTCTACCTATACGTAGTCGCCTCGACGTCGTCGTCGAGAACCTTCCTTTTTCATCGGTTATCGGTCCTCACAGCATCGTGTCCGGTCCACTGCCACTTCAACTTACTAATTTTGTGAGCCATTTCGGTAAGCATGCTTATTTATTATACTGATTTTGTAAACTCAGTAAAGTATAATGATAGGTAAAGAATTTCAGTGAATATTCGCATTAAAAGGCATACTTTCAACAACTACAAAGAACCTTTGTACGCCATTGCTATTGTACGACGCCAGACGTCGCGACGCTGCTACGATTTGGAAAAATTACACTTATACATATAAAGCAAACGGAATATAAATAATATGTTACTTTTTTAGACTACAAATTACAATAAGTTGTGAAAACAATTTAACAATACGTAATACGTGTGTGTAAGCGTGCGTGCGTGTGTGCTTATATGTATGTGTAGTGGAAAGGTCACCGTACCCCTCCCTCTACAGAAAATGTTTTTTTATATTATGGTAGTAGCAATCAAGCTTGCAATAAATATATGGTACATCAGAAATTTGTATAGCTTTTGCGACCTTTTTTTTGGTCGACAATGTCTGACTGACGGGAATGAGCTTTAATTTTGATTTAAAAGTCGGGATATCTGATAAGTTACCAATATGACCGATATTAAAGTTTTTAATGTGAAAGAAAATGGGGGCGCTGTAAAATAATTGTTTTTTTTTAAGTGGGCGTTTGACGAAATGGGTTTGGGAGACTCTGGTTTAAGCTATCGAAGTCGCGTGGGTATGCTAGTGGACTATATGACAATGAAAAACGAACATGCATCCATCAGCCCTTTGATGTCCACTGCCGGACATAGGCTTCCCCTAAATGGCGCCACTCCAACCGGTCATGTGCCCTCTAAATCCAACGGTTTCCCGCTGTCTTCTTCAGGTCATCGGTCCACCTGGTAGGGGGACTCATTTTGCCTAAACGTGGTCACCACTCGAGGACCTTTCTTCCCCATCGGTTATCGATCCTTCGAGCGATATGGCCGGCCCACTGCCACTTCAGCTTGCTGATTTCGGGAGCTATGTCGGTAACCTTCGGTATGATTCGCAACGATGAAATCCGTAGACGAACGAAGGTTACCGACATAGCATGCATCCCATCCATCCATCCATCCATCAGCCTTTTGATGTCCACTGCTGAACATAGGCCTCCCCTAAATGGCGCCACTCCAACCGGTCCTGTGCCCTCTGAATCCAACGGTTTCCCGCTGTCTTCTTCAGGTCATCGGTCCATCTGGTAGGGGGGCGACCTGTACTCCTTTTGCCTAAACGTGGTTGCCACTCGAGGACCTTCCTTCCCCATCGGTTATAGGTCCTGCGAGCGATGTGGCCGGCCCATTGCCACTTCAGCCTACTAATTTTGATAACTATGTCGGTAAGCTTCGTTCGTCTACGGATTTCATCGTTGCGAATCATGTCTCGTAGTGAAATTCCGAGCCCTCTCCATAGCACGCTGAGCGACCCTGAGTCTCCGAATGAGGGCTACAGTGAAGGACCACGTTTTGGCGCCGTAGGTCATCACTGACAACACACATTGCTCGAATAAAATGCATGCATCCCACTTAATGGTAATGTCTACCGCAGCCCATGGACATTTGTAATAACCCCAGATAAGATTCCAGTGTTACCTGAGATCAGCCACAAATGCGTTGCTACCTCTAAGGACTAAGTTGTAACACCTGGTGTAAGTATGTTTTCTCTACCAAATAACACTGCTGTTTATAGGCAGAAATATAATAGATTTGGCGGAGATGCTAAGGTTGTCGAGCTAAAAAATAATCGACTACCTTTCAAACTCACTACTTTTCACTAAAATATTCTTTTCATTAAAATAAAGTAGAAATGTACCTATGCAGCACAGTTAATACATTTCATTTAAAATATTTGGTAAATTTTCTTAAAAAGGCTATAACAATATGCAGAATTCATTTCACATTTGCTCTTTTTGGTCGCTACAGCACGTCGGACGCCGGACATTGACATCGCCAATTGAAACACCGGACTTTTTGAAAATCTGATATCAGTTTTGTTTTTGTAGTAACCTACATCATAAGTAACGGGTTTTACAAATGTAATTGGTGGTTTTGTAAAAAAAAATATATTTTTTTAATTCATTTAATTTTTTTAGGCAGTTTTTTTTTCTAATTATCTTTGATGATCTTTAGTAGCGTCCGAATCGGTGTTAGTGTTAATAAATTTAACTATAAATTTGTCAGTGCCCACGTGGGCTTGTAAAAATAAAGATATTTTATTTCATATAATTAGATGCGTGGTAGAATTATACGTATGTCAGCTTATGACGCTTTCATTAGTTCTTTTGTCGCAGGCCACATTCAGATATTAATTTTGATTGTAATCTCAAGACAAGGTTTTTGAAGGTATTAGAACCAGTGTAGTTCAACCGGAGAAGTGCCACCGCCACACCTATTTCCAGCGTTGCCGGTACACTTTTATATGAGGCGACCATCATAGTCCTCAGATGTAGCAACGCATCTGAGATTGACTTCAGATAAAACCCATTTTCTATATGAAGTTGCTGACAGATGTCCATGGGCGGAAGAGACCACTAAGCGTCGGGTGGACTGCATGCTCGTTTGCTACTTCAATCAGATAAAAAAGACAGCACACATTAAACGGACGTCTTATGACTATTACCCTTAGTAAGAGACTACAATGAAACGTAGCAAAGCAATAATTGTTTGTACCAATTTAAAAAAAACACCTTTTAAAACACACTTTCTACTCTTACAGTCCCACAGTAGGATTGCCTCCTATATTATTTGGTATCATGGACACACAAATACGGATACACAGAAACCTAGACCCAGAATAGAAATCTAAATTCGTGAGGAAACGTTCACACCCGAGAGTTCTATAAAAAAAACATGCGTGCGTACAAAGTACACATGTCAGAAGTGAAACTTCTTTGGCGAACTAATTTATAAATCTTGTTTATATTTATACAAATCTAAAACTTTTAAATTTCCAAGATTAAGAGGAAGGGAAAAAGGCGTGATAATAATATAACGTTCGCCCTGTCTCACTTTTTCTCTCAATCTTTCTCACTCGCTTGCTCCCTACTCTCACTCCACGGCTAGTTGCTCATGCTACGTTCGCCCTGTCTTACTCTCTCTCAATCGGTCTCGATCACTCTCTCTCTCTTTTCCGACACTTCCGTTGCATACCGGCGTGACGTTTTATCTGTAAAAATTTTACCCTCATGCGCCTAAAGAAGTTTCACTTCAAAAAAAGTTCTCGGAGGTGTGTAAAGCCCACCATTTCGCACTTGGCCAGCGCGGTGAACTATGGCCTAAATCTCTTTCGTTTAGAGAGAAGACCCGTGCTCAGCAGTGGAACAATAATGAGTTGCCGACAATTTTAGAGGTGGTAGAATAATGGTTCAACCGTGGTGGTACCACGTTGCGTTTGCGGTACCGTGCGTTTCGATGGAAGGATGTGGTTGCCGGCATACTTTTATAAGAGGCGACCGTCTTAGTCGCAACGCATCTTTGATTGACCACAGATTGAACCCTTGTTCTAAACTCTCTCATTCCGAAAGAAGACCCGTGCCCAGCGCTGGGACAGTAATGGGTTGACGACACGTCGCATCTACTTTCTGGGAGAGAGATATCTATGGTCATACGAACATTTATAGGTATATGTATCCACATATAAATCATTGAATATTTTAGATATAGCTTTTATTCAATTTTGGTTCCTTTATTTTTCAATTTTAAGTTCTGTTCATGCTTTAAATTATAACATCAAAACTATAAATAACGAATATTGATAAAATAAATTGACAGACGGCGACAGGCGTTAAATATTAAAATAACATGATGGTAAACGTGAAAAATTTGGACATAGTCATTCGAATTTGAATTCATTTAATCGTTCGCTTTGAAGTTATTCAATAATAAAACTGATATTTTGTTGCTATAACTTTCACTACATAGTTTACGGTAACGTTAATTAATAAACTGAATGAAATCAGGTTGTAATAACGGATAAAATGTTTTCAATACCAAACTCTGATTTAAAATGTGAACAAAATGTGAACAAAATAAAATACAAACCAAAAATTATATTTAAGGTAAAATATGTAAATCGGTGCTGCTGGGACAAGTTATAAAGGGCTTTATAACCTCTCAAGTCAACCAATTAATATCCCACTGCTGGGCATGGGTCTCCACGTGGAAAGAGCAGGACTAGGCCATATACCACCGCGTCGGTCAAGTGCGAATCAGCAAATTTTACACAACTTTATTTATTTATTATTCTCACATATGTACCTTACAATGTTTTCGTTCTATAAAGTCGTCGTCAACCCATTATTGTCCCACAGCTGGGCACGGGTCTTCTCTCAGAATGAGAGAGTTATAGGCCGTAGCCCACCGCGCTGGCCAAGTGCGAATCGGTGGACTTCACACACCTCCGAGAACTTTTTTTTCTGTAAAGTAAGTTCTGTAAAGTACTGATATTTAATTGATTATTACATAGCACTTTTAAAGCATGTCTATCAATTTATCCATGATCTTGATATGGTCTAATACTCTTATTATATGATATAGACTATATATACGATAGAGACTATTACTCGAATAGGTGAGAAGAAAGATAATGTTTCTTCAAAACAACACTTTGAAGGTGGTAGAACTAGTGTAATTCGACCGGGCAAGTACCACCGCCACACCTATTTCTAGCGTGAAGCATTTCTTGCGTTTCGATGGAAGGGTGTGATTGCAGGCACACTTTTATATGAGGTGACCATCTTAGTGCTCGGCCGTAGCAACGCATCTGTGATTGACTTCAGATGGAACCCATGTTCTGTATGAAGTTGATTACAGACGTCCATAAGCGGCAGTGACCACCTACCATCAGGTGGACTGCATGCTCATTTGCTACCTCAGTCAGATAAAAAAAAACACAGTAGCGTTTAGCACTGTGATCATCGTTATTAAGCAGAAATTAGTATGACGGTGGTGCCTTGGAAACACGACGTCCAACTGCAAACTACTGAAGTTTAATAACGTTTAGAGTAATGAGTATAGATCGCCAATGACACCTGAATTTTAGTATAATCGAGTTTAACTTGTGGCCTAACAATATATCAAAAGTCCAAACGCGGTTCGTGCGACGAGTGAACTAATTTATAAACTTCACCTTCACAAGCCCCTGTTTTGTCTCGCCTGGCCTTGTTCGACTCGTTACGGTAGTGTATAAACAAAATTATAAATAGCAGTAAAGAAATAAGCAGTAAATAAACGCGGATATAAATGTTAAATCGCGTTTTTCATCATATAATTTCTTTTATTTTATCAGACTGAAGTAGCAAACGAGCATGCAGTCCAACTGATGGTAAGTGGTCACTGCCAACCATGGACATCTTTGATCCCAAGTCAATCACAGATGCGTTGCTACTCCCGAAGACTATGATGGTCGCCTCATATGACAGTGTGCCGGTAACCACACCTTTCTATCGAAACGCAAGAAATGCTTCACGTTGGAAATAAGTGTGGCGATGGTATTCCCCGGTCGAACTACGCTGGTTCTACCACCGTCAAAGTTCCTAAGCAGGAATTAGTGTAGCGGTGGATAAATCGTCGAAACACGAATGCAATAAAACTAGAATTTTAGTATAATCGAGTTTAATTTGTGGCCTAACAATATATCAAAAGTTCAAACGCGGTTCGTGCGACGAGTGAACTAATTTATAAACTTCACCTTCACAGGCCCCTGTTCTGTCTCGCCTGGCCTTGTTCGACTCGTTAGTGCGGTAAAAAATCCACATGGGGTATGTGCGTCGCTCCCACGGAGTCGGGTAAGTTTTGAAGGTTTCTTTTCAACTTTGCCTTAGCTTTAAAATATGATACGGTAAAAATGAATATTGATATTATTAATGAAATAACTTAATGTCAAATGCAAAAAAGTTTTTGGAAATGGACAGTTCTCGGAACACGGCATAGACCAGAAAAACCACGGTTCATTCAATCATTCACTTTGCAGCTATTCAATAATAAAACTGATATTTTGTTTTTGTTTGGCAAAATTTTCGCTGCATAGTTTACAGTAACGTTAATTAATAAACTGGATGAAATATGATTTTAATAATGGGTAAAATATGAAACTTTGGTTTAAATCGTATATAAAATTTATAAAGCACTAACGAACAATAATATTTAGGCAAAAAAATTATAAAGTAAAATAGGAGAATTCACACTTTTTTCTTCGCCGTAAGGCAGTGATAATAGTTAATTTTGTATTACCCACCACATTGAAAAACCTATATTAGTTTATGACTGCCGCCCATGGACATCTGTAATCAACTTCATAAAGAACATGGGTTCCATCAGAAATCAATCACAGATGCGCTGCTACTCCCGAGGACTACGATGGTCACCTCATGTGAAGGTGTGCCGGCAACCACATCCTTCTATCGAAACGTAAGAAATGCTTGACGCTAGAAATAGGTGTGGTGGTAGTTCCCCGGTCGAACTACACTGGTTCTACCACCTTGAGTTCAGAACGTAGCAGCGTTTAGCACTATTACTATTGTTTCTAAGCAGGAATTAGTGTGACGGTGGAGCCATCGTCGAAACACGAATGCAATGAAACTAGAATTATAGTATAATCGAGTTTAACTTGTGGCTTCACAAAATATCAAAAGTTAAAACAAGGTTCATTGCGAGTGAACTAATTTATAAACTTCACCTTCACCAGGCCCCTGTTCCATCTCGTCCAACCTTGTTCGACTCCTTGCGGTACTGTATGAATAAAAAATATAAATAGCAGTACTGAAATAAGCAGTAAATAATGCTGGCATAAATTTTAATTCTTGTTTATCTACATTTAATTTCTATTGGAAGCAGTAAATATAAGCAGCAGGAATAATAATATTAAAAAATGAATATAAATAAGAAAAAAAGACAAACCCACTGAGTTTCTTGCCGGATCTTCTCAGTTGAGGTCGTTTTCCGATCCGGTGGTAGTGTAAGAAAAAAAATGTAACTGACAATTTGTAAGTGCCCCCGCAGGCCTATACAAAAATAAACAAAATAAAGATAAATAAAGGCAGGATACTACTACTACCTATATATATGTGATGCGCTACGATTCATCTGTATGATACTGCTTTATAAATTTTAAATTAATTAACCGTAAATTACCATTACTGAATGATTAGATGGCATTTTGAATGTTTTATTATTTTGCGTATCTTCGACGTACCATTGCTATACCGCTTTCTAACTTATAATTCAGTGTTCACCAATGCGCACTTGGCCAGCGCAGTGGACTATGGCCTAATACTCTCTCATTCTGAGAGAACACCCGTAAACAGCAGTGGGACAATTATGGGGTGACGATATTCAGTGTTAAGTGCTGTTGAGCCCTGGTTCGCATAGAGTGTAACGGCGGACACATTATCGGACACTTTCCAACTAACTCCTCAGGGGTCGTCTTTGGCAAACGTCAAGTAAGACTAATCTTCTCATTATTTGAACTCAACGCTCGAATGCCACTCCAATTTAATTAAACAAAGCATAAGTTATACATATAAACACTTTTTTATAATATTACAATAGATTGTAGTACAATATAACATAAGCTTAAAATATGGGGAAAGTGTTCTTTTAAAGAGAAAAAACTCTTTTTCTGAGAAAAGACCCGCGCCTAGCAGTGGGACAGCAAATGTCCAATATCGTGTTGACACATTTCTTTATATTTAAACCTAACTATAAGGTAGACGGGCTACCTGATGGAAAGTAGTCATCGTTGCCTATGGACATTCGCAACACCAGAGGAGTCGCCAATTCATCGCCGGTTTTAAATGAGAGCTCTTTTCGCACTTTGTTTGAAGAGCCCCATGGCAGTAACCTGTTTAAAATCCTATGCTATCGTTTGAATTTAGATTTATATTGTACGAGTACGTTTAAAACACGTTTCATAAACGATAACGTTCCGAATACATATCACAGACTTAAAACTTTATACGCTGAAACTTTGTAAAGCAGACAAGATACTCGAATACCAAACAGAAGCGTTTCACTCGTACAATAATATGTGTTGATGCATGCTTAAGTCGTGCATACGTGACGAGGTATCAACAGAAACGTGCTTGTATAAACACTGCAGCTTCTGCTAGAACACGATACCTAAATGTTTGTGTGGGAAACTTAGACTGAAAACACAATGAAATAGCAGCTTTGCGACAAGGTGCGAAAAGAGCTCTCCTTCACAGCCGGCGATGCATTGGCGACTCCTCTGGTGTTGCGAATATCCATAGGCGACGGTGACTACTTTCCATCAGGTAGCCCGTCTGCCTTATCGTTAGGTTAAATTATAAAAAAAAAACTTTGAATAATAGCCTTTTTTGTTATCGAGGGGGAACCTTCAAAAGGTACCCGAAGCCCTTCAAAAGGTACCCGAAGCCGTGGGAGCAACGCCGGGTTATGTGGGATTTTTATCTCACTAAAACTCCCCAGATGGTCATCCTCAGCGCTGCGTGGAGGACTCCGGGATCTCCAATGGAACACAACCGGAGTCCTCCGAGCGCAATACCCCCTTTGGGCTCTTCCCAGTGAGCATTGTACACTCTGCGCCTCCGGGTGTTTACGACAGCATGTGGCCACACATGCCGTCGTCCTACACGGGGTCGCTTGGCTTGACACTTACCGCCCGCAACCCCTGAAGCCCCTTTTAGTCGCCTCTAAAATAATAGTCTAACGCAAAGACTAAGAAAGAAGTAAAAATGAAACAATTTAAATAGAATATGTTGGTTTAAAGCACACACAGTACTTAGTACATAGTCCCGAAGTCGGTGCTCATATAGGACACAAACATGTAGTTTCGTCGTGATCCAGTAAATATGGTGAGCGCCGACTTCGGGACTATGTACAAAGTTCTGTGTATGGTCTAAACCAACATGTATTTAAATTATTTTTTACTTTTTTGTGGCATGGAAGTCGTTTGTATTTTTTGTTTATTTTTTTATACGACTTAAATTTAAACAAATATCAGTAAAATTATAGGGGTGATAATCTTAAAGCTTTAAATCGAATCCAAACACTAGAATATTTAAAATTAAGAACGTTATATACATACAAGTATATAAAGATAAGTTATTTATAATCACACACAAGACGTAAACTTTAGTTAACTTCATCTCATTACTGTATGAAAGACAAGTAATGTTATAACGCTGTCAATTTCCTTCAAAATTGATGTATATCCATAATTTAGCGTATAGGTAATCTAGTTAACTAGCTAAAAGTTCTAGCAAACGCTAGCATAATATAAGCGCGGTTGGCTGGTGACAACGTGTCACGTTGGAAAGGCTTAGCTTTGCTAACAGGCAATATTATTTTACGAGTAAATCGCTACTAGGCGTAAGAGACGGGTCTCGCATAACAGCTTTATAAAGTCTCTGCACTGCACTGCAAGTATTTTGTCTATATACGGTACAGTTTATAGTGTCAGTACTGAAGGACACCAGTCGCTACTTCCCGTGGATGTTGTGGGCGACTAAGAGGTCTCAGTAGTTCCGGGATTCGATTACGGCTACTGTATCCCTGTTGTAAGAGGCGACTAAAAGGGGCTTCCGGGGTCGCGGGCGGCTGAGTGGGAACTCGAACCATTCGGTGAGGAACCCCAAGAAGGACCGCAGTATGTAAAGTATGTGTGGTCGCATACCGTCGTAAAGATATCGAAGAAGAGCGGTGGACCCAGGCGCCCGTCTGGGAGGAGCCCGATGCTGTGCTCAGAGGACTCCGGTTGCGATTCCTTGGAGATCCTGGAGTCCTCTTTGTAGCGCCCATGGCGGCCACCAAGGGGTATTAGTGCGGTAAAAATCCTACATGACTCTGCGTCGATCCCACAGAGTATATATAGATCCCACCTTTTAAAGGTTTTCCACTCGAAAACAAAAAAAAAGGCTATTACAGCTCACTTCTCAATATATACTTGAAAATGAAATATAACTAAGTAATAGGCATTTTAAAGCTCATTTTATAAAAGCAGACTTGGTTTGTGAAACGTCATGTATGAGGCTTAATAGCTTAGACCTTGCCAACACGTTTTATTTTAAAAGTAAATCGCTAGGCAGAAAGGAGATTACCGGAATAACTCATAACAGCTTTATAAGGTCTGAGATTAAGGAGTTTGTATACAAATTATATGCATTGCGTTAGAGTTTTATCCTTTACTTCATTTAAATAGGAAATTAGATATAGGATAACATCTAGAGCATACTTTATATGTAATGTTTATATGCAATGATATATTTTTTTATCTGACTGAAGTAGCAATCGAGCACGCTTTCATGCTTTCTACACTCATAGCCCCACACTAGGATAATCTCCTGTGTCGTGAGTACCATGGACACACACAAGACGAATACACAAACACCCAGACCCAGAACGTGAATCTAAACTCATCTTTTAGATACTTGTCTGGCCGGGAATCGAACTCGGAACCCATTGCGCGTCAGACCGGTATGTTAGCCGCTGCGCCACGCGGGTCGTCAAAAATGCATGCAGTCCACCTGAGTGGTAAGTGGTCAATGCCGCCAATGGACATTTGTAATCAACTTCATACATAACATGGGTTCCATCTGAAGTCAATCACAGATGCGTTGCTACTTCCGAGAACCATGATGATCGCCCCATGTGAAGGTGTGCCAGAAACCACACCCTTCCATCGAAACGCAAGAAATGCTTCACGGTAGAAATAGGTGTGGCGGTGGTACTTTCCCGGTCGGACTACACTGGATCTGTACTGGTTCTACTTGCAAAATAGATTCTATCTAATAGAATTACTTAGTTTAAAAATACGAAGATTTATCGATAGATTTGCAATAAAAAATGTTTTAACATGTTTGACAAAAATCATACTTATATACCTTTTCACTAGGTTCATAAGCAACGACTGTTGATAACACGACGCGAGGTTTATTACGCTTAACCTTCCAGCATGTAATATTATTTAACGAGTGAATCTCTGGCATAAGCAGATTACTGGAGCACCTTTACTGCTTTATAAGACTAAGCGTACAAGTCTCTTATGCGAAACTTTGTAAAGTGTGTGATTTATTTATTTATTGTTTATGCACCTTATCATTAATGTACAAAGGTGGACTTAATGCTATAAGCATTCTCTGCCAGTCAACCTCAAGATGTAAGAAAAACATCGAAATCGTGATTGGGTTCCTTTAACATAAAAATATGGTTGAATTTTGAAAATGTTAGAAAAACGGCGATCTATTAAGAAATCTACGTTTTTCTAACAACGTTGCTATGAAAAGACAAATTAATAAAAATAGGAATTATATCCGTCGTCAGAAGGCAGTAGGCACACCTATTTCTACCGTAAAGATATTCTAGCGTTTCAGTGGAAGGGTGTGGTTGCCGGCTTACTTTTATTTGACCATCATAGTCCTCGGGAGTAGCATCGCATTTATTAATTTTAGATGGATCGTTTAATATTTGTGAATTTGCTTACAAATGTCGACGGGTGGCAGTAGCGACTAACCATCAAATGGACTGCATGCTTCTTTAATACCTCAATGTGAGAAATCTGACTAAAACCCATTTCCACAAGGCAAAGTTTAAGCAACGACTGTTGATAAAAAGTCGTGTGTGAGGCTTAATTCCCTTAACCTTCCAACATGTAATATAATTTAACGAGTGAATCTCTGGCGGTAAGCAGATTACTGGAGCACCTTTACTGCTTTATAAGACTCAGCGTACAATACTAGTAAAATGTGTGCACAAAGTAAGATATCGCATATAAGACTTTCTCACATGCGATAACTTTGTAAAGTTTGGGTTTGTGAAATTTTAACATAAATTAAAGAGTCATATTTTTTTTCAAGCATTTTCAGAAGTTACACCGGACATCTATTGATAGATTTTGCTATAAAAAGTCAACTTAAGAAAAATCAGACAATACTTATTTTCACAAGGCTCAATATAAGTAATAGCAAGGTGGTAGAAAATTTATGGGGAGGTACAATCGCTACCTCTATTTCTAACGTAAAGCAATATTAGCGTTTCGGTAGAAGGATGTAGTTGCCTACTCACTTTATATGTGGCGACTATTTCAGTCCTCGGCATCGACTCTAGATAGATCCTTTATTCAGTATGAAGTACCTTTATATGGGCGGCAGTTCTCTCTCGTCAACACATTATTGTCCACTGCTGGGCACGGGTCTTCTCTCAGAATGAGAGAGTTTTAGGCCATAGCCCACCGCGTT
The DNA here is from genome assembly GCA_949699795.1 of Spicauda simplicius. Classification (NCBI taxonomy): domain Eukaryota; kingdom Metazoa; phylum Arthropoda; class Insecta; order Lepidoptera; family Hesperiidae; genus Spicauda; species Spicauda simplicius. Next base: position 21,885,999 of record OX453062.1, read on the forward strand.
GGCCAAGTGCGAATTGGTGGACTTCACACCGAGAACTTTTTTTAAAGAACTCTCGGGTATGTAGGTTTCTTCACGATGTTTTCCTTCGCCAAAAAGCAGTGATAATTAATTTGTAATACACACATAAATCAGTGGTGCGTGCCTGGGTTTGAACCTCGGACCTCCCGATTGAGAGAGCAAGTTTCAACCATTAGGCTATCACTGCTCTATGAGCGGCAGCTGCCACTTATCATTAGGTGGACTTTTCTACGTACGTTTTCTACTTAAATCTAGTAAAAAAAGACTGGTGATAACAAGTCGCCTGTAAGCTTTTATCCCTTTAACCTTCCAACATGTAATAATATTTAACGAGTGAATCTCTGGCGGTAAGCAGATTACTGGAGCTTACTGCTTTATAAGACTCAGCGTACAAGTCTCACTTTGTAAAGTTTGTGATTGTGAAATTTTAACATAAAATTGAGTTATAAATTATATAAATGTTAACATAAAAATTTATATACTGAAAAAAAAAATTGAGTGTCAATAAATTTTTGAACAATGTTTTAACTATCTACGATGTACATGTTTGCCTCACAGTGCATTCGAAATAATTATATCACTGCTTTTTACAGTTGTTACGGTTTTATCCAAAAAATCCTAGAAACATTATTTAATTTTTAACAAGCTCTCCTTCAAATTTACGCTAGTGAGTTAGGTAGTTATTCATTTGTCCCTGTAGTTCCGGGACCAGAATAGGGCTACGGTATGCTCTGCCTGTCGTAAGAGGCGACTAAAAGGGGCTTCCGGGGTTGCGGGCGGCTAGATTGGGAGGTCGAACCGTCCAGACAAGCGACCCCGGGTAGGATGATGGCATGTGTAGTCGCATGCCGTCGTAAACACCAGGAGATACGGTGACCTCAAATGCTCACTGGGGAAGAACCCGAAAAGGGCATAGAGCTCGGAGTACTCTGGTTATGTTCCGTTGGAGATCCCGGAGTTCTTCTCGCAGCGCGGAGGACAGCTACCAGGGGGGTTTTAGTGAGGTAAAAATCTTACATAACCCGGCGTTGCTCCCTAGGCGTCGGGTACCTTTTGAAGGTTTCCCCCTCGACACACAAAAAAAGGTAGTTATTCATTACATATAGCGATATGACTTTTATTTACTAAATAAATGCAATAAATTCATGAAATTTTAGCATTATAAACTATGATAAGACTTCAGAATTTGAACCCTACTTAATCCTTGTCTTAGTAAAGTTACGTACTTAATGTAAGTTTGGATTAATGCATATTATTATTTTATGTTCGCATGCGGCGAGGAGATAGGTAGTATCTGGTTACTGCATATGTGGCTCCCAGCTTATAAAGTGTAAGTCTTAGTCATATGTCACACTGTTGTTTACATACTTACTTACTGCGTTGGCGCAACGACCCAAAATAAGTCTCAGCCTCTGATACTAAGAGACACCACTTCGGCTTGTCATGCGCCATCTCCAGCCAGTTATCTGCCTGAAGCTCGCGCAGGTCCTTCATGACTTCATCTTTCCAGCGATACCTGGGACTGCCGACTGGGCGTCTACCACTCGGCCGTCCCATGTATGTGCGTTTTACAGCCCGATCTTCCCCCATTCTTTCAAGATGTCCAAGCCAACGGAATCTAGGAGCCTTTACTCTTCTGATGATGTTTGGCTCGGCTATCAGGTCTTCAATACTCTTCAGGATACTAACAAGAGGGAAGATAACACTGTTGTTTAATACAAATGATTATTAACTTGAAAGTTCACCACCAGTGCAGTTTAACCATGAGATCAATGATCACTATAACTATGTTTAGGACGAAGAAGTTTTGCATTTTAGTAGAAGGCTGTGTTTTCCTAAGCTTTACATTAAAAGTGACCATGTTAATCACCATCTCAAGATTAGGACCACTATTTTTGGAGACGGTTACAGATGTTTACCAGGTGGTATATACCAATGTAGTTCGACCGTTCGTTCCACCACCACATCTATTTCTAGCGTGAAACATTTTTTGCGTTTCGATGGAAGGGTGTGGTTACCGGCACACTTTTATATGAGGCAACCGTCATTGTCCTCGGAAGTAGCAACGAATCTGTGATTGACTTCAGATAGAACCCATGTTCTGTATGAAGTTGATTACAGAAGTCCATGAGCGGCAGGGACCACTTACCATCAGGTGTTCTGCGTGCTCGTTTGCTACTTTAGTCAGATGAAAACAAACAAGAAAAGAGATAAAAAACGGCAGTGTGACGCTACGTACCCTTTTATCGAGTACACCAAATACTTTATTTCACACTTCACCTACACGACAAGCTCAAATTTATCTGCACTTGTCCTATGTATTCTGTATAATATATTGCTTCAGCTAAACTAGTCTGCACGTAGATACCGTCGCGTGTACGTCGGGACTTAATAGACTTAACCTTATGACACGTGATATTATATTACCTGCACACCGCTTCTAACCGGTGGGGAAATCTCATTCTCTATACAGGAAGACTTTATATGTATAAAAGTTTATGCTCACGCGGTCGTCTAGGCGGTGGCCACTATTCGGTACCGCAACGGATTGAATTAGAATTTTACCATATGACTACATAGTATAAAACAAAGTCGCTTCTCGTTGTCTGTCCCTATGTTTGCTTAGATCTTTAAAACTACGATACTCATTTTAATGCAGTTTTTCTTAATAGATAGAGTGGTTCAATAGGAAGGTTTTTATGTATAATACATGTACAAACAATATAGAAGAGAAACACTGATAATTAAAGATTTTTAACTTTTAGGTAGAATAAATTTCGCCGGGTCAGCTAGTGTTAAAAAAATAAAACAGCTTGGCTTCTTAAAAAGTTCGAATATTCAATCCGTATACATATTGAAAGTTGACAAAATAACACTTAAGTGATTATTCACACTTGAGTGTGAATAAATACTTAAGAATTCATATTCTTGATTAGAAACTTATGTATATAAGTGACCTTCTTTTCATCGCATAAGTTGTACCTGTTAAGTCCTCTACAGTTAATTATTTGATAAGGTTGTTTAGGTAAAAGAATCCTTACAAGGGCAAATGTGTCAGTGACCAACTTTGAGTGAGATACCATTTTATCAGATGCTGTCGGTGGTGGTATGTTACCATCAAGCGAACCCATTGATTTGCTATCCTTGTATGAAATAGTAAAAAGTGATCAAAATGTTTTTTTAATATTTATTTGTTTATTAATTTAATTGTTTATGTACACACATAGAAATCAAATACAACGAGCACTTAAAATTAACATTAAGTGCAAAGGTACTAAAGGTAAAGGTATATTTATCCTTAAACTAGTAAAATAAATCATCAAAATAATTTGAGACTCAGTTATGCCATTTATAACCAGCGTTTATTAGTAGTAATAAGTTTTACTACGTACCTTTGGCATAGTATAACTTCATGCATCGCATTATGCAATAAGCCTCGTTAACTTCAAACAAACTCCCGAGAATTCCACAATTTTCCCGTCTATTCACACTAAGAAACTTCAGCTCCTTTGGAACCTTATTTTGAGAGGGAAGTACTTAAAACAGATGGAATTTAATATTTTATAAAGCGAAATAGAATTTAATACCTAATTTAAGAGTTTTACTTTGCATGTTTTAGTTTTTATTAACATAAGTGAGTCTGTATAGTTGGTACACATAGTGTAATTTTTTTAAAGATTTTCTTAATTTGCCTATTAACCGGTCGTCTAAGAGCATTGATAGCCTAATGGTTGAAATTTGCCCTCTCAATCGGGAGGTCCGAAGTTCAAACCCAGGAACTACTGATTCATACGCGTATTAGAAATTAATTATCACTGCTTTTCGGTGAAGTAAAACATCGTGAGGAAACCTATACACCCGAGAGTTCTTAAAAAAACGTTCTCGGAGGTGTGTGAAGTACACCAATTCGCACTTGGCCAGCGCGGTGGACCATGGCCTAAAACACTCTCATTCAGAGAGAAGACCCGTACCCAGCGGTGGGACAATAATGGGTTAACGACATAACCAGTCGTCTATAAAACCTTGCTCTCGATTGTTTTGTCAGAGAAATACACATTGAAGGAACCCACCGGAAGCGAGGATCTGCCTTATCAGATTCTCAAAACCTAAACTTTTTTTATGAAAATTGCAAACAAAGATGTAGAACGCATGCTGGCCAGATGGTAAGTGGACACGGACTCATATGGATAACTGTAATTAATTAAACACAGCTAAAATCATACTTTTACTCAAGGTTTCCTCCTGAGCTTCCTCCTGAGGCATTTCCGGAGCGCTATGACATTGGGTTTTTCAAGAATGGTGCAAACAGTGCTCTCCTTCTACGCCGGCGATGCATTGGCGACTCCCTTGGTGTTGCGCATGTCCATAGGCGACGGTGACTATTTTCCATCAGGTAGCCCGTCTGCCTTATCGTTAGGTTAAAGTATGAAAAAAAAGGTTTGTCCACTAAAAGTGTATTTCATTAAGCTATACTACTGCTAAAACGAAAAATTTGGATGATATTGGTCCTAACGCAGATAATCATCAAGTAAAAGAAAAAAGAAAGAATATTCTACGAACTTTATTTGGTTTAATTAGTTTCAAACCAAATAAAGTTCGTAGAATATTCAAATATTTGGCAAAACTAAAAATACTTAATCAACTCCCAGCGCACGTAGGTTTCTAGTTTCAGAAAATTGCACTTGGCACTGAGATTGCTTGCGAATAACTTGAGCAACTATGCGTCGGGACGCTACCTTCAATTGCCGCTAACTGACTCCGAACCCGTGTTATTGCATTCTACGCTAACTTCCTGAATCTGAAAATGGATGATTTTGAATGGGAAATTAAAATGGTTGAGATTTTATTAAAAATGTCACGCTCTTATTAAAATATCACTAATAAGATAATTTGAATCCTCGTATTAAAATGTCATCGTAATAAAATAGACAACTACTAGATCGAAACACGACCCAAACTGACAAAATATCTACATAATTATGACATTATACTTAACTGGTTGGATTTAGTTTTAATCAATTTCTAATATGTATATAACTTCAAAGGCTTTATAAACCAACTCGATATCTGTTTTTGCTTTCTAAAGACATACTTTACTTCTCGGAAATCTTCTTAAATTTAGTCTTATTTGTTTAGTTTTGATAGAAATCGTTTTAGTAGTCAACACTGATAAATATCAAATTTTGAAAGCAAAATAGTAACAAGCTTTATATTATCCAAATATGTGTTAGTAGAACTAAGCTTATCATATTTTGCATGTCCTGTTAATCTATTTTAATCAAGACACTAACACATGACTAAGAACATAAAAAAGTAAGCAGTAGATAAAGAAGGAATAAGTATGGATAAGAAAGTTCACGATGCAATCAACTCGGAATCCGGTGGATCGCGCGCGATCCGCGATCACACTGTGATCACACGTGCTATAACGAGTTCTCGGATTGAACGGATTTATAGGAAATTCCTCACACATTGTCATACAAGGGGATATCTTATTTTAAAATAGACTGCGATAAGATCGGAACATATCCTCAACCGATATATGCGACGTTATCCTCAACAGTTTAGATATACCTATAATCAATCTAGAATAAGAATAACTTAAGAAACATCAAGATCAAAATTCAATCAAAACAATGTGTATTTTGTCTTCTGAATAACATACTTATCCATTGGAAATCTTATGTAACTTTGCCTCAATTCCTTAGTTTTGGTAGAATCGCTTAAGCTGGCAACACTAAAAGTGTATCAAATTAGGAAAGAGCAGCAAGTGCTTATAATGCTAAAATAGAAGTAGAATTAAGCTCAAGCGTTAATTTTACTTAAAGCCTGCATTGTATTTTCCATCAACCCATTTTAATCAATCCATTAGCAAAAAATTAGGAATATAACCAAAAGTAAGCAGTAGATAAAGAAGGAATAAGTGCGGATAAGAAAGTTCACGATGCAATCAGCTCGGAATCCGGTGGATCGCGCGCGATCCGCGATCATACTGTGATCACACGTGCTATAACGAGTTCTCGGATTGAACGGATTTAGAGGAAATTCCTCACACATTGTCATACAAGGGGATATCTTATTTTAAAATAGACTGCGATAAGATCGGAACATATCCTCAACCGATATATGCGACGTTATCCTCAACAGTTTAGATATACCTATAATTAATCTAGAATGAGAATAACTTAAGAAACATCAAGATTAAAATTCTGTCAAAATAATGGCTATTTTGTCTTCTGAATAACATACTCATCCATCGGAAATCTTATGTAATTTTGCCTCAATTCGTTAGTTTTGGTAGAGTCGTTTAAGCTGGCAATACTAAAAGTGTATCAAATTATGAAAGAGCAGCAAGTGCTTATAATGCGTATGGGCGTAAAACGCTGCGACACAGTGTTTTTACTATTGTAGATGTTTACGAATGTCAATATTTTGTAATTTGTTTCTAGTTCAATAAAAATCTTTAAATCTTAAAAGAAATGCTAAAATAGAAGTAGAATCAAGCGTATACGATTTTTTGACAGCGTCACACGAGATCTTAAGCGTTAAGTTCGCTTAAGACTTACATTGCATGTTCCATCAATCCGTTTTAATCAATCCATTAGGAAAAAATATGAACATAACTAAAAGTAAGCAGTAGATAAAGAAGGAATAAGTGCGGATAAGAAAGTTCACGATGCAATCAGCTCGGAATCCGGTGGATCGCGCGCGATCCGCGATCATACTGTGATCACACGTGCTATAACGAGTTCTCGGATATGAAGGATTTAGAGGAAATTCCTCAAATATTGTCATACAAGAGGATATCTTATTTTAAAATAGACTGCGATAAGATCGAAACATATCCTCAACCGATATATGCGACGTTATCCTCAACTGTTTAGATATACCTATAAGCAGTCTAGAATGAGAGTAACTCCAAAAACATCAAGATCAAAATTCAATCAAAACAATTTCTATTTTATCTTCTGAATAACAAACATCCGTCGGAAAGTTTATGCAATTTTGCCTTATTTCTTTAGTTTTCGTAGAATAGTTTAAGCTGGCAACGCTAAAAGTGTATCAAATTATGAAAGAGCAGCAAGTGCTTATAATGCATATGGGCGTAAAACGCTGCGACACAGTATTTTTACTATTGTAGATGTTTACGAATGTCAATATTTTGTAATTTGTTTCTAGTTCAATAAAAATCTTTAAATCTTAAAAAAAAAATGCTAAAATAGAAGTAGAATTAAGCATATACGATTTTTGACAGCGACACACGAGAGGTTAAGCGTTAAGTTCGCTTAAGACCTACATTGCATGTTCCATCAATCCATTTTAATCAAGCCATTAACAAAAAAAATATGAACATAACTAAAAGTAAGCAGTAGATAAAGAAGGAATAAGTACGGATAAGAAAGTTCACGATGCAATCAGCTCGGAATCCGGTGGATCGCGCGCGATCCGCGATCATACTGTGATCACACGTGTTATAACGAGTTCTCGGATACGAAGGATTTAAAGGAAATTCTTCAAATATTGTCATACAAGAGGATATCTTATTTTAAAATAGACTGCGATAAGATCGGAATATACCCTCAACCGATATATGCGACGTTATCCTCAACAGTTTAGATCGGAAATCTTATGTAATTTTGCCTCAATTCCTTAGTTTTCGTAGAATCGTTTAAGCTGACAACGCTAAAAGTGTATCAAATTATGAAAGAGCAGCAAGTGCTTATAATGCGTATGGGCGTAAAACGCTGCGACACAGTGTTTTTACTATTGTAGATGTTTACGAATGTCAATATTTTGTAATTTGTTTCTAGTTCAATAAAAATCTTTAAATCTTAAAAAAAATGCTAAAATAAAGTAGAATTAAGCGTATACGATTTTATGACAGCGACACACGAGAGGTTAAGCATTAAGTTCGCTTAAGACCTACATTGCATATTCCATCAATCCGTCTTAATCTAGCAAAAAATTAGGAACATAACCAAAAGTAAGCAGTAGATAAAGAAGGAATAAGTACGGATAAGAAAGTTCACGATGCAATCAGCTCCGAATCCGGTGGATCGCGCGCGATCCGCGATCATACTGTGATCACACGTGCTATAACGAGTTCTCGGATTGAACGGATTTAGAGGAAATTCCTCACACATTGTCATACAAGGGGATATTTTATTTACAAGTATTTTTTTGTTGATTCTTAGTATCAATTTTGCAACTGGTCTTTACAAACATAATTTGTCTAAGAAAGGTTTCTATTTCATACGTATGGTAAAATTCCATAGTTGCTGGTTTTAGCCTAATTATACAAATAATTAAAATTGTGTAGGAGGTACCTACTCCGAATTTATTACCCTATGTAGGTTGACGGAGATCTAAAATCTAAATTTAGCTTAGATTTAACTAAAACCGGGCTCGCTACTACATTAATCATGAGAAACTACATGCTCTATTCCGCTTTGATCATATAGGTAACCAAAAGTGACATATTACATTTCGTACACCGGAACATAATCTTCTCCTATTTTGAATTGACGCATAATTATGTGAAATAAAAGTTTCGAGTGACTATAGGTAGTATAGTATAGTAATTTTATAGAAAATGTTAGACGACAAGTGATGACGCACCATGTAAGCAACGAAATGCGTTAAGCTTTAACCAGAGCAAATACTTTGACTGTTTAACCAAAATAGATGTGCCATAACCAATATAGATGGCAAAATAGATGTTCCATGATTGTGCACTTAACAAAACAGGAATGTCAGTGAAATAAGTTCATTCTTCCTATGAATTCTTAGTTCTCCTAAAATCCAAATAAGCTAAAGTAATAACGCTCTCAGACAAGTTAGTTACAGCCCCAAAGTAGAATATTGGACGAGTATTATGTCATGGGTGCTTAGGAGATACAAAAAATGGATCCATAAAAACCCAGGCACAGAACTAAAATCTAACTTTATTGTATAGATGTCTGATCGAGGATCGAACCCGAGACCTGTTGTGACCGCCAACCAGTACGTGACCGACTCCGCAACGGCTGTCATCAAACTTGCTGTAAGACCAAAGTATCTCTAGTTAGTTTTTTACAAGATTGAAGTAACAAACGAGCAAACAGGTGGTAGAACTATTTTAGTTCGATCGGGGAGGTAATCCCGACACACTTATTTCTAGCTTGAAGCAGTTCTTACGTTTCGATAGAAGGGTGTGGTTACGTTACCGGCACACTTTTATATGCGGTGACCATCGCAGCCCACGGTAGTTGCAAAGCATCTGCAATTGACTTCAGGTACAAAGCATGTTATATGTATATGGAGTTGCTTACCATCAACTAGACTACATGCTCGTTTGCTACGTAAATTTATATAAAAAACTCACACAGCTGATCAACTTGGTTTATACGAGGCGTTCATAGTACTTGAGAGTAGCAACGCCTCTATGATTTACTTGCTATGCTGGTTCACTTTTTTATGTTGCGCTATCCTTAGTCTTCGGGAGTAGCAACACATCTGTGGTTGATTTTAGCTAGAACCATTTGATTTATATGAAGTTGCCTACAGATGTCCATCGACGGTACTTACCATGGGGTCCTTTGCATGCTCGTTTGCTACATCAATATTATAAAAAATACATATGCACGAAAAACAGTACCCTCACTCGCGCAATCGTGTAAAATATAACACGCAATACATTTGGGTAAGTTTCCGAGCGTCACACGAGCAGACGGCGTGTATCGGCGTTCGCGCGATAAATCACTCTGTATCATACGCTGTTCGCAAACACGCGCGCTACGGATAATCTATTAGATTATTGAATCGGGGATTATTTTCTGGGTCGTCTGCAGAATACAAATAAAGGATTTATTTATGTTTTTCGTGTAACTGATCCATATCAGTTACACCCATGTGTGAGCTTGTCCTTCATATTTCTGGACACCGATCTCTTTGAGAGTTGAAGGTGCCTGTATTAAGACTACCGCGCTTTTTCAATACAGATTAATAGATGAAGACTTTACAAGATGATAGACGAGTATACTTCGATCTGGCAAGTACTACTGAAACCCAATTTCTACCGTTAAATAGTTCTTGCGCTTCATTTATTAGCAGCTTAGTTCTCTGGAGAAGCAATGCATCTGTGGTTGACGTTAGGTAGAAACCATTGTTCTGTGTTACGAGTAAGTTGCTTACAGATAACATGCCATTGGCGGTAGTCGCCACTTATTATCAGGTGGATTGCATGCTTGATTGCTAATTTCATGTAATGAAAAAGGTACGAACGAAAGACATTACCCTCCTTCGCGCATTCGGGGCTGTTAGCGCGCGCACACATGCGCACGCGCATACACCGACGGGCCCCGCCAACGGCGTAAGGACCGGCGCGCCCCCCTCGGGCACTAACGGACAGACCGTCCATGCGATCACTACGAATAACGTTATTTTGTTTGTATTTTTTGAAAATCAGTTGTAAGAAAGTCAATATAACACTTAAGCAAGTAATTTGGTGTTTGCTGTTGAAGATTCCCTATCAAGTGGTCCTTCACGCGGATTATATTACGATTTAAAACCAGCAAAACATTGGGAATGTTACTCGACAGCATCTACTAAGAAGACAGCAGCCGTTATTTCAAGGGAGTTGAACAACCTGGTAAAGGGCATAACACTCACTGGGCCAGTCACGACAATTGAGACGTAGCCACGCAGTCACCAGCTTTCAAACTGCTTGTTCTTGCTTCTTGCTCGTTCTGCACTGCATATCTACCGCAATTAAGTATTTTTTTTCTGTTTGCATTACTATCAACTACACTTTGTCTGCATATTTTACGTGTTTTCTATTCAATCATAGTAACAATGACAACATTATCTGAATTACGTAGGAAGCGTGGCTCATATAAAGCGAAGCTTAAGCATTTCACTACATACTTGAACAGTATTATTGTCCATGAAAAGCCAAATAAAACTCAAATTAGTGAACTTACGTTAAGATTATCAACAATTGAAGCATGGTACGGGGATTATGATGCTTTGCAGCTTGAAATAGAAGGTTTTATGGAAATTTCAGACGCTGACTGCGAAAAGGAATACGAGTATCGCGAAAAATTCGAGATTGAATATTTCGCATCGGTTAGCAAGGCACGAGAATACGTGAGTCGCTTTACCTCTGTGCAGCCTGGCGACCCAGCATCCTCGGCTTTCTCCGACTGTGGTACTGCTTGTACATCAGGTGGGCTAAGCTTGAAGTTACCTACTATACATTTACCTACCTTTTCTGGCCGGTATGAAACTTGGTTAGAGTTCCACGACACGTACGTTTCACTCATCCATTCAAACGATAGCATACCAAAGATTAACAAATTTCATTACCTGCGTTCATCCCTTAAGGATAGCGCTGCAAATGTAATTAATTCGTTGGACTTTTCTAGTAAGAATTATGAGGTTGCTTGGAAGCTGTTGTGTGAACGTTATCACAATGACAAAGTTCTCATTAATAGTCATATTCAAACAATACTTGACATAGAATCTATCGCCAAAGAATCGTCGCCTGCATTACGAAATTTAATTGATACAATAAATAAAAATATTCGTTCGCTTCAGATACTAAATGTTGATACAAAAAATTGGGATATATTAATAATACATATAGTTTCAAATAAATTAGATAATACAACAAATATAAAATGGAAAGAATATCTTAATAATTATGATAAATTACCAGAGTTAGATACATTTACTGGATTTCTAAAAAATCGTGCGGAATTACTAGAATCTTTGAGTCAGACAACCACTACACGTAGGCACAGCGAACCGGCCACACGATCACGCACCTTCGTTGTAAATACTGAAAAACAATACTCAATTCCGCCATATACGTGTCATTTTTGTAAACAAAATCATGCCATTTATCAGTGTCCTAAGTTCAAATCTTTGTCAGTTCATGCAAGAATACAAAAGGAAAAGCAAATGAGACTCTGTCTCAATTGTTTGCGTAAGGGACACGAAGCCCAAAGGTGTAAGCTGGGTCCGTGTAAGATTTGCTCTAAATGGCATAATACTTTAATTCACACAGACGAGCTACCACACACAACACCTCAGCAGTTGTCAGCCGCCACATCTACCGCGGAAGATGGCCAGTGCGTCATGTTCGCGACACAGGATGACACTAATTCAGACACTCAATCTTTACACGAGCAAACAGTACAACATGACATCGCTTTATCGTCTACTCATAACAGTTATGTTCTATTGTCCACAGTCCTTATTAAAGTTGCCGACATTAATGGCAAACAACACACTGTGCGCGCTTTATTGGATAATGGCAGTACATCAAATTTCATTACAGAAAAATTAAGTAAAACATTAAACCTCACCTTGCAGTCTGCAACGGTGACCGTTGAAGGCATTAGTCGCGAGTCAATAAACATTAGCAAACGTTGTACCGTCACCATATCCTCACGCACAGAAGCATACTCAACTAACATTAATTGTTTTGTTATACCACATATTACTCAAACTTTACCCACAATACATTTCGATATTAAATCTTTAAACGTTCCCAATCATTTAGTTTTAGCCGATCCCACATTCAATACGCCGTCTGAAGTAGATATGCTACTCAGTGCGGACCTATTTTGGACTACATTAGGCAATAAACGCATATCTTTAGGTAAAAATATGCCCGTTCTTAACAATTCTAAATTTGGTTGGTTAATATCAGGTTCAATGTACACACCAGAGTCAAAAAATAATACAGTCCAGTGCACATTTCTAAATGAAGTCGAACTTAAAAATCAACTTGATCGATTTTTCGAGTTGGAATCGGTTCCGGCGATTCGAAATATTACAAAACAAGAATCCATATGCGAACAGCATTTTTTAAAAACAACTACGCGATTAAATAACGGCAGATTTGTAGTTCAAATCCCATTAAAACAGCCAGCTGAATCATTAGGAGACTCTTATGATGAAGCCTTTCAACGATTTTTGTCATTAGAAGAAATTTGTCATTAAACGATTTCCATCATTAAAACAAGAATATGAAAAATTTATGCAAGAATATATTAACCTAAATCATATGTCCTTAAATAATAATGCATCTAATGAAGGTCGTTCATACATGCTTCCTCATCATGGCGTTTTGAAAGATACTAGTCTAACCACAAAGCTACGGGTGGTGTTCGATGCTTCTGCGAAAACCACCTCCGGTCTTTCATTTAATGACATTCAACACATTGGACCGACTGTACAAGACAATTTAATTAACATCCTCATTCGTTTCCGCCAGCATAAATACGTTGTTACGTCAGATTGCGAGAAAATGTATCGCTGTGTACTTGTTGCCGAACATCAAAGATGTTTACAACAAATACTCTGGCGCTCCCACCCAAGCCAGGAACTTAAGGTGTACAAACTGAACACCGTGACGTATGGTACAGCCTCAGCTCCTTATCTTGCTACGCGATGTCTTGTACAGTTGGGCCAAGAATGTACAGATCCATTAGTACGAGAAATTATATTAAAGGACTTTTACGTTGACGACTTCATAAGTGGCCATGAATCAAAATCTATGTTGTTAAAAATAATCGAAGGTGTCATAAGCCAACTTAAAAGTGGCAAATTTAATTTGAGGAAATGGCGCTCCAACTGTCCTGATATATTGCAAAATATCCAAGATAGTGACAATAATGACACCTTGCTTAAATTAGTCAATGACGATAATGCTACAACATTAGGTCTCAGGTGGTCTTGTCAAACCGATCTTTTACAATTTTCTTTAAACACTGATCAATTAAATCACAATTCTCTTAAATCAAGCAAACGAACGGTTCTGTCTACTATAGGTCAAGTGTTCGACCCATTGGGGTTTGTAAATCCATGCATTTTACAGGGTAAAATTATTTTACAAAAGCTTTGGGCTTTAAGGGTGTCGTGGGATAACCCACTGCCTCCTGAAATTGAGAAAGATTGGATATTATTTTTAAAATATTTACCTTATTTAAACACCATAACAGTTCCACGTCACATGATTTGCAATTCACCAGTGTATATTGAGCTTCACTCCTTTAGTGACGCATCATTACATGCATATAGCGCATGTGTATATTTGCGGTCTATTTCTATTGATGGTAGTACAACCGTTAACTTAGTTATGGCAAAAAGCAAAGTCGCGCCCTTAAAGGGAATGACAATTCCCCGACTGGAGCTCTCAGGCGCGCTATTAGGTGTTAGGTTAGCAATAAAGGTTGAAACATCTTTACGACTTACTATTAACCGCTCTGTGTTCTGGTGCGATTCAACCATTGTTTTAGGGTGGATCAGAGCCCCTAAGTCATCGCTAAAGGCCTTTGTTCTAAACAGAATTAATGAGATATCAGAACACACCAAACCGGAAGCATGGAGGTATGTGCCTTCAAATTTAAATCCCGCTGATGTTGGATCTAGGGGTTGCAATGCTATAAAATTGCAAGAGTCTTCCTTATGGTTCGGTGGACCAGGTTATTTGTTAAATTCAGAAACTCTTTGGCCTAAGGAACCGAAGCACACTCCCATTATTTTACCCGAAACCAAAATTGAATGTAAATTCGCTACACAAAAAATCAATTTTACACATAAATTCTCAAATTATAGCAAATTACAACATGTTACAGCCTACATGCTACGATTTATACACAATTGTCAACAACCTCACAATAAACGTTTCGCTCATTTAACGGTATCGGAACTGACTTCTGCAACCTTGATCTTATGTAGAATTGTCCAACTAGATTTCTTCTTACAGGAATATAATATTCTACGCGAAAACAAAGAGTTACCTGTAAAGACGCGAATTTTGAATTTAAACCCATTCATGTCTAATGAGAAAGTAATACGCGTCGGTGGTAGACTCTCCAATTCAAATTATGACTATGACACCAAACATCCAATCTTACTTCACGCTTCCCATCATGTTTCAAAACTATTATTAATACATTATCATAGAATATTTTTGCATTCTGGTCCTCAATTAATACTCTCGCTACTGCGAACTAAATTTTGGGTAGTAGGAGGTCGCAATTTAGCACGTAAAGTGACTCATGAATGTCACACATGTTGTAGATTTAAAGGTAGAACTATTCAGCCGATAATGGCTAACCTTCCTAAAGAAAGGCTTCATAGTGACTTTCCATTTTGTAATACAGCTGTAGACTACGCTGGTCCGATTTTGATAGCCGACAGAAAGGGTAGAGGATGTAGACTAATAAAGTCGTACATTTGCGTATTTGTCTGCTTAACTGTGCGCGCAGTACACATAGAATTAGTTACTGATCTTACCACGGAGGCTTTTACCGCGGCATTAAATCGATTTATAGCACGCAGAGGTAAACCGACTAACCTTTACTCGGATAATGGTACTAATTTTATTGGCGCCTACCACGAACTCTCGAAATTTTTAAAGACAAGGTGTAGTGATATTAGTGCATATGCGGCAGAACAAGCAATCACTTTCAAATTCTCTCCTGCATACAGCCCACACTTCAATGGCTTAGCCGAAAGTTCAGTTAAATCAATCAAACATCATCTAAAACGAGTTTTAGCCTTGGCACATTTGACTTACGAAGAAATGAACACTGTTCTCATCCAAATTGAAGGAATACTTAATTCCCGACCTTTAACCCCCTTGTCATCAGATCCCAACGACCTTATTCCGTTAACTCCTTCTCACTTTCTTATCGGGCGAACTATAACGATGTTGCCTAATTCTAAGATTGATGCAGATAAACCAGGCCAAATATGTATCCTCCCTCGCTACCAACGAGTACAAGCTCTGGCAGCACATTTTTGGAAGAGATATCAAGTTGAATATATTTCGGAACTACAGAAGAGGAACAAATGGCAGCGTCCAGGAGGAGAGCTGCATGTCGGAGACCTGGTTGTTGTGAAAGACGATCGCCTTCCACCGAATCGCTGGCTGCTTGGGCGAATCAGTAAACTGCATCCTGGCTGCGACGGCATCGCCCGTGTCGCCGACGTCACCACATCCACGGGCGTACTGAGAAGGGCTTATAATCGCCTTTGTGTCCTGCCATCATCCCTATCAACGGAGTCTTCCTTGGAACATCCCGTTCCAACCCGGGGAGCCTGTTAGCGCGCGCACACATGCGCACGCGCATACACCGACGGGCCCCGCCAACGGCGTAAGGACCGGCGCGCCCCCCTCGGGCACTAACGGACAGACCGTCCATGCGATCACTACGAATAACGTTATTTTGTATGTATTTTTTGAAAATCAGTTGTAAGAAAGTCAATATAACACTTAAGCAAGTAATTTGGTGTTTGCTGTTGAAGATTCCCTAACAGGGGCAAATACCAATACATTTGTGTAAGTTACCGAGCGTCACACGAGCAGACGGCGTGTATCGGCGTTCGCGCGATAAATCACTCTGTATCATACGCTGTTCGCAAACACGCGCGCTACGGATAATCTATTAGATTATTGAATCGGGGATTATTTTCTGGGTCGTCTGTGGAATACAAATAGTGGATTTATTTATGTTTTTCGTGTAACTGATGTGGGTGTAAGCTTGTCGTGTCCTATTTTTGGGTGTCGATCTGTTTGCGAGTTGAAGGCCTAGGCTAAAGCGCTTTTTCAATATGGATTAGTGAAAAAGGTATTGAAGTTAAGAACGTTAAGTTGATAGAACGAGTTTGCTTCAGGTACTATTGAAATACTTTACTTTTATTTTTACGGTGAAATAGTTTTGCGTTTCACTTATAAGCAGCTTGGTCTTCGGAAGCGTTGTTGCATTTGTGATTAACTTTAGATAAAACCCCTGTTCGACATGGAGTTTTTTAAAGATGTCCATGAGCGGCAGTGACCATTTACCGTAAGATGAACTGCATGTTTATATGCTACACTAATTTAAAAAAAAAACATGGATAGTCAACCCATGTCGTAGTTTGCCAACCGAAAAGAACCGAGAGGATTCGATTTTTGTTATTTAGTAACAAGCATTTCGCACTTGGCCATCGCGGTAGACTATGGCCTAAACTCTCTCATTCTGGGAGAAGACCCGTGCCCAGCAGTGGGCCAATAATGGGTTGATGCGAACAAGCATTTATGTTATCTACCGTCAATTATAAACATGTACATCACTACATACTATATAAAAAAAATAACTACCGACTTCCATGTCACAAAAAAGTAAAAAATAATTTCAATTAATTTTAGTTTAGCACATACTCAGAACTTAGTACATAGTTCCGAAGTCTTCGATCGAAGTTCCATTGAAACGCAAGAAAGGCTTCACACTAGAAATAGGTGTGGCCGTGATACTTCCCCGGTCGAACTACACTGGTTCTATCAACTTCAAAACGTCCATCGATTTCGTGTGAATAGTTGATCGATTATTTAGTCGAAACAATATACATTACAACTGTCGTTCAATAGTTTCACAACTATTCATCATCGATAGTTTCACAACTATTTAACATAGATTTTAGCTACGCAACTATCGAGTCGTTAACAAATAACAAAACAGTTCAATTTGATTCGTGTCGTCTATATGATATTGCAAATATATATATGTTGGTTGCTCACACTTACCATCTTCCACCTACGGTGGGTTATGTTTCAGGTAGTAGAACTAGTGTAGTTTTACCGGGGTGGTTATCACTGCCACACCTATTTCTATTTCACCTATTTCTAAGCAGCTCCTGCGTTTCGGGAGAAGGGTGTAGTTGCCGGCTCACTTTTACATGAGGTACCCACCTTAGCGTCGACGCATACGGGCCACTCGCGACAGCCACAATCGCGGCCACTAGAAGCGCCTCTAGTGGCTGCGACTTGGGGCCGGTGGCCGTTACTTTATTTAACTGAGGTAAGGGAGAGGGGCGCGAGTAGTCGGTGGCCGCGTTTTGCGGCAGTGATAAGTGGCTGGTGACAGCCACTAATCGCGTGAAGCAGCAATTTGTCGCAAGTGGCGGCCACTGGCGTCTACCGTGTACGGCGAGTCTATATAAAATGTATGAAAACTGCAGGAAATAAGCTAGTCGCAGCGATTTGTGGCCGCCACAAGTGGCCTGTGTGCGACAACGCTTACTCTACGGAAGAAGCAACACATCTATAATCAACTTGAGTAGATCACCTGTTCTTCATGATGTTGCTTACAGAGTTCTATTGGCAGAGTGACCTGTACCTGTTTACTACTTCAATCAGATAAAAAAAAGGTCAGCCCACGATTTCAATTGGTTAAGTCCTCCACAGAATCCACCTTTTAGATTTAATTAAGAAAGTGGTGGATCTTAAGCCGAGAATAAAACAGGATTATTTATTCATATGACGGGAAATAGTACAATGCCATACATAACGGGTTTTCGCAACATAATATGAGTGCTACTATGTTGATACGACGCAATGTATCTCGTTTTTGCAATAAATCACTCGCTATCTATTAGTTTATTGAATCCGGGATTATTTCTCCGCTCTCTGCAGAATATAAATAGGTACGGATTTGGAAGAAAAGTCGAAGGTGGAAACTTATGTATTGATTTTTATCTTAAGTTTGATTTAGTAAACAGCTTTAGTAAAGTAACATAGTGTGTCGTAGTAAGCAAATTATAAATCATGCATTTTTATAGGTATGACATATAAATTACTAGTTGACTCGGCGAACTTC
This sequence comes from Spicauda simplicius, assembly GCA_949699795.1. Classification (NCBI taxonomy): domain Eukaryota; kingdom Metazoa; phylum Arthropoda; class Insecta; order Lepidoptera; family Hesperiidae; genus Spicauda; species Spicauda simplicius. The sequence goes on from OX453062.1 coordinate 21,904,652, forward strand.
GTTCTGCCTTAATGTCAAAAATCTAAAATTATCAGTATTTCTCCTGTCTATAATTCACGTTTATTATTCATAAAAACCTTGCTCTTGATCACTCTATCTATTAATAAATAATATTTTGACTAAAAAGCATTTATTTTCTACTTTTTAGTCAAATTAAAAAATGGAATAATTTTATCAAATTAGTGTATTGTCATCGGTCCTCAATAAATCTACAAAGTTTGAACGAAATCTGGCCGTTTAAAGTTGGTCAAAATCGCGCCCAAAGAAGTCGGTTACAAACAAACATACAGCTGAAGCTAATAAAAAGCTAATAAAAACACTGCATTACAATCCATAGCGTAGTTTTAAAGATCTAAGCATACATAGGGACAGACAACGAGAAGCTAATTTGTTTTATACTATGTGATTAAGTACTAACTGAACCTGTGCTTATCTATGAGACATAATTGTCAGAAATAGTGCAAAACATCGTAATCAAAAGTACCTTTGCACTTATAGTCAATTGTAAAATCTTTTTTGTTTGATTTCCTTGTGTGTGAATAAATTAATTATATAGGTAAAGAAACCGATCAGTTAAAGAAACAACATGCACGCAAAAAATCATGTAAATTGAGCCAGTGGTTCTAGCGTTCAAATTTATTTTACATTACGCCAATTAGCTTGCTTTTGATAAATCTTTCTATGGATTACCATGAATGTTAGCACTAAGCGACTTAAGATATTCAATAGCATTTAAATTTCTAAATATTTAAATCTAGACAAAAGCATTTATTAAGAACGGTGCATTAACTTTAAACGAATTCATACATTAACGCTTAAATTATGTATATAACAATTTATTACCAAAAAGACTATTTGCATATTTAGATAAGAATGATCGCAACGCTCGAGGTGAGAAGCTGAGAATTCTAGACCCAACATAGGGTGCTTCCACAACGATGCAGTAATATTATGAATTTAATGAAACTAAGCAATGCATCGACCAAGCACACTATTTGTTGATGATATTGAAGTAGCAAACGAGTATGCAGTCCACTTGATGGTACGTGGCTCCTGTCCACAGTGGAAATCAGTCAGCAAATTGTAATTAAAAAAAACGTGTGGCACTCGGGGACTATCGCGGTAAAGCTATTGCATAGCATGTTAATTTTTTTTTTCATTTTCATTCTGATTTTCGAGTAGCTCGTCTCGATCCGTTTGAACTTCGTACTGTCTATGATACCATAAACATACTCGTTGAGCGAACGCTCGGCCGCGCTACATGGTAGACGGAGTAGCGGGTGTTAGGTTTTTTCGTTGCGGAATTACTTGATTCGTCCACCTCGCTCAAAGCCCACGATAAATACTATTGAATAGTTTAGGTGTGCATGTGTATAAGACTAGTGTAGGTAGTGGAACGATTATGGTGCGGTTAGGTTCCGTCGCTACACACATTTCTGGCGTGAAGCAGTTCTTGCTATATAATGGAAGGGTCTAGTTGCCTGTGATTGATTTCAGATATGGCCCATGTTTATATGGAGTTGGCCCATGTTTACCAAAGGGCTGTGACAGGCATATTGCATACTCGCGTGCTGTTTCAATAACATTAAAATGTGCGGCACTCTGGGATTGCTGCGGTTATGCTACTGCATAGCATTTTTCCGAGTAGTTCGTCTTGATCCGTGCGAGCTTTGTACTGTCGTACCATATACATACACGTTAAGCGAACGCTCGGCCGCACAACATGGTAGGCGGAGGGGGGTGTTAGGTTTTTTCGTTACGGAATTTCGCCCGCGGTAAACGCTATGCAATAGCTTAATAAAATCTATATTATGGAATTACTGTTTCCATGAATTTGACCAAAGCTTACTTAAGTTTGTCCGTTACACTTGCCGCTCGATCAATACTTAAGGTTCGCTACACCTGCCAAGAAACTTGTCTCAATGTGACCGAAACCTAATGTTAAGATTAATACAATATTACAAGAACGGCTAAGCCGTTTGTCTTCGCTTTTTACGGCTTAACTTTGAATGTAAATTATTTCATTTGACACCTGCTGCTTACATTAAAAGTTAGTTTAGGGGGTCCTTTATAAACATTGTGATTTTTGACTTATTACACTCACGATGTTCCTCTAGGTTAACGTAGTCCTTACATCGTGTTGATTAAAAATCGTGATTGCTATTTTTTTATCTGACTGAAGTAGCAAACGAGCAAGCAGTTCACCTGATGGTAAGTGGTCGCCGCCCATGGACATCTGTAATTAATTAAGAATATGGGTTCCATGTGAAGTCAATCACAGAAGCGTTGCTACTGCCGAGGACTATGATGATCGCCTCATGTGAAAGTGTGCCGGCAACCACATCCTTCTATCGAAACGCAACAAATGTTTTTTTTTTGTTTAATCAATTTATTGTTTAATCAAGTATATGAATATGCAGTCGCACGAAAATGCAATCCACCTGATGGTAAGTGATCACTACCGGTCATGGATATCTTTGCTGACTTTTTATATATAATGTTTTATCTGAAGTCAATCATTTATGCATTACTCCTCGCAAGCACTAAGATGTTCATCTCAGATAAAAGTGAGCTCACACACTCTTCTGTCAAAATACAAGAAATGATTCACGCTAGAAACAGATGTTGTGTTGATATTTCTCTGGTCAAACCTTCTTTCGTATTCTCGTCAACCCATTATTGTCCCACTGCTGGGCACGGGTCTTGTCTCAGAATGAGAGAGTTTAGGCCATAGTCCACCGCGCTGGCCAAGTGCGAATTGGTGGACAAATTACAAAATCGTATTACAAAAGTATATTTTGTATTGTAATTAATTTAGAAATATTTTATTCTTACATTATATACGATTAACTATGTATATATACCAACATGTACATTTTATCAATATGTCGTAACCTCTTAGTATACTAGAATATCACAGCTACGTTCCCCCGAGTCTAGCCTGGACTGAGAAAATACATACAGTATTCATAGAGATTTTATCGACTATGAATTTTATGGTCCCGATAAGCTGGGTAATATAGATAGGGGTGAACAAAAAAGGAAAAGCTTTTAAAACGAAAGATATTTTAAAGAAAATAGAAAAGAAAGGTACATCACGAAATGCACAAGTGCCCGATCCATTTGAATTTCAAAGTTTTAATTTTAGTTCTGAAACAATTTTAAATTGAAATTTGGAACACGTGAACTGTTAAAGTTTTTTAATGTTGAATAATTTCTAATCTAAGACTACCTTTATTGAAAACTCGGAATGGATAGAATCTATATGTGTAGATGACGAAAATTGCAGTGAAATTTAGCTGTCAATAACGTGCATTGATGACTCTAAATCACCGAACTATTTTTTGAAATAATAATTGTGTTGCTGTAAAACTTGTTGAATCCCGCAGCTTCGCCAGCGTTAGCAATAATCGATTGTCCCGTGGGAATAAGATATTTCCTCACAGTAAAAAGTAGCCTATATGTTAATCCAGAGTATCAGCTAACTTCCTATCAAATTTTATGAAAATCGATCCAGCTGTTTACATTTGAAGAAGTAACAAACATACACACTCACAAACTTTCGTCTTTATAATATTAGTATTGTAAAATACTTGATTAAGACCGCAAACACACTAATGCGGCTTATACCTTAATACCTTTTATTGGTGGCATTTTTATTGGAATAACTCTGGCAAAACCAGCGCCACATTTTTTTCTACCTAATACCAGCAGTGTTAAGTGGTGTTATGGTCTGATAAGAGCGTGTAGTGTAAGAAATGCGAACGCATCTGAAGCATTTAAACTTATTTCTGTGGATCTGTGGTCGACATTAATTCTAATGATATCTGGGGTTAATCTCTGATGTCCATTGGTGGCAATGATCGCTTCTCACTGGACTGTAAGCTCGTCAACACATTATTATCCCACTGCTAGGCACGGGTCTTCTCTCGGAATGAGAGAGTTTTAGGCCATAGTCCACCGCGCTGACCAAGTGCGAATTGGTGGACTTCACTCACCTCCGAGAACTTTTTTTTAAGAACTCTCGGATATGTAGGTTTCCTCAAGATTTTTTCTTTCACCGAAAAGCAATGTTCGAAAAACACGTAATAAACACAGTAAGAAACTACCGACTACTGTTTCTACCGACTCAAAATTTTGTATCATGTAAGGAATTATATTGGGGCAGACTTGCGCATACGTCTCTGTGATTCATTAGTCTTATCTAAATTAAATTACGCCGACACCGTTAAAGGACCAAGATTATTGGTCCGTTCGCAGAATCTTATACAACGCGTACAGAATGCCTGCGCAAGATATTGCTTCGATATCCCGCGTCGCGCCCACGTTACACCCTTTATAAATAATGCCAACATTCTAAAAATGAAGCACCGCAGACAGTTACATTTTGCATGTATGTTGTTTGGCATTGTCAAGAACAAATGTCCTCCATATTTATATGATAAGTTGATATGGACGAAAAACTTCATTACAACTCACAATATTAGGGGTAATAGTTTTGTATATCCAGCACACTGTACCGCGGCCTTTAGCGGCAGTTTCAAGTACAATGCCACAAAGTGCTGGAACAATTTGCCGCCGCCTCTTCGTAATCTGAAAACAATATATAATTTTAAAATTAAATATAAATCATATTTGTTAAATATTCAAAAGAAATCATAATTATCATAATCTATACGTACTCACTCACACACACACATATGTACACATACAAGAACACACGCACACAGACACAGACACAGTGGAATTACACGAAATTATTATATATTTCGTAAAACAATAAATAATATTTGCACTTACCCTCAAAATACTGTTGCCTCATGCCAACTTCATAAAATGTTTATCGCTTAAGTTATAAATTAAAACGTCTTCCTTTTACACCACCTTTACCTATTGTAGTACTACACATGCTACTTAGTTGTTTTTAATGTTATTTAGTTATGTTATATGTCTTTTCTTTATATTCTATTTTGTTAACGCGCCGCTCGACCGAGCTGCTCGTCGAATTGGGACATACAGAAAATCAGTGGCCGTGGTTCGCTGCGGCGAGGCTGAGTGTGGACCCTTTTGTAAATTTTACTACAGCAATGGTCTGATGTAAAAGTAATGTATGCTGTTATTTATGCCACATTATGTTGTAGTATTTTTTTTACAAATAAATATTTCTTTCTTTCTTTCTTTCTTTCTTTCTTTCAATGATAATTCATTTCTAATACGCACATAAATCAGTGGTGCGTGCCTGGGTTTGAACCTCGGTCCTCCCGATTGAAGAGGACATGTTTCAACCATTAGGCTATCACTGCTATATGCTCTATGCTCTCTGTCTGCTCGTTTGCTACGTTTATATTATAAAAAAACCTGTTTTCAACGTCTTTACGAATAATAATATTTTACATTTACTATACACTTTTTTATCCAAAATATTTTATGTATTACAAAATTCTTAAGACGTTTAGTGTGAGTTTAACGTGCAAGTACCTACAAAGAAAACACACCTGCGCACCATTCACTGGCGTTTTCCTTTTTCTTTTTCTATACTTTCCTTCCAGTAGATTCATAGGAGTTCCAATACAAAGAAACAAGGCGTAGGCTAAAGTTCAACCGTATTTCTATAGAAAAATCGGTTTTGTAGAAAAACATTCAATATCTACAACTTATTACGGGCGCATTACGCAGCAACTCTGTAATGCGAGCGTCTCGTAAAGTGGTTCTCAAACTCCTATCGCCAACTTTTATTTTAACACACATACTGTCAATTTGAAACGATTACAAAAAAGCGGGAACCGGTCTCCATTTGTAATGGAAATGTTTAGGTTATAAGCCATAGGTAATAAGCTACACATTTTTTTAAGGCATACCTATTTGCAGACACCAAGTTGGACAAGTACGGGCTAGTTGTCAAACTAACAATATACATTACTTGGTCTTTTTCAACACATTTGTAAGACATTGAGATGTTGCTTTTGCCGTTAAATCAAGTATTTGATAATTGTAAATGTATTCTCAATGTAAAATTTTAATGAAGACTGATTAATTTTAATAGTCTTTTGAACAGAGCTTACTAGAACTACGTTATTTGTTAGGGGATGAATTGGACTGGAATAATATAATTTATTCCCAACAAAATAGTTCTGATAATAAATGAATCATGGCGGCATTACTTAAATGTATTTGTATAATCAAATTTCAAATGAAAATTCATCATAATGAACTAAATGTTTATGAAATAGCATAATTATTTAAAATACGAAATGATATGTTTAAAATTGAAGTTACGCTTTGCAATATAATCCAGTATCTGTTTTTAAAATTTCGTGCAACATTAATACTCCGTTTCAGTTGTTCTATCATACTTTAATTAAAATGTGACATAGAAAATAGAAAATTGTTTAATTCTCGGAAAATAAAATAACAATATAAAATTACTGTTAAGGCATCAAAGGCATCAAAAGGCATTTTAAGTAAATATTAACCTGTGCCATCAGATACAGATCAACATAAAATAAACAATATTAAAAATGTATATTTTTAAAATAAAAAACATGGAAGCAAAGTTTGAGAAGCGCATACATGAGAAAGTACCACAGTAAGCAGGAGTAGGTAGGATAGCAGTATAATGGCACTCCCACACTGCACTGAATTTTTATCACGTCGCAAACCTGCGCAATTGCTGAAGCTTCTGGTAGCGAAATAAGAGTGTTGTTAGAGAGAACGCGAGAATTTAAAATTTAACAATGATTCCGCGGAAATAATTTGTAAGGTGAGAACTGTAATGGTTTTCTCGCTGCGAAACAATTTGATATAGGTTAAATTGCGTTTTTAATATTATTTTCACTCGCATTCGGAATGGGGGTAATGTTTTTCAGTGTATGTAGGTAGGTCCATTTATTTGGCACAAGCAGTATGTAATTTCAGTTCTTGGGCTTGCTTTACAGCTCAAACGTCTTGATGGTTTTGATATATGACGTATTCGAAATTATAACAATATAGATATTAGAAGTATTGAATATTGAAAATGATAGGTAGAGAAATGAAAAACAAGAAAGAATAGAATCGTGTGGTGGAGCGGTTAACATACCGCTCTAACGCGGAATGGGTTTCAGGTTCGATTCCCGAAACAGTATCTGAATGATGAGTTTAGAGTAATGTTCCGGGTGTTTGTGTATTCGTCTTGTGTGTCCACGGCACTCACGACAAGGGAGAAAATCTTAGTGTGGGGCTATGAGTGTAGAAATCTTTTAATAGCGTTTAATGAAATATAACACTTCCATGTTACTGTTCAAAGCAAACTCGTAAAAATCGATAATTCAAACTAATATTACGAAATCGTTATAATAATTAATCTATTCAATAAATCTTTGTTCAATTACCACTATGCAAATATATAAATTTTTTTTTTAATTACCCGTTTGGCCGGGAATCGAACCCGGGACCCATTGCGCGTCAGACCGGTGTGGTAACCGCTCCGCCACGCGGGTCGCTGAAGGAGGAATAAATACATGCCTCTATTAGGCAGCGATGCCTAATAGAAATTGTATCACAACACAAGACCGAGAGCGAGGTAAAACGAAACAATGCTCGTTTTATTTATATTTTTATTAAGTGAAGTTAACTTCAGTGTAGTTAAAGAAACGTGTTTTCAATTTCACAAACTATTGGATAAAAATGTTTAACTTAAATTGAGGATTCTTTATTTTTGCAAAGCAATGATTATGCGTTTTATGTTATTATTCACACAGAAGTAACGATTCTCTGAATGCAACAAGCTTTTCATGTTAAGGGAATTTCGTAATATAGATAGCTTGTTTAAATTTTGGTATTGTACCTATATATATTAATACGTAAAGCAAAAACTTATGGTGCATTTTTAAGTAATATGCCGCGGACGGATTAGTATGAAACTTTGCACGGTTATAGTGGACTTAGGGAAGGAGTTCATATTCATATTCTTTTCAAATAATGCATATAACATACATAAAATGAACTAAAACACATTATTAGACTACCGTGCATTTGTCATAAATACATAAATGATAAACGAAATTATACATTTAACTTAATTATTATAAAACACAGAACGTCAAAAATGTCAGATGTCTTTGTCAAAATACCCATTATATATAGTTATTTTAAATGAAGATTTGTCACTTAATCATTGAAATAACTCAAAACTTAATAAAAAATTAATTTAGGAAATACTTTGGAAAATATCAAGTTTGATTTTTGAGTTGATACGGTCGAATTTCGACCGTTGCGACGGGTGATAAATGACCTTTCGTAATTTCTTACGAGATGGTGCCACCTTTATTCTGAACCACGTAATCGAACTTTTTTCAACATATTTCAGATATACAGGCTCCAAACTAGAACCGTCGGAGACCTTGTCAAGCTTCATCACCTAGCTTAGCACGAGTTTATCTTTTCCTAAAATACAAATCGTAATTTATTTGCCAAAATTATAAATAACGTAGCAGCACTCACATGGCAAGCTACACTACCGAACTTCGTGTGGTAGCAACTTTATCAGTTTCGTTATATAAACGGAACGGTACGGAACTAAACGGGACGGAAACTATCGGAATTATTCGCTTTGTTTAATTTATTACCTTCTTGCATCGGTCGGTTGTTTGCGAGGCCTGTGCTACTCGTTTGATTGGAGACCACATTTCTACTAAATCTTGAGCTAGTGTTGAAGCGAGTTATGTTGACGTATTTAATTTTACTCACCCGTCGCAACGGGCAAAGTTCGACCGTAATACAACTCAAAAGGTAATCTTGATTTAGTCCAAAGTAGCACGAATATTTCCCAAATTCAATTAAATTTTATTAATTTTCAATTTATTATAACTACCTGTTAAATGTCAAAAGGTTTAATTAACTTTGAAAGGAAAAAGCGGGTATTTTGATAAAAAACATTTGTATTTTTTTACGTTACGTGTTTTAATAGTAAGACTTTGAATTTTTTATTTTGTTTATATAATAAACAATAGCCTATGCTGCTCAGGGATAATGTAGCACTCCAATGGGGCAAGAATTTTCAAAATCGGTTCAGTAGTTTTTAAGTTAATTCATGACAAACATACAAAAATACAAAGTTTTCCTCTTTATAATATTAGTATAGATATAGACGTAGCAGCATTCACATGGCAAATTACGGAAACCGAACTTCATGTGGTAGCAACTTTATCAGTTTCGTTATATAAACGGAACGGTACGGAACTAAACGGATTGGAAACTATCGGAATTATTCGCTTTGTTTAATTTATTACCGGCTTGCATCGGTCGGTTGTTTGCGAGGCCTGTGCTACTCGTTTGATTGGAGACCACATTTCTACTAAATCTTTAGCTAGTGTTGAAGCGAGTTATGTTGACGTATTTAATTTTACTCACCCGTCACAACGGTCGAGGCTCGACCGTAATACTGCTTAAAAAGTTGATTTAGTCCAAAGTAGCACGAATATTTCCTCAATTCAATAAAATTGTATGAATTTTCAATTTATTTTAAATACCCATTAAATGTCAGAAGAGGTTCAAAAAATTTTTAAAATAAAAGCGGGTATTTTGGCAAAAACATTGGACATTTTTTACGTTATGTGTTTTCATAGTATAATTAGCTGGTTTAGGTATGTACGTTTATGCATAATTTGAAAAAATATTAGAATTTGGGACTATCGCTACATGTAGGTACTATAACAGCGCATAGGTAATTTCGTACTTCTCCGTCCGCGGCACGTATCTTAAAAACGGATCCCAAGTCTTTACCTCAAGTATAAAACAAAGTCGCTTCTCGCTGTCTATTAGGATTCATGTTCGATGTTCATACAGGATTTCCGACAATCGTCAAATTAGTTACTTAGATTTACGTCTCAAGTACAAATATATGACACTAGAAATATTTTTAGTGAGAGCTTGCATAAGGGTAACATTTTTGCTTTGTAAAGTATAATTTTTTTTCAAGATAAAACCCCGCGGAATTTTTCTGGACGCTCGGTGCCGGGTCGCGAGAAAGCCTTACTTTTTTTATAAGATTGATGTAGCAAACGAGAATGCAGTCCACCTGATGGAAAGTGGTCATTGCTGTCATGGGCACCTGTAAGCAACTTCATAGAGAACAAGGGTTTACTTTGAAGTCAATCATAGATGCGTTGCTTTTCCCGAGGGCTAAGACGCTCGCCTCATTTAAGAGCCGGCAACCACACCTTTCCATCGAAACGCAAGAACTGCTTCATGCTAGAAATAGGTGTGCTACTACTGCTGAAAATGTAGTATTATACTAACTAAAACTAAGCATGAATTTAAGTCGATTTTCAGTTATCACTATTAAGGCTTATCAAAGTAAAAAGGAGTGCAGATGCAAGTATAAAGATCTCTCTACCTCTCGGAAAACGAATGCCCGGAAGCCCTACTATCTCTGTGAAAATTCTAGAAAGATTCCTTCTCTTGTCAATTTTACTACATCGTGTAAATCTTAAAATATGGCTGCGAATGAAATTTATACTCAAAGACTGGAGTAATGTAAATCACGATATTTTACTACCTAGGTGAAAATTGTTAGAAATTGTGAATTTAGGTTTATAACAGGGTTTTCGAAGTTTTGTGAGCATGGGATATATGATACAAAGTGTAGCTAACCTATTTTTAAACCTATATAATTAATAAATAATGGAAGAACCAGTGTAGTTCGACCGGGGAAGTACCACCGCCACACCTATTTCTAGCGTGAAGCATTTCTTGCGTTTCGATGAAAGGGTGTGGTTGCCGGTACACTTTATTTGAGGCGACCATAATAGTCTTCGGGAGTAGCAACGCATCTGTTATTGACTTCAGATGGATCCCATGTTATGTATGTAGTTGATTGTCGCATATGTCGCAGTTTGCTATTTCAGTCAGATAAAAAAAATAACAAAATAAATGTCCACCGACTTCCTTGCCATACAAAATGAAAAAATAGTTTAAATAAGTATGTTGGTTAAGAACATATTTAGCACATAGTCCCGAAGACGTTGATCACCATATTTTGCTGGACGACAAGGACGAAAATATGTCCTATATGAGTAAAAAGTATTGCGGAATACCAATTTTAACTTGAAGTACACATACAATCTTAGTAATGCCTCACGGCTCATTTCGTGAAAGAATCTCTTAATCAAATCCTCGCACGCTTCTGATTTTTCTAAAATGAAATACGCATTAGAAATTAATTATGACTACTTTACGGTGACTGAAAACATTTTAAGGAAACACAAATACCTGATATTTCATTAAAAGAAACTCGCTAAAGTGTGCAAAGTTGGATAACGGCAGAAACCTTAGATTTGACTCAGGAGGGAACATTGCTAATCCAATCTGACTGACTTTTGTTATTGTCGAGGGGGCAATTTTTAAAAGGTATCCGCCGCCGTGGGAGCAACGCCGGGTTATGTGAGAGTTTAACCTCACTAAAACTCCCCGGTGGACATCCTCAGCGCTACGTGGAGGACTCCGGGATCTCCAACAAAACACAACCAGAGTCCTCCAAGCGCAATGCGCTTTCGGGCCCTCCCCCGGTGACCAATTGATACTCACCGTGCCTCTTGGTTTTTACAACGGAATGCGGCCACACATGCCATCGTCCTTCCCGGAGTCACTTAGCTGAACTGGCAACCTTGGAAGCCCCTTTTAGTCGCCTCTTACGACAGGCAGAGGATACCGTAGCCCAATTATGGTCCGGGAACTACAGGGACAATCTGTGACCAACCTTAGGTTACAGACTTATCTTGTCTTGGGTTGCTTACAGATACTAAAAATGCAAAAGTTAAAAATAAAGAACCCGTTGCAAGAAATCGGTATTTTCTGCACTTTTTGGTATATTTATGTGACTGTATGTGTCTACCTGTTTGTATAGACAAATTTTAATCTTCACAACATGTATTTTCATGTTCTACTCATATATATAGCTGTTACCGTTATAAATATCAAAAATAAAAGTTGGAAACTTGTTGGTACGGAACGCTTAGTTAATTAATTCGACTCGATCTTAGCCAATTATTTTGCTTGAGTCCTTTTTCTATCACATATCTGCCCTTTCTCTTTTAGAATGCTTTTTAAACCAAGTGCTTTTAAGTTTTTATTCATCTAATTATATAAATACCCGCCATAAGGTAAAATACACAAAAAATGTTATGATATGTCAGAATGAAATTAGTTGTAAAATTGAACAAACGGAGAGCCATTACCGCGATGGACGGAGGGCACTCGAATTAAATGAAGGTCACCTTTACCTGCTCATTAGTAATTAACATTTTAATTGAGATACGGCCCCAAATTTGAGAGCTCGTTATGAAGAACGAATTATTTTCGAGTTTTCGCTGGCCTCAGCAATGGCGCTGACAGGTGTTATTACGTTGCTCCTGCGAAATCTGTTTGCCTCGTAATTGATCTTCAAGGGATAAATGCAATCAACCTTCAGTTGTTTTCCTTGGAGGCACCTCTATACCTATTTCTAACGAAAAGTAATTAGTACTTAGTATGGCCTAAAATATAAACATGCAATGTAGGTACTTTGAATGTATGATCGAAAACGTTACCAATGATCGTTTTTGAGAAAGATAAAAACTTACTAAGAGTAAATGTCCACATCGAACTATCAAGCACAGCGGTCGTTCGATTGTCTTCTAGATATCTGTATCTCTCATCAACCCATTATTGGCCCACTGCTGGGCACGGGTCTTCTCTCAGAATGAGAGAGTTTTAGGCCACAGTCCACCGCGCTGGTCAAGTGTGAATTGGTGAACTTCACACACCTCCGAAAACTTTTTTTTGATTAAGAATTCTTTGGTGTGTAGATTCTATTTAACAAATTCAAATATGTGGCAATTTTTGCTTAGATATAAATATACACGGGTGTCTTGGAGTTAAGCAACTTTCCCTTTGTGTGAGTTCAAAGGACTTACTACAAAAGGAATCTTTGTACTGGACAGAGCAAGCGTTATTTAGATCTTACACTTGAGCGGTATATGTTTATCCTACAGAAAAACATTTTGTCTCCATTGAAACCGGTTAAAAAGTCGGCCTTCTAAAGCATTAAAATCCTAAATTATTAAAAATTCGCAGCATACTACTTCTACTTTTCGGTAAGAGGCAAAACTGAATATGTTTGCTAAATAATCTATATATTAATACTTGAACCAAATATTTGTGATTCGTTATAAGATAGGTACTTGCCGCAGGCGAGTACGTAAATATGCAAGGTTATAGTAGATATAGAGAAGGATTGTGCAATGCTAATATTTTTCTTCATAAAATGCATAAAACCATGTAGGTTTTAATAACCAAATTTTTATCAACTAAACTTTATAAAATCAACTAAAAACACATTACACACACTACCTTTCATTTGAAACAAACACATAATTAATAAACGAAATAGAACATTCAATGTCTTACTATGAAAACACATAACGTCAAACATGTCAGATGTTTTGTCAAAATATTATTAAACCCGCTATTGTTTTTAAATGCAGCTTAGTTAATAAACCTCTTTTTAGCTTTAACGAGTGCGTTTAAAATAACTTGAAAATTGTTACAATTTATTTAAATTAGAGAAAGATTGGTCCTACTTTGGACATTATGAAGTTTAGTTTTTTAATTTAAATTATGATCGAATTTCGACTGTTGCGATGGGTGACTAGTACAAATTGAATCTCCGTCATAGTTAAGAAACTTTCATAGTTAGTCTATGGTATAGTATAGTAAACTAACACACGGTAAACAAGTTCCAAACACTTTACTTACTTTACTTTAAAACGTCTCAAAGTTCCACCAAAATATTTGTAATTCGAACTTCGAACCGAAACAAATGCCTAATTCGACAAAGCCATGCCAAATTCAGCTAAAAAATATTTAGGCACAGACGCAGAAAAAAACAATAAAAAGTACGTACCAGCGTATCCAACCGAATTATTTCTGAAGCTGTTCACTTTAATCCGACGTTTGAGCCGCTATGACCCGTGTCAAGATAGGAAATACTTAATCTCTAACAAAACCGCGTTCTCGTCTGTCAAATAAATAAGATTCCCGACCCTTGTAATTTAACGGCCCTACAGCGCCAAACGTGAACGGTTTCGTATACGTTTTTATTGCTCGGCGGTTCGAGTTATAAGCGATTGTTTTTGCAATACCTGCCACGCGAGTCGTCAAATATGTTCAACTTTAACAGCTAAGCGATTCAAACATTCATCTGTTAGACACAGTCATACCCATGAACATCAGAAAGCAAATTCACGTTGAATAACGGTTACATCTCAAGTGAATCGCCGATGTGTTGCTACTCTAGAAGACTAAGATAGTCACCTCTTATAGAAGTGTGCTTGCATCCAAACCCTTCTATCGAAACGCAACGTGTAGTGTTTGATGGTAATTGGTCAATTTACATTTGTAAGCTTCTTCCTATAAAAAGTGGGTTAATTTAAAGCCACTCACGAATGCGTTGCTACTCTCAAAAATTGAGATGATCGCCTAAAAGTCACCGTAGATGGCTATCATTAAAAGTTATTGATCTCGTTATATAACGTCTACTTCATACTTGCACATGAATATCAAATATTTATCAGAACTTCTTATTACACTAAAACTATTGAACTATCCAGGGTTACAAAATTAAACGAAGAACATATTTATTTATTTACTTTAAAGAGTAACCCTTTTATGTCTAAATATTTTGTAATGACCCTGGCCTCAATGTAATATTTGTAGATCAGAGGCAAACGATATAAAGTCTTAATAAGTAGTCGCAAAGTAAAGACTTAGGCTGTACAGGAAGTTCAAGTGAAAAATACTTGAACAGTCTAAATTACGCCCATGTAAAAAACTTAGGAGATTCATACCAGCCCAGAGCTTATAACTTGCACCACAGAAAACGCCCGGCGGTCAGCGATCGCAAAGGAGCTGTTATTGTCAATCGGAGGCGTATCCATAATACTTCCTACGACAAAGAATTGGAAAGATAGCATTTAACGGTTATATCCCTTGCTTCAAGGGTACTCTTGTTCCGCCCAGTACCGTACGCATAATGTTTGATAGCTACTATAAGGTATTATAAAGGACTTATTGTAAGGTAGGTAAAACTATTATAAGATAAAGATAACTTTATCAATATGAACCGCGATATACTTTATCAGGGAATTCCGTCATTTTTAGGCAAGTTCTGTTTATGGTACTAATATTTGTCATTTGTATTTACATAAATGTCAATTTTTTGTTCCTATCTATGGAGATAATATATGAAAAACTTATAAGAGACCAAAAAGTACACACAACTTTTTTTTATTAAAATTTTTCCAAATTAATATTCCGATTACATCTTTTTTACTCAGAAAAATATTTTATTGTATTGTAACGTTGTATTTTTAATTTATATTTACTTTCGGGTTTATTGTCACTGAAAATAAAACTTATTACAAACTGATACATTAAGTTCAAGTTATAATGTAAATTAAAACAATATTAATTACACATAATTATACAGTCCACCAATTCGCACTTGACCAGCGCGGTGGACTATGGCCTAAAAAAACTCTCTCATTCCGAGAGAAGACCTGTGCCCAGCAGTGGGACAATAATGGGTTGACGACGACGATACATATTATCACCGGATATTGTATCGATTATTTTATGTGACAAAACTTTTGTCAACAAAGTTGTTATTACCCTAGGACCCATCTCAATGAATTTACATCTTGCAATTACCTTCACGGAGAAATAGCTTCTAGACCCGAATATGTTACACAATGAAACAGAACTTGTGTTTGCCATCGAAGTCATATTTACCGAGCAGCGAAGAACGGAGGCGTGAAATTAAAGTTTCTCGTTTTGTAGAGGATTCCTCTCAACGTCTCGGATAAAACGATACTCAGGTGTAAACACGCTCGACAAAAGGAACTTTTGAGATACTTCAATGTTTTGTATGAAAACTTTTGAAAGAAATTCACAGACAGTGAGATTTAGCGTGATGATACGCTTTCTACACTCGTATTTGGATTTTCCCCTCGTGGGTGCCATGGACACACATTAAGACACACACAAACACCTAGACTCAGAATAAGAATCTAATTAACCGACTTCCCAAAGAAAGCTCAGTAAATATAGCTCATATAGGACACATGTAGTTTCGTCGTGATCCAGCGAAATATGGTGAGCGCCGACTTCGGGGCTTTGTACTAAGTGCTGTGTATGCTCTAAACCAACATGTATTTAATTTATTTTTTACTTTTTTGTGCCATGGAAGTTGGTTGTAGTTTTTGTTTATTTTTTTTCATTATTCAAATACGCGTTCAGCTGTGAATCGAATCCGGAACCCACTGTGTAATAGACAGTTCGGTGGTAGCCGCTATGACACGCGTCCTTTACGTTCGTGTAGTTTAATCCTACAACTAAGTTTCTCTCTTATTCTTTCTATATAGATTTTTTTAAAAGGTGGTAAACCCGTTCGACTGAGAAAGTACAACCGCCACACCTATTTCTAGCGTGAAGCATTTCTTGCGTTTCGATAGAAGGGTGTGGCTGCCGGCACACTTTTAAATGAGGCGATCTCTGGCGTAGCAACGCATCTGTGATTGACTTCAGATATAACCCATATTCTGTATGAAATTGATTACAGATGTCCATGAGCGGTAGTGACCACTTACCATCAGGTGGACTGTATGCTCATTTGCTCCTTCAGTCACATAAAAAAATTGAACTTCTTTACTTCTTAGTCTTTAAAAGTAGCAACACAACTGTTGCTAGCTCCAGATAAAACTCTAATTTTATATGGGGTCAATTACAAATGTCCATGTTCGGCAATGTCTCTTTACCTTATATTTAATTGCGCGTTCATTTACAACTTCCATATTGTAATAAAAATCCTAAATTTGAAATCCAAATTTGGCAAGTACATTAATAATGACCATAACATCATTACAAAACATATTCCCAGTTTCATTTTAATCAGCAATCAGTATTATGAGCAATGAAAAGAACGGGGCGGACGTTATCGTGGCCTCAAGGGTTGACCTTACCGTCGTTATAATTATGATTACGCTTATGTGAATATTTTAAACACGTAATATCATTAAGGATTCATTTGTATTTTTGTACCTTTACTCTTAGAGTTTTGGTGACAAGTATGTTTATGATAGTATTTTAGCTGTATGTTATTTATATATTAATACGTGAAGCAAAAACTTGTGATTCGTTTTTAAGATACTTGCCGCAGACGGAGGAGTATGAAATTACGCACTGTTATAGTTGATGTAGAGAAGGATTGCGCAATGCTAATATTTTTTTCAAATAATGCATAAAACATACATAAAATCAACTAAAAACACATTATACTCACTACCTTGCATTTGATATAAACATATGTATACTAATATTATAAAGCTGAAGAGTTTGTTTGTTTGAACGAGCTAATCTCAGGAAGTACTGGTTCGAATTGAAAAGTTCTTTTTATGTTGAATAGACCATTTATCGAGTATATAAACGCTATATAATAAACGCGAGTGAAACCGCGGGAACTGCTAGTACATAATAAATGAAATAGAACTATTCCTAGTGTGAAGCAGTTCTTGAGTTTCGGTAAGATATTGTGGTTGTCGGCTCTCAAGCGTCTGAATCTTTTCTTTACCAGAGGCAGTGACCACTTACCATCAGTCGAACTGCATGTTGGTTTTCTAAGCTTAAATAAAATTAGAAAGTTTAAGTTTTAGTGTATTTCTGATATGTATAATTAATATAAATAGTCACCCGTCGCAACAGTTGAAATTCGACCGTAATTTAAATTAAACAACTAAACTTCACATTGTCCAAAGTAGCACCAATATTTCTCAAATTTAAATTTTTGTAAACATAAAAATGAGGTTCCAGCCAAAGTCTATTGTATTCTTAAATCTGAGGACTAAGATGGTCGTTTCTAATTTAAATCAGCCAGTATCCACACCCAATAAATCGCACGAACAGCTTTGCGCCAAAATATTTAGGAACTAGTAGTTCCCGCCGTTTCACTCGCGTTTATAATATATATAGCCTAAAGCCTTCCTCGATAAATGGTCTATTCAACATAAAAATAACTTTTCAATTCGAACCAGTAGTTCCTTAGATTAGCGCGTTCAAACAAACAAACAAACTCTTCAGCTTTATAATATTAGTATAGATAATCTACACGCTATCTATACTTATAGCCCCACAGTAGGATTTTCTCCTGTGTCGTGGGTGCCATGGACACACACAAAGACGAGTACACAAACACCCAGACCCATAACAAGAATCTAAACTCATCATTCAGATACCTGTGTGGCCGAGAATCGAACCCGGGACCCATGACGCGTCACACCGGTATGGTAACCGCTGCGCCACGCGGGTCGTCATAATAATGTTCTTTCGGATAGTAAACGTTTTATTCCATAGTACTTAAATTGAATAAAAAAGCAAATAAGGCATACAGCACACCTGATACTAAGTTGCTGCCGCTTGAACATTTGTGAGTATCTTGATATAGAACAAGGATTCTATCTGAGGTTGATAATGGATGAGTTACTGCTTGTGAGGACTAAGATGGTCGCCGCATAAGAAAGTGAGCCAGCGTTGCCAGTTTTTTTTTTTCATTAAATCGGGATTAAGAAACATTTTGACTGACGTAAACGGGATTTCATAGTTAAAAGCGGGACACGGCGGACGGGGGCCGGAGGATGTACATTTGGCGACCTTTTGGTTGAACTGCCGATTGACTTAATTTTGTATAGATTTGTAGAATTGACCTTTTTTGCAAAAGTCCAGTCCTTCCTGAAGAGCGGGACTGAGCCTGTCCCGCGCGGGACATTAAATTTTGACTTTGATTTGGGACGTCCGCCAAAATAGGGACGTCTGGCAACGCTGACCATCAACCACAGCTTTCCCACAACAAAGTTGCTTCAAGTTTGAAGATACTGTTGGTATCCCCTGATCAAACCATACATATTTTACCTTGAAAAATTAAATTACGCTAACTTAAAAAATTATATCAAATTTCCCTAAAGTTGGCTAAAAAGTAAACATTTCCGCGGTATTAGCCGGTGGAATATAATGATATAATATTCCCCAAATTACCCACCATTCCCCGGTTAGCTCCCAGTTCTTTATCTCTTCCCAGTTGGGTAATTCCATTTTAAATATAACTTCAGTGCCTGTTTCTTTGAGAGCTGTTTCAGACCATTTGTGAGATTGCTGATAACTTATTCATTTATTGCTACTTATGAAGATAATGAAGTAAGTGCACTGTAAGTTTTACTGAAATTCGGGCTTACATTTTTTAATTATGATTTTATGGGTGCACTTATGAAATTACAGCTATTTTTACTACATTTTTATATTGGGTACAAACTATTATTGTCCCACTGCTGGGCAGGCACTCTCAGAATGAAAGGGTTTTGTGAACATTTTTATATTACGTAGGAATAAGTAGGTAAGTAGTCCTGTTGATGGTAAGAAAATGTAAAAATAGAGAATTTATCTTGAGTGAATCATAGACGATTTTCTACTCCCTAATATGAAATTAGAATACGCACCTAATTTTAGAAAAATCAGTGGTGCGTGCCTGAGTTTTTATTTCGGACCTCCCGATCGAGAGGGCAAGTTTCAACCATTAGGCTTTCTCTTCTCCAGGCTTTATTAATGGTGATAAAACGTATATGGTTCGACCGGGTAATTATCATCGCCACCTACTTCTAACGTTTCGTTTCGTTAATTTTTGTTCGTCACGTTAACGAATTTTATTGGTACGAATCACGACTTGTGGCGAAATTCCAAGCATAGCACTCATAGCATGTCACACTTGGCGACTCTGCGTTTACATAGCACGTTGAGCGACTGCGTTTTTAAATGAAGGCTACACTGCAATAGTACAGTTGCTACTGGCAACACATATTGTTCGAATAATTTCGACTGTACTTACAGGAAATGAGGAATTTTGGTAGAAAGGTACTCCGTAATTTCCTGTACGTAGCACAACCGACTTGGGTACTTTGAATGACCTCCATCGAAGTTGGACTTATCGATCCGGATCGTTTATCCCAGGTAAATGTACTCGTCGTGAAATGTTGTAGGATAGCAGAATATGCCTTTTAATATGACACTTGACCCAGTTCCCAATCTCCCTAATTAGACACTTTTATAATTACCTCGAGTTCGTAACAATCACACGAAAATATGCGAAAGCAAAAATAAAATAAAGCGCTCTCATTTCTCGTTTTGTCATAAAGGAACGTCAAATTAAAGTCGAAAAAAATGTCCAATTAGGAATAACTACGCGAACTTATGTCTCTTACCGTTTCTAATTATCTTGGATTAAGCTCATCATAATTATTTAAAGGTGTAGTCTTATTTACAGCGGGCACTTACAGCAAATAAGTTTTTGTTAAACTTAAAGTTTTTAGTATTCATTTTTGTTAAGGACTTCTTCCAGACCTTAAATTACAAATATTAGACTTTATTTTCAACATTATCTTAAAGGTTATATTTCCAGGATAAATTAAAGAAAAGTAAAAACAGGATCGCTTATATTTCAAGAAATGTTTAGTTTAGTTAAATTAAGCTTAGCTACGAAATAGATAAAAAATTAACTGAAATTATAGTTTACGTTCTATCCCAAAAATTGAAAAAAAAAACTTGGACGAAAAATAAGACCAAGGGCGAGCGCCTGCTGGTAGAAAAAGATTCTTGTTTAACCGTCGAAGCGATCGGACCTCCTCAACTGTGAATAAATCGAAAAAGTTTACTCCTGTGTTTTACTTGAAATCTTCAAGAATGGACAGTAATGAAGACTCTTGGCCTTCCTGACGTCACATATCACTCGTTCACTTCGTTATATACATACATACAGTTAATTTATTCGATAATGGCTCCCAGCTTCGCAATATCAACGGTCAGTTTAACAGACGGATGTTGATTTTAGAAATACTGACTTCGCTCTGAAGTGTATTTAACACTTGTGAACGAGATGGATTCTCGCTGAGAGTTGTAGATAATTTGCATTGAAAACCGACAGAAATTTATTGCTTTTCAAATTCAGTTAGAACGTTATGTAAATTAAAATCAATTGAATGCATAGGGTCTTTAAAATCGCAATAGCTCTGTTGTGAAGTCGGGCAGTTTAGGAACGAGAGGTCCGTGGTTCGAATTAAGTTTTCTTCGGTACCTACATTTAATCGTCCCTGTAGTTCGGATCGGAATAGGGCTACGGTATCCCCTGCCTTTCGTAAAAGGCGACTAAAAGTTGTTAACTTGAATAGGTTTTAAAAATCAAACTAAAAGTATAAAAAAATGTTTAATTTGTATGCATTTTTTTTAAACGCGGTTAAATAGCAGGACACATTTAGCTTATTAATAAAGCTAATAGTGTTCTTACTAAATAATTCTTAAGCTATTTTCTCAAAAGCAATATATTTGCTACATGTTTTTGCTTCTGTATTTTTATCCAGTAATAACTAAAAGAATATTCTTATTTAGATGTAGGTCAGGAGGAAAATATACCTCCCACAGGATAATGTAATCAATCAAGAATGACGTATTAGATACCGTAATTCTATTATCAGTAGCAGGTGTGAATAATCACATGTTTGCGGAAAATAACGCTCCCCAAATGTATTGTTGTGATCAACTTAACAGAAATGAATGGATCAATCAGTATGGAATTTTAAATTCACTACCATTTTGTAAGTTAATTTGGATGGTATATAAGTAAAAAAAATAACTTCAATTAGTGTATACTTTATTCTTCAAAATATAAAAATTTCATGACATCATTTATCTTATTTCACAAACTTTATTGCAAACATATATAAGCCTTGGTCCTGAATAAATTCGCCAGTTCTGGGGAAATTAAATGTCGATATTTAGGGTATTAAGTAGTTTAAATATATTTTTAAAGTAGCTGCAACAGTACCTAAAGTCAAAATGTCTAACATGTATACTTTAGAATTTGTTATTTACTAATTTTTACTTACTATTTATATGTCTATGATAAATTTTGTTTCGTTCCCTCTCCCCCTTTTTCCTCAGTAAAAGTTTTAGCCAATGTAACTTCCATAATTGAGAGAAATTCATTGGCACGTTGTCAGACATACAAGAAGCCGGAGCGTGAATAAAAACTTTTTAACAAAAAATATCTACCGACTTCCATGTCACAAAAAAGTAAAAAATAATTTAAATATATTTTGGTCTAGAACATACTCAGTACTTAGTACATAGTCCTGAAGTCGGTGCTCGACATATTTCGCTGGACGACGGTAACTACGTCCTATATGAGCACCGACTTCAGAACTATGTACTAAGTACTGAGTATGTTCTAGACCAAAATATATTTAAATTATTTTTTACTTTTTTGTGACATGGAAGTCGGTAGATATTTTTTGTTAAAAAGATAGATAGATAGATAGATAGATAGATAAAACATTTATTTCATAACTTGTGATACAACACAAAATACATATACAAAACATAGAACAAAAGTTGGTACATACAAAAAACAAACACAAAACAACAAAAAAGTAAAAAAGAAAAAAAAAAAAAAAAAAAATTAAAGAGAAAGTATTAAAATTGTTTATCTATAATCTAAATAAAATGTGTTGCAGCAAAAGTACATGAAACAGGCACCGGAGCTCAGTAGAAGCTGAGATTGAACCCAGCACTGATTTTCAGTCCGGACCATTTCCGAACGCAGCTCGGAAGGCACTTGTTGAATCTGACGTACAGACGTCAGTTTCAACAAGTGTCAAACTAAAAACAAAATAAAATATTTTCCGACTTCTACCCATTTTTATTAATCTTTTGTTATAAGCAAGACAAAATTCAAGGATGGGAACTATTTAAAAAGTTTTTATTTTACACTTTTTAGTGACTATATTTTTATGTTTGTAATTAAATAAAGCCTCTAAGTTTGCTTTGTGCATCTACATATTCACAAAAATTAAACATAAAACACTTTAACAATTCATACAAACAGGGCGCCCCCTCTGGAAGTACCCCTCCATCATCAGGGTTGAGGAGTTGAAGGTCAAATTTTTCATCTTATATTGTTGCTTAGTAATCTTATAACATATACGTTAGTACCAGGTGGCTAACTTCTATGGCTCAGGCTTGCAGTACCCTGCATCATCAGGGTTTAGGAGTTGAAGGTCAAAATTTTAATTTTGTGCCTCTGTTTGGTATTATTTTTACATACCCGTAAGCACCAAATTGCCAACTCCTATGGTTTAGAATTGAAGTACCCCTTCATCATCAGGGTCGAGGAGTTGAAGGTCAAAATTTTAATTTTGTGCCTCTGCTTAGTATTATTTTTACATAACCGTAAGCACCAAATTGCCAACTCCTATGGTTTAGGATTGAAGTACCCCTTCATCATCAGGGTTGAGGAGTTGAAGGTCAAATTTTTGATTTTATATTTTTGCTTAGTATTTTCTTTACATAACCGTAAGCACCAAATTGCCAACTTCTATGGTTTAGGATTGAAGTACCCCTCCATCATCAGGGTTGAGGAGTTGAAGGTCAAATTTTTCATCTTATGTTTTTGCTCAGTAATCTTATAACATATACGTAAGCACCAAATGGCTTATTCCTATGGTTTTGGCTTTAAGTACCCCTGCATCATCAGGGTTGAGGAGTTGAAGGTCAAATTTTTGTCCCATGAATTTGCTTAACAATTTCATTATATATTCGCAAACATCAAACGACCAACTTTTATAGTTCAGGCTAGCAGTACCCCTGCATCATCAGGATTGAAGAGTTGAAGGTCAAATTTTTCATAGTAAATACCTACATAGTAATTTTATTCTATATTTTACTCAATTGGACTTCTCCAGCTAAGGTTCGGCCGACTATCACTAATTTTATTATTTTGCTCCAAAAAGTTGAAGATCCTATGATTAGAACCTTATCAAACTCTTATCAGACTACCCCTGGAGTACATCCTTTCTAATAAAAAAAGAATCATCAAAATCGGTTGGCGGGATATTGAGTTATTCATACATTTATCGCGTACATTGAAAATGCAAATTTCAGACTTATGCGTTTTTCTTATGGATGCCCTAGTCAAAAAAATACTAAAAAAAAATGGGACCCTATGACACGCACTACCTTTCAAATAAAAAAAAAATCATCTAAATCGGTTCACCCAGTCCGGAGAAATGAGGTAACAAATATAAAAAAAAAAAAAAAAAAAAAAAAAATACAGACGAATTGATAACCTCCTCCTTTTTGGAAGTCGGTTAAAAACAAACCCACGTGGTGCTAGCGTTCAAAAACAATTGACCTGTGGCGACAGCTTTTGCTTCACGTTTTATTTCTAATTAATACAATATATTTTAAGGTAGGAAGAGCCAGTGTAGTTCGACCGGGGAAGTACCACCGCCACACCTACTTCTAGCGTGAAGCAGTTCTTGCGTTTCGATGGAAGGGTGTGGTTGCCGGCACACGTTCACATGAGGCGACCATTTTAGTCCTCGGGAGTAGTACGCATCTGTGATTGACTTCAAATAGAATGTTCTGTATGAAGTTGATTACAAATGTCCATGAGCGGCAGTGACCACTTACCATCAGGTGGACTTCATGCTCAATTGCTACTTCAGTCATATAAAAAAATATGGGAGATTGTTTGAGGATGTGTGTGTTACTTTTTCACGCAGAAACTCACGAACAGATAACCCTTACATAAATACATAGGATACTCATTATCGTGATTAAACGTGACCAAATCGGGTAAAGCCGCGGGCATAGCCTAGTACCTTCATAAGCGGTTCATCACGCTATTACTACCTCCATACCCTTCCCCTGAGTGTATAAACGAGCGGCGTAGCTTTTGTTTTTAACTCCATACGGAGGCTTCAAGCACTGTGAGAGCCTTTCATTGTAATATTTCTATTAAGTACGTACAATTCTGAGGTAAACCATTTACGTGTGTTGTCGTCTGCGTTTTGTACTTAATTATATTAAGTGGAATGTGGATAGTTGGTGCTTATGGTTGTTTCTGTTATATGCGAGTTGTTGAACAAAAGAATATGGATAAGTTTTTTCATAAATGTATTTATAGTTTAGTTATGTGATCATGGTGTATAATTTTTATACGACTTATGAGTATATTCGTTAGTAAGACAATTTGTAAGCAAATTATGGATAGTAATATTAAATAGTCACCCGTCGCAAGGTTCGAAATTTGACCCTAATTTAAATTAAAAAACTAAACTTAATATTGTCCAAAGTAGCAGTTTGAAGTTATTTTGAACCGGGTGCGTACAAAATAATGTTACGTAACGTTAAAGGTAAAAAGAAGGTTAATTAGCTAAGTTGATTTTAAAAGAAAACACGCGTAATTTTTAACCGACTTCCCAAAGGCGCGGCAGCGCCCTGCGAGCGGTTGCGCTCAGTTCATACGCATTGTAACAGTAATGTAAGATATCGCTTATGCTTTTGTTTGACTTGTCATAGACGGTTGAGTTTAAATTAACGTTTCCATTTATGCTTGCACTATGCAGTCTTATTGATACTATGTATTACACGGTTTCGTATAAGTGAATTTAGCGTCACTAAAAAGCGTGAAAAAAAAATTTTAAACAAAAAATACAACCGACTTCCATGCCACATAAAAGTAAAAAATAATTTAATTACATGTTGGTTTAGAGCAAACACAGTACTTAGTACTTAGTTCCGAAGTCGGCGCTCATACAAGACACATATACTTTCGTCGAGATCCAACGAAATGTGGTGAGCGCCGACTTCGGGACTATGTACTAAGTACTGTGTTTGCTCTAAACCAACATGTAAATAAATTATTTTTTACTTTTATGCGGCATGGAAGTCGGTTGTATTTTTTGTTTAAAATTTTTTTACGAGTAACAAAGACATCTGACATTTTTGACGTTATGTGTTTTCATAGTAAGACATTGAATGTTATTATGTATGTGTTTGTGTCAAATGCAAGGTAGTGAGTGTAATGTGGTTTTAGTTGGTTTTATGTATGTTTGATGCATTATTTGAACAAAATTTTAAGATTGCGCAATTCTTCTCTACATCAACTATAACCGTGCGTAATTTCATACCCCTCTCTCTGCGGCAAGTATCTTCAAAACGGATCACAAGTTTTTGCTTCACGTGTTAATATGAATAATAATAATAATGATATGTTTCCCATTTTCTTTTTCAGTACATATCTATCCACAATATATTTAATTATAATAATTACGTAAAATGTCATTCTATCATGTTTTCGTCGTTTTATCACACATTTATTTATGGAGTCTGATGCATAGGTAATAACTATTATAAATGTAGCTTTATGTCTGACTGAAAAATTAATTTAGATGATAGACGGAGAATTAGTTAAAAATACATACGTATTTAGCTGGGTTAATAAATTTTCACGAAACTTCGCAAAAATAATATTATCTTCATTTAAAATGGGTCAAAAAGGTTGCAGTGCAGACCACCTGTTAAAAATTTAAAATCTCTTACTTTCACAACGATCAAAAAAATAATGTATTTCATTTCCAACTCAGAATATTTCGTTACAGCGGAGGCTATATTAAATTTTACGTCCATTAACGTCGATCGGAATTACAATAATTTTTTCGGCCGTAATTTCACGGTGAAGGCAACCCGAATAGGAAAATGCGAAGTTTAAGCTTCTACGCGTTAAGAAAAACGCACAGAAAGTAATATTTGCATAATATATAAACTTATATAGATAGATAGAAAATAGTTAAAAAGGCAAACTGAATAGGGAAAATGTGAAGTCGCGTAAAGCGAAACGCACACAAAACTTTTAAAGATATGTTATATATAATATAATGTTTTTGATAAATAGATTGATATATTGTTCAGATACAGACGGAATTTTTCGTATAAATAAATATGCCGTGTAGTCTTCTCTTTCTACTTTCGCTCTTGTCGTGGGTGACGTAGGAGACAATAAGAAAAAGTATCCAGAAAACGGGTAGCAAGGTCTTCAAAACTCGCCTAAAGCATTGCGTTTATCAACAAGTATGCCAGGTTCGGTGACTATGAGCAAAATCTACCATTAGGGGAGACCGATGTTAAGCAATTGCTGATGAATGTATTGTTAAATATAAGATACTGGTCGTGGTTCCTCTTGCGGTATTCTCGGGGCGTTGTGACATGAAGCTCTTTAAAAAAGGTGCGAAAAGAGCTCTCCTTCAAAGCCGGCGATGCATTAACGACTCCTCTGGTGTTGCAATTGTCCATAGGCGACGGTGACTACTTTACATCATATAGCCTGTCTGCATTATCGTCAGCTTTAAGTATAATATACATGGAATTATGTTTATTACAAATATAAAATGATAAAAAATATCCTACATATTTAATTGCGTATAGTACGAGCAACTGCAAAACACACACATTAATACACACACACACACACACCCACACATAGACGCAGACACAGACACGCACGCTTGCACTTGTAATGTTTTATCGTAAGCCTCAGTGGCAGTTTAACAGTGCTTACTTAAAAAAATATAAATCTGTAATTGGCTATAAGTGTTATACATAAGCTACTTAATCTTTACTACTAAGATTGCTGTGGATTTTGTTAAAATAAAAAAAATAAGATAACATCACTTTATTGTTAACATTAGTTAACGGTTTTAATAGTATTTTAAAATAAAATAAATAGTCACGAGCTAGAATTGAAAACTTTCGGGTGTCTAGTGTGAGTTTATCTTTACCATCAGAGGCGGTGAAATTAAAAAAGTTTCTTTCTAGCCCTGGTCTTTACTGTTTGAATGAGCCCTCACCTTCAGATGAATGCCTTAATAATCTATACAATTATTAAACTGTGATAAAGGTTTGCCTTTGCCAAATATCTTCAAATATTAATTTTAATTTAAATAGAGTAGCGATAGCGTAATGGTTGAAACTTGCCCTCTCAATCGGGAGGTCCGAGATTCAGACCCTGGCACGCACCACTGATTTTTCTAAAATTATGTGCGTATGAATTAATTATCACTGTTTTTCGGTAAAGGAAAACGTGAAGAAACCTACACACCCGAGTGTGCTTCAACAAAAAAAATCTCGGAGGTGTGTGAAGTCCACCAATTCGAACTTCAACTATGCCCTAAAACTCTGAAATTCTGAGAGAAGTCCCGTGCGAAGCAGTGGGACAATAATGGGTTGACGACAATAATTTTAAGATTTTTGTAAGAGAGAAGTGTGCGAAGAAAATAAAATAACTCGCAAGTACAAGTAACGCTACTTTATAGATATCAATAAGTATTTCGAGCTACAGTGTTTTTTAAACTAGAATATTTATTAATTATTTTTGCTTCTATTAAATTTTATTGATACTAGTATAAATCGGTCAGAAAAGTATTACATACTAATTGACCCGGTGAACTTCGTTTTGCCTAAAAATCAAAAATCTAAAATTATCAGTTTTTCTCTACTAAATTACACATATGTTATACATAAAAACCTTCCTTTTAAATCACTCTACCTATTAAAAAAAACTGCATTAAAATCCGTAGCGTAGTTTTAAAGATCTACGCATAGGGACACGCAGCGAGAAGCAACTTTGTTTTATATTACTATGTAGTGATGCGCATTCCGCGGTTTCTGCTATTTGCAATTAAGTAACAAATATAAAAAACTTCGTGTGATCGATATCCTACAGTTTGTACCAATTGTCGGTCAACAAATTTAATATGCACTTTCATGTTTTGATGAGTAGGTAAGTATATGGAGCATCTGTCCCTGTAGTTCCGGGAACAGAATAGGACTACGGTACCTTCTGCCTGTCGTAAGAGGCGACTAAATGAGGCTTCCGGGGTTGCGGGCGGGAAGAGTGGCTCGGCTCGAACCGTCCGGCCAAGCGACCCCGAGAAGGACGGTGGCATGTGTGGTTGCATGCCGTAAAAACCAGTAGGTGCGGTGAGCAGTTCACGCCCACCAGAGAAGAGCCCGAAGGGGCACACGCTGAGGACACCGGCGGCGGTCAATCGGAGTTCCCGGAGTCCTCTTCGCAGCGTCGAGGTCGGCCACCGGGGGGGTTTTAGTGCGGTAAGAATCCCACATAACCCGCGTCGCTCCCAAGACGTCGGGTACTTTTTGAAAGTTTCCCCCTCGAAAACAAAAAAAAAGGTATATGGAGCATAAAACGTTCTCTAAAGCATTTTAATTTACCGAAGTTCTATTTTCACCAAAGAATACATCTAAGAGACTAAATTTTAATTTTTGATCTAAGATTTCGAGTACTCGCCTTTGTGGGTGGTTCGCATTATAAGGAACCCTAGTAAATCCTATAAGTGAAAACTTTAACCTTATTTATTTATGATTGTCGATATAAGACAAAATAAATCAAATCCAAGTAAAACGAATTGTCTTCAAGTAAACATTTTCCACTTGAGTAAACTCGTAATATATTAAGATTTGGCGTAATTCTTCCTTCACATAAGCATATACGTCAAAAGCAAGCCTACGCAACGTTGTCAAATAAATAAACCACGGTGGGAAATGATGTTTATACGTCACGACACGAGCTAACGATACGATTATCGTATGATCAATCGGTGTACCTGTATGTAAATTAAACTTTGTGTAATTTAAATAATGTAAATTAAACATAAATATTAAAGTGTTGTGTTCTCCTACATGTACATACTTTTCAAAACAAGGATAAACGGGTAGTTATAGGTGATTATACTACCCAAACCCACTGCTAATTTTAGCCTGATATCAATAATAATTATTAATTATGACAAAAACTAATATTTAAAAGAAAGTTTAGGAAATAGGGTATACTAAAATATTTGGAAAATGCACATATGAAATATAAAAAAAAAACATAGAAATGTAAGATATCATTTAGCTCCTATTGTACTTTGTCGGAGTAAATTGTATTGTACATAGAATTTAAATAGGTATCTCATTTAATTTTCATTGGTCATTTAAATGTCTAATTGCGAGTCCGCAAGTCCGATTTCACCGCGTGTCAACCGCGTTGGCCAAGTGCAAATGTGTTGAACTACAGTCATCGTCAAGTAAGCACGGGAACTCAAACTTTAGACTCTCAAATAGAGTTTCAAACACTAGGCTGCTTACAATCTTAAACCTGAAACGAAATGTCGTGTGCTCTAAAGACCTTTTGCCGGTGTGTAATAGAGCATGATTAATGAAAACCATTTATTAGGCAAGCAATCTATTCAGAGGCGGAATTTTCGCCAGTTGACTTAGGTTTTATGGTGAGTCCGGTTGTTATTTAATTGTACTAACAACATACTGAATTGCTAATTAAGAACGTGAGAGAGTTGATATTTCATTTTGATAAATATTTTTTTCATAATTTTATGCCAGTTTTCTGTCAGTTATTTTATCGAAGTTTAAATAAATAAAATAAAATCTTCAAGAAAGGAATGAACAGGGCACTCCTTCAATGACAGGGAGCCGACGCCGCACAGCGAAACTCCTCACTGCTCACTCACTCAGCGAATGATTGCGATTAGGGTTGCAAGCGGGTATCGTACGATATCTTATGAGGCGACATATGTCCTGGCCCGGTTTACGCCCCTGGACATTCTGATAAACGCAGAGGTCTTTAACAAGTTCTCCGCCAGAGGGTTGAAACCTCGAATGAGGCGGTCGCAATACTTCGTCGAAAGCCAGATGGAAAGGCGGAAAGCATTGACGAGCTGGCGTGACAGACTGCAGGTGCCGTATGAGGGCGTGTTAACGAGTCGTTGGCGCCATGCTTCTCAGCTACCGGGCCTGGATGGGAAACGAAAGTTGCGTCACCTATCGACTGACTCAGATACTCACCGGGCATAGTTGCTGCAATGAGTGTATGAACCGCATAGGCCGAGAGAGGTCACTACTGTGGACAGGACCAGAACTCCGTGCAGCACACGCTTAAGCACTGCCCGTCATGGGAGTCAGAACGAAGGATCCTGTTCAACAAGATCGGGAATGGGATCGGGACTTGTCTCCAGCGCAGCGACGCGTTGGAAGTGGTGACCTCCTTCTGCGACACTATAATGTTCGCGAAGAAGGGCGCTGGAAGAGCCCCGGAGATCTCACTCGACGAAGGAGCCGCCGGAGCAGACGTAGATAACGTCCCCCCGATGTGGCCCCTTGTAGTCGGGGAGTAGAATATGGCTACGGTATCGCCTGCCTGTCGCAAGAGGTGACTGAAAGTGGGATTCTGGGATTGCGAGCAGCTCGAGTGGGACCTTTAACCGCCCAGTTAACAACCGTGGGAAGGACGGCAGCATATGAGGCATACGTGTTGTCGTACACCGGAAGGTGTAGGGGACAGTCACACGTTCCCTAAGAGTTGAACTCGTAGGGGGCACAGCGCTAGAGGACACCGATGCGTTCCGTTGGAGATCCCGGGGTCCCCTGCAAGCGCAGAGGAAGGCCACCGAGGAGGTTTTAGTGGGTAAAAATTCTACATAGCCCGGAGTCTCTCCCAAGGCTCCGGTGTATATTTTGAAGGTTTCCGCCCTTTACAAATAAGGCTCTTCTTTAAAGCTAGTCATAAAATCATAGGCGAACGTGACCACTTCTCATCAGGTAGTCCGTCTGTCTCATCGTTAGTTAAAGTTTTAAAACGATGGACCGTTTAATATAGAAAGATATGCAAAAACTGTGATTAACAGTTGAGTAGTAAGAGTCTCTATTATAGTGTAAGCTTACTTACTCACTCTCATATACTTTTTTTTTTGTTTTCGAGAGGGAAACCTTCAAAAGGTACCCGACGCCGTGGGAGCGACGCAGGGAAAACCCCCCCGGTGGCCGTCCTCGGCGCTGACAAGGAGGACTCCGGGATCTCGAAACGACTTCAACCGGAATCCTCCGAGCGCGCTGCCCCATCGGGCTCCTCCCAGATGGGAGGCTGGGCCCACCGCTCCGTCTAGTCTTTACGACGGTATGCGACCACACATACCGCCGTCCTTCCCGGGATTGCCTGATCGAACGGTTCGAGCTCCCACTCTAGCCGTCTGCAACCCCGGCACTCTCATAATTATACTTAAGGTCATTAATACAATTTAATTAAATATACACACATAGCTAAAATAACAGAAAATAAATAACATGTTGAAATTCAATCATAAAATACGTAAAAACGATTTCAAAAATAAAGGAATTGATCAAAACTACAAATAAAACTACTGAACAAAAACGTCAATGATTGTTTTCGTATAAATAATAATTAATAGTTTAAAGGTCAGTAGTAGTTTGACCGGGGAAGTACCACCGCCACACCTATTTCTAGCGTGAAGCATTTCTTGCGTTTCGATAGAAGGGTGTGGTTGACGGCACACTATTACATGAGGCGACCATCATAGTCCTCGGGAGTAGCAACGCATCTGTGTTTGACTTCAGATAGAATCCATGTTCTGTATGAAGTTGGTTACAGATGTCCATGAGCGGCAGTGACCACTTACCATCAGGTGGACTGCATGCTCGTTTGCTACTTCAGTCAAATAAAAAAAAATATCAATATTGAAATAAAAAAATATAGTATTACTAAAAAGATTTCCGAAAAATAAATGATCTTGCATAATTTCAAAATCATATCCAACATCCATCTAACAAAGACAAAATATTTTATGAAGCCTAGTTTTCTAGCCGAATCCGCCTAAAGCAGCCCCTTTTCAGGCACTGTACATTTGGAGATTAGCTTACGTTGAGCCGGACGGGCATATTTCAGGAGGAGCCGACAAAAACGGCCGGAAGTCCCGTGGGACTCTCTTTGTGACATGTTCGGATCTCTACATAATGTAGAGACTACAGTGTACATTGTGGGGAATTTAGTATCGAAAAATAGGTTATGTTGAACATTTTTCTGGTTTTCGGCTAAAGAAATTTTGGCTTACATATTTTATTGGAAACTGGCATATAATATTTATTTTATTATGTCTGGGCTCTATTTTTACTCGACTGTATCAAAAAGAGGGTAATTCTTTGCACTGTATTTCTTTTTCTGACTGAAAGTGGCAAACGAGCATGCAGTCCACCTGATGAGCATGAAGTGGTCACTGCAGCCCATGAACCTCTGTAATCAACTATATACAGAATATGGGTTTCATCTGAAGTCAATCACATATGTGTTGCTACTCCCGAGGACTATGATGGTCGCCTCATGTGAAAGTGTGCCGGCAACCACACTCTTCCAACGTAACGCAAGAAATGCTTCACGCTAGAAATAGGTGTGACGTTGGTACTTCCCCGGTCGAACTACATTGGTTCTACCACCATCTATAACTTACAACTTCTATCTGAATATTTTTATCTGATTTAATACTTCTCTTTGAATTTGAATTCATGGTTGTTGTTTTCCTTTTTGTAACAGTTTAAGCAGATTTGTTGTTGTTCTCAAAATAGATTATTTATTTATTTAATGAAGCTACGCTCAGTTTTAAACAACAAGGGTATGAACATATGTACTATTTAGTAAACAGTCACTGAAATTCATGATCATATATCCAAAATCATTTGTTGGTTTACGCTGAAACGCCTTGGCTATGCGCCTTTCTTGATTTTTTGGTGAAATGAATGGTTGCTGGCTACCGCCGCCTACTACCGGTTTATGACAGATGACCATCTTAGTCCTCGAATTATTTATTTTATTTATTTATTTATTCGTTTATTGCACCTTTATAAAAATAAAAGCAACAAAAGGGTAAACTTAATGCCTGATGGCATTCTCTACCAGTCAACCCTGGGTGGTTGGAGAATATGCGGCAGGTGTTAATTTTAGACTTAATAGTAATCATATTTAATAAACATAATAATAAAAATTTACACAGAATTTACAACTTTATATATACATACATACATACATACTATACACATGATACATCTACATATATATATATATAAATATATAAATAAATAAACTATATAAAAGGAAAGTATATAGTAATTATGGGACAGTATCGGAGTTGAGATAGTGCTCTCGAACAAGTTTTTTAAAGATGACCTTACTGGGTGCTTTTCTGATTTCAACTGGCAGGGCGTTCCAAAGTAATACCGCCTGAACAGTAAAGGAGAAATGAAAGAAGCCGCTAGAATGCAGTGGAATGATAGCTTTTAAGTTATGTGATGACCGAAGCATTTTGTCATGAGTAGAAAACCGGAACTGAAATTCATCCTTCAAGTAGGAAGGAGTATTCGTATCATTCAAGATAGAGTAAAGATGAAAGAGAATCCTAGAATTGCGCCTTTGCCGAATAGTAAGCCATTTTAGTTGGCTGCGAAACTGGGAGATATGGTCATATTTGCGAAGGCCAAATATGAACCGGATAGAATTGTTGAGAAGGCGCTCTAGTTTATTGAGAAGGGCTTCGGTCAGATCTGGGTAACACACATCTGCATAATCAATAATGGGTAAAATAAGGGCATTGACAAGCAAAAGTTTAGTTTTTACAGGGAGAAAGTGCTTCAGACGGTATAATGATCGCAATGTGACGTTGACCTTCCGCGATAATTCAACAACTTGCGCGTCCCAGCTTAGAGAGCTATCAATTTGTAGACCTAGATTCCTCACCGATTCCGAAAACGGGATGGCTTTACTGTCATACAAGATAGCAGGTAGCGAATCACGATCAATCTTAGCCAGCAACCTGGAACTACCCATGATGATGGCTTGGCATTTAGCCGGGTAATAATACCGGTAGTAATAGGTGTGGCGGTGGTACTTCCCCAGATTACTTCTACCTTGCGATTTGTTTAGTTATAGATGATAATGGGTCACAGTAACCACTAATATAAGGTGGACTTTATAATGGTGAGTGTTCCGAGGAACTGTTTGATCTGGTGCCCACATCACCTTTCCTTCACCGGACCGGATGAAGTTCCATCCGCATCAACTGAACCCGTGGCGGTCCTCCAGGGTTCGGTTTGCGCGCTCCTTCCTGCCGCGGACTTGCAAGATGTGGAATGAGCTTCCTTCTGAGGTATTCCTGGAGCGCTATGATATGGGGCTCTTCAAAGGTGTAAAAAGAGCTCTCCTCCAAAGCCGGCGTTGCATTGGCGACTCCCCTGGTATTGCAAATGTCCATAGGCAACGGTGAGTGCTTTCCATAAAAAAAAACTTTAAACTCCTCTCTACTCTGAAAATACAAAAACGACTCTAAGCTGAACATAAATTTAAAAATATACTACTAGCTATTTCACAAACGGTCGGGGTCGCTAGGGGAGCCAAGTTGGTAAGTTTCGTGTCTTTAGTATTGAGTATGCTAATTGATCATAAAGTGGGATAGTAGCGGAGTTGCCTAGTTTGTAGTTCAACTTCCAAACTGTTGAACTTCCGTGACTCGCCTGTGCCGTGGCTACATGCTACTAACTAAATAGGATACCTATAAACTTTGTACATACTTTGATACAAA
The DNA here is from genome assembly GCA_949699795.1 of Spicauda simplicius. Taxonomy (NCBI): domain Eukaryota; kingdom Metazoa; phylum Arthropoda; class Insecta; order Lepidoptera; family Hesperiidae; genus Spicauda; species Spicauda simplicius. The sequence goes on from OX453062.1 coordinate 21,940,039, forward strand.
ATTAAACATACTATTTCGAGGAGTTTATGCTAATTTTCAATAATTATTATTATTTATTTATTAACATAATGCACGGCTATTAAAATTATACAGGTAAAATTCTGATATAGTTACACTTAGAGCCAATTATGGATTTACAATTTGTAATTGGTGCAGATATGATTCAACCGTCACTTGTGATAACTGATGATGTGTAGCTTATGCGTGTGTGTGTGTGTGTGCACACATGACTAATGATAAATACAATAAATATATATGAATACAGATGAATATGCTTTGTATATTTATGCAAATTTATACTTTTATGAAACCTTGAATGAATTTGGTAGTCATTGTTAGTCAATAATAAACTTAGCGACTTCACGCTTGAACTGATTTTTCTGGTGTGAAAAATGTCTATTGCATTAAATCAAATCATAATAGTCATAATTTAATGGATGGATATCCATCCATCAGCCTTTTGATGTCCACTGCTGAACATAGGCCTCCCCTAAATGGCGCCACTGTCTTCTTCAAGTCATCAGTCCACCTGGTAGAGGGGCGACCTGTAATCCTTTTACTTAAACATGGTCGCCACTCGAGGACCTGTGGCCTGCTCATTGCCACTTCAGCCTGCCAATTTTGAGAGCTATGTCGGTAAGCTTCGTTCGTCTACGGATTTCATCGTTGCGAATCATGTCTCGTAGCGAAATTCCGAGCATAACCCTCTCCATAACACGCTGAGCGATTCTGAGCCTCCGAATGAGGCCTACAGTGAAGGACCACGTTTTGGCGCCGTAGGTCATCACTGTCAACACACATTGTTTGAAAAATTTCGACTTTATTCACTGAGGAATTGTGGACGAGAAGATACTACGTAATTTCCCGAACGCAGCAGAATTTAATGTTACATCACCAATATCAGGAAGCTATACAATGACGACCGGTGTGGCGTAGCGGTCACGTGCGGGTTCCGGGTTTGATTTCCGGCCAGATGGATACCTAAATGATGAATTAAAAAAAAGTCCTAGTGTGGAGATATGACTATTGATAACCTAATAACATTTATTTAGTAGTAGTGGCTTACACACAGAGAGAATATTGGATTCTGCTACTACAGATTTTAATGAACTTACTAGGAAAGATCCAACTTAACCCGATTTTGTTAAAGTACAGGTTTCTGATTTTTTCTTGATTTTCTTTTCATGAACATCATGAGTGGTATTGGTCACCAGAACTATTACGAGTAAATATATATAAAGTATTATTTGTTGCTGCAATTTACTTAATGGTAAGTGGTCATTGTCGCCAGTTGATATAATCCACTCCTAATATTTGGGGTCCACTCAAGGGCCAATCATACGGAGAGATGCGAATAACTGCCCACAGACATTTTTCTGCCTTAAACCTTAAACCCCCTACACATGCGTTTATCGTCGTTAAATTGAGCTTTAAATACTCTTCCTATGTATTGTTACTGTTCACCTCGAAATGCATTTTGCACCAGAGCCAAAGAACTATATAAAAAATATAACTTTTCAATTACTTTGTCTACTAGTATTTTATGTAGCTAAATTCTAATTTTAGACTAAAAAATGAGACCATTTTATGATCAGTGTTTTTTTTAAGTAGCAAACGAGCATGCAGTCCACCTAATGGTAAGTGGACACCACCGCCCATAGACATCTGTAAGCAACTTCACATAGAACATAGGTTCTTTCTGAAGTCAATCACAGATGCGTTGCTACTCCCGAGGACTAAGATGTTTGCCTCATATAAAAGTGTGCCGGCAACCACACACTCCCATAGAAACGCAAGGAATGCTTCATGTTAGAAATAGGTGTGGCGGTGGTACCTCCCTGGTCTAACTGCTTTTTCTACCAGCTTTACTTAGTAATTGATTTTATGTATATACTAGCAGAATTCACGCGACTTTGTTCGCGCAGACTAATTGAAGTTTTAGCAAGGACCCGTTATGTATTATAGTAATAAAAATGCCTGTTATCCATGGATAATGTGACATTCTAATGGTGAAAGAATTTTTAAAATCGGTTCAGAAGTGTTTAAATTAATTTATAACAAACATACAAAAATACAAAATTTTTAACTTACTTTATAATATTAGTATAGATAACTTAAATTTGTATGTATTTAAATACGAAGTACGCTTTCGCGCATATTATCACAGTGATGACATCAAGTATCGTATATGTTGTATAGGTCATAAACTTGCGGTAAAAAAGAGAGTTATCATAAAGAAAAAACATCGTTGTTACGTTCATTTACATACCACCCAACACTGATAACTGTCATATTTTCTGTTTGTGTGTTCAACTAAATCCCTTTGATAAATGCGACGGTCGACCATAAATTGGATGCTTTTATGTACCAAATAGTTTATTGGAATGCTGTGTACTGCGGGATGATTCATACTCGATTAATGGACAAGTGAATTGGGATGGTTAATGTAATATGGATAAAATTATATCGTCAACCTATTAATGTCCCACTGCTGGGCACGGTTCTTCTCTCGGCATGAGAGAGTTTTAGGACATAGTCGACCGCGCTGGCCAAGTGCGAATTGGTGGCTTCACTCCTCTGAAAACTATCTTTTTAAAGAACTCTCGGGTGTGTAGGTTTCCTCACGATGTTTTCCTTCACTGAAAAGCAGTGATAATTAATTTCTAATACGCACATAAATGAGTGGTGCGTGCATGGGTTTGAACCTCGGACGTCCCGATTGAAAGGGCAAGTTTCAACCATTAGGCTATCAATGCTCTTATTGACTGCAATTATTGACAATTAGTAAATAATAATGAATAAATAGTTCGACCGAGACCACACCATAGAATTTCTGATATTCGACTCTTATGCGATTAAATATTTGTCTTATTCCGGTTATATTCTTCGCGCATAAAATCGCGATTACCAGCTAATATTAAAAATAAGAGACCTACATATCTGAATGAATATTAGAACTTATAATTAATTAGCTAGACATTTTAACCTGCTTTAACGTGCACTGAATGTTATTAACGGTACACGGTGTACACCTAATGAGATCCAGATGAGTTTCCATTTCCTATTCTATGAAACTTAGAAACATCGTGTTGCAGAGCTAATCCTAGCGATGCAATGTTAATTAATACGTTGGTCTTATTTAAAAAAAAAACTAAATAGGTGCAATTTTGTATTTTTTTTAATTATCACCGATCACAGATGCGTAGCCCCTCCGAAATAAGTGGTCGCTTTAAGTAAGTTACACTTTGTCAATGTAACGCAAGAATTAATTCTACGTTTCAAATAGCACTAGCTAGTTAAGTTTCGTGATGTTTTTGTTTGTTAAAATGATTAGTATCATCTAATGTTTTAGTTTTAGTGCGGGACAAAAGACTCACTAAATGATTTCAGCCAATCTATCACGCGGTTTGGTGACTGCAATGTGCATGACACTAGAAGTCACAACTGAATTTTGTCATTTAGTTAACATGACACCAAATGATTCTAAAATCTTAACTTGTCACAAATTAATTCGACGAATGAGTCTCTGTGAAAAATCTTATGATAATAAATTTTGACAATATTTTGAAATGAAACGAAATGTCTTAATTTTGTATGTGCCTACGAAGGCACTTACAAATTGTCAGTTACACATTTTTTTTTACACTACCACCGGATCGGAACACGACCTTGACTGATAAGATTCGGCAAGAAACTCAGCGGTTTTGTCTTTTTTTATGTTTTTTTTTTCATTATTTCACAGTACCTATTTCTAACTGAGCCCTAGCCTCAATGATCGACACAGCAACGAGCTAGTGAAAGCTTAGTTCCCAGGTAAACAGTGTTAAGCCTAGTATCCTTTACAAACAAGGTTCAGATCCAGATCGGGCACACGTCGCCAGTTCCAAACTTGTTATCTCTTAGAACCTATTAAATAGATATAGGAGGCGAGTCACGTCTGAGGTTAATGCGATGCCAAATCACCCTTGTTCTGGATAATTCTGTTTTGGAAACCGTTATTTCGTTCGTGAGTTCGTGTATTGGAGGCAATGTTTATCTTACGGTCGATTAATCACTTTTGAATTGAGTCGTGAATTATCGATAATGAAGTGTAGGTTTAGTGGTGGATGTGATATCGATGATTTTATTATTATTATAAAATTGGAGTAGCAAAAAAGCATGCAGTCCACCTGATGGTAAGTGATCACTGCCGCCCATGGACATCTGTAAGCAACTTCATACAGAACACGGGGTTCTATCTCAAGTCAATCACAGATGCGTCGTTACTCCTGCGCACTACGATGGTCGCCTCATATAAAAGTGTGCCGGCAACCACACCCTTCCATCACACTTTTATATGAGGTGACCATCTTTGCCCTCGGGAGTAGCAACGCATCTGTGATTGACTTCGGATGGAACCCATGTTCTGTAGGAAGTTGATTACAGATGTCCATGTGCGGCAGTGACCACTTACCATCAGGTGGACTGCATGCTCGTTTGTTACTTCAGTTACTTCAGATAAAAAAAAAATGTTTTCTTGATTTATCTCGTTTTAGACATTTAAACTTCAGTTTGATAACTTTCGTGCGCTTTTCGTAAGTGAAAATAATGACAAGTCTCGGAAAACTCCTTTTTATTTCCTACTACTGGGCGCTACATTATATTCTCAACGACAGAATCTCAAAGTGTGGTGACACTACACCAATATTGGTAGAAATCTCAATGTATATAATAATATAGATGTTTTTGTTCAAAGTCATGAAATATTGCAATGGTGTTTAATGACTTACCTCCATCCATCAATCTGCCTTTTGATGTCCACTGCTGAACATAGGCCACCCCTAAATGGCGCCAGTCCAACCGGTCCTGTGCCTTCTGAATCTAACGGTTTCCCGCTGTCTTCTTCAGGTCTTCGGTCCACCTGGTAGGACTACTACATTGTACAACTTACCTACATTGTACTAATGTAAATATTTTCTAAGTTTTATCGATGTTTTCATTAGCAGTAAAATTTTACATTGGCTGTTATCACAATTCTCACATTTCTCTGTTCTGATGAAGAGTGGAATTTCAGCCAAAATCTTCAAACAGGCAAGGACGAACCTAGTCTATAAATTTCATATCAAGACCCCAATTTCAAATCTCATTATCGCTTGCCGCCGCAACCTGACCGTTCAGTTAATTCGATATCCATGCATACGATATTAAAAGGCCTTCGCTTTAAATAAATAATCTAGATGAAATGTGAAAATATATTGCACTGGCCCCATATGCGGCTATGGGTAGTATTAGGGATGAGCGCTAAATGGTATTGGGCTTGGATAGATACGTTTGTATAAACACGCTTCTTTTTTTATCTGACTGAAGTAGTAAACGAGCATGCAGTCCACCTGATGGTAAGTGGTCACTGTCACCCATGGACATCTGTAATCAACTACATACAGGACATGGGTTCCATCTGAAGTCAATCACAGATGCGTTGCTACTCCCGAGTACGATGATTGTCACCTCATGTGAAAGTGTGCCGGCATCCACACCCTTCTACCGAAACGCAAGAAATGCTTCACGCTAGAAATAAGTGTGGCGGTGGTACACCTCAGTTGACCTCACTGGTTCTACCACCTTTAACCTAACCTTTTTCTACATTCATAGCCCCACATAATTTCAAATGTAAACTCAAAAATAACACGACTTTGCATACTTTTGCAAGAGACGAAATTCCGAGTTTCGGGTAAACAAATCCTCTTTACACACTTACGGATATCCCGACGGACGTCGTTTATTTTAAACACCCGCTTAGTTTGTCTTTAGTTAGGTGCGAATTGAACTCTGTGTTTAATGAGAACATCCACTCAGTCGTGAACATAAACGGACCTTTCATTATATAGACTGTACATTGCTCGTTGACTACCATACCTTTTCTCATGAACGTACTGTAAGCAGTAATGTACTGCGAGTACATATTTACGTTGAGGGATTTGTATCGGTTGAAAGGAAAAGTGGTAGAGATTAAGGTATCCCTCCCGGAACCCCTAAAAGGGTCGGAAAGGACATTTAGCTTTACGAGAAACCTAAGGAAGATTTTAAAACGGGTCGTCAATGGATTTGTTTTGTTTATTTAAGGGTTAAGCCTTACATATATAAGGTTCAAGCAGAAGGTATGTTAACATTTTCTCGGCAAGAAATATTTGTAAAGCCTTTTATCTATTCCGTTGTGATACTGTACTGTTGACACCATGACTGACAGTAGAAAATGTAATAACCCCTACAATTTTTTATCGATTGAAGTAGCAAACGAGCAAGTGGTCCACCTGATGGTTAGTGGTCACGGCCGCCAATGGATATCTGTAAGCAACTTCAAACAGAACATGGATTCTATCTGAAGTCAATCACAGATGCGTTGCTACTCCGGAGGAAGATGGTCGCCTCATAACAAAGTGTGCCGGCAAACACACACTTCCAGCGAATTGCAAGAAATGCTTCACGATAGGAATAGGTGTGGTGGTGGTACTTTCCCGGTCGCACTACATTAGTTCTATCACCTGAAAATGTAAGTTTGTTACACTTTCACACAACAAAATGACCCTCCATTTCGATGACCCACGTGGCGCAGCGGGTACCGATCTGACGCACGATGGGTTCCGGTTTCGATTCCCAGTCAGAAAAGTATCTCAATGATGAGTTTAGATTCATGTTTTGGGTCGGGGTGATTGTGTATTCGGCTTGTGTGTATCCGTGGTATCTACGGCACAGGAGAAAATCCTAGTGTGGGGCTATGAGTTTAGAAAGCGTGCGTGTGTAGTAAAAGATTTGAATTTAGAATTTTTGAAAAAGATCTAAAAAGCATAAAGTGATTATTAATCTTCCACTAAGACAAAATTATTTAATCATTCACTCAACACTTCGATGGCTTCAAGAACCAATACTAATTCATTAGTGGAACTGCGCGATCTTTAATGTCTGAGATGTTTTAAGCTGTTCGATATTTCCATTTTCTATACTAATATTATAAAGCTGAAGAGTTTGTTTGTTTGTTTGAACGCGCTAATCTCAGGAACTACTGGTTCGAATTGAAAAGTTCTTCTTATGTTGAATAGATCATTTATCGAGGAAGGCTTTAGGCTATATATATATTTATAAACGTGAGTGAAACCACGGGAACTGCTAGTCTTTCATAAGATGGTACGGATTCCGTAGATAACAACAACGGTTACGACATTATCAATTAATTTCACTTGTTAAATTTAAACTACACAAGTTAAATGACTTCATTCTCTCGTCAACCTATTATTGTCCCACTGCTGGGCACGGGTCTTCTCTCAGAATGAGAGAGTTTAGGCCATAGTCCACCGCGCTGGCCAAGTGCGAACTGGTGGACTGACTTCATTAAAATGATCGATTATCTGCAATTTCAGTTAAATATTTTTAGGCAATCGGTTTTATTTAATGTTGTTTTAATAATTTATATAACATAAACTTAACGCTATTTTGGATTGTGTGTAAGTAGTACAAGAGTTAAATTACTTATAAATATATACATATACGTATACGTAAACAATGTTTGTTTTGAAGAAGCGTAATCAACTCATACTAAGGCTCGGTTGCTACTGCATAGAAATTGTCAAGGAACATCATCATCACGAAACACTTGTAGTACAAACGATTATATATTCTATAATAATCAGAGATAAATACAATCGGAACGGAATTAAATGCCTGTCCGCTTGTAGTATGAGCGTTTGATTTCAAGCAACTATAATTGCTGTCATGTAACCAGACTTAGATCGAATAGTTTGGTTTATGACGTTCAACCAATATGTAGTTGTAATTACCCAGTGAGATTAATTTGAATCTGAAACGTTGGGAATTCATAGAGCGAACTCCAATACGTTTCATTTCTCACGTACGTACTATATATTTGTTTTATCAGATAGATAGTAAACGAGCATGGAGTTCCTGATGCTAAGTGGCCACTACCGCCCATGGACATCTGTAAGCAACCACATACAGAAGATGGGTTCCATCTGAAGTCAATCACAGATGCGTTGCTACTCGCGAGGACTATGATGGTCGCCTGATATAAAAGTGTGCCGGCAACCACACCCTTCCTACGAAATGCAAGAAATGTTTCACGTTGGAAATAGGCTGTGGTACTTCCCCGGTCGAACTACAATGGTTCTATCACCTTCAATTACATTTGATGGAATTATTGTTATTAAAAAGAAAAACATTATACCAGTAACTTCTTTTAATAAAAAATTGAATAACATTATGAGGAAAGGCTTACCAGTTGGTCATAATTATTTCAAAGCTTGAAGTCTTCAAGTAACTAATATTGTTATGTTATTAAAACAAAAACCCCGACTGCTTAAAAACAAATCCGAGTTTTTTTTAGTTGTTGTGTTAATTTTTGTGATGTTTAACGTTATTAATTTATTTAATCATTGTTTATTATTTTTATTTTTCATTAAAATAGTAACATAAACGTTTTACGATATACTTGTAAGGTCTACTTACTTTCATTTGATACCCACATTGTAATAATAATAAAAAAGTCCCTATTACAATATTATATGTAATTATTATATTATAATGTGTCGCTATTATAATCGATTACACTAATCCGATAATTCTGATCGATGATCCATAATTCAGTAGTGTAAAAGTAATATCTATCGATTTTTTTTCCTCGATTTTATGTTCTACTAGGTAAATCTCGCATGTCCGTACGCTTCGGAATTTGCATAATAAAAATAATCTTATTTAGTAAATTTTTGGGTTGCAATAATTTTGATTGCATAAGATGTTAAAAAAGAGCACTAAAACTTAATATGCTGGTTAAGGCGTTTTAGAATGTATGGCACTCACATTCTCGTATCTAACAATAAAAGACTTAGAAACTATATTACAATACTGATAACTTTAGCAGATCAATATATTTTTAGATTTTATATTTTTAAATCAACTTTTAAAAATTCCTTAAACGTGTAATAGCCATCCCTGTAGTTCCCGGATCAGAATAGGGCTACGGCATCCCCTGCCTGTCGTAAGAGGCGACTAAAAGGGGCTTCCGGGGTTGCGGGTGGCTAGAGTGGGAGCTTGAACCGTCCAGCCAGGCGATCCCGGGAAAGACGGTGGTATCTGTGGTCGCATATCGTCGTAAAGACTAGACGGAGCGGTGGGCCCAGCCGCCCATCCGATGGGGCAACGCGCTCAGAGGATTCCGGCTGCAGTCCTTTGGAGGTCCCGGAGTCCTCTTCATGGCGCCGAGGACGGCCACCGGGGGGGTTTTAGTGCGGTAAAAATCCTACATAACCCTGCGTCGCTCCCACGGCGTCGGGTACCTTTTGTAAGTTTCCACCTCGAAAAAAAAAACGTGTAATATCATTTTTCAATTAATATAAGTATTTTTTAATTTTTATAGCATCCTATGTGATAATTATGCCTGTATTATAAAAGTAACATTTAAAATAACGTTTCTAATACGCCTACGAAGCTTAAAACTAGAAGCTAAAAGCTTTAAGCTGAAATCTTAAAGCTAAGAGCTTAAAGCTAAAATTTTTAAAGCTTAAATGGGAATAGATTTAAGCTAAAAGCATAAAACTAACAGCTTAAAGCTTAAGGGCTTAACGATAGGTATCCAGATACAGTTAAATCCCTATGAGACGTTGCTCAGGTGTGTTTTCTTTATTGTTCACATGTGGTTTCGCAAAAATATCAGAAATGTGCTTCTATTCTTGTATATCTCGTGACATGCACGATCGCAATGGAAATTACATTTAATATACTGTCATTAATATTTGATTTTTAGAACCGTCAAATCGCTGTTATGTTATGCCACATCAGTCTGATGAGAACATCTATCTCCATAATGAAACAAATAACAGTTACCAGGTGGTAGAATCAGGGAGCTCGACGAAGACGGCAGCGTGTGGCTGCATGTCGTCGTAGACACTAGAAGGTGCAGCGGGACAGTTACACGTCCCTCAAGAAATGAACCGTGAGTGGCGCTGCGCTAGGGGGCACCAGTACTGGCTGAGGAAGGCCATCCAGGTGGTTTTAGTGAGTAAAACTACGATATTACACGGAGTTTCACAAGGCCTTGCTACGATCCGCGTAGCGGAGCGGTTACCATACCGGTCTGACGCGCAATGTATCCCGGGTTTGATTCCCGGCTAGACAAGTATCTTAATGGTGAGTTTAGATTCAAGTGCTGGGTCTGGGTGTTCAGTGTGTGTGGCATGGCACCCACGATACAGGAGAAAATCCAAATGTGGGCCTGTGAGACCTTTTAAAGGTTTCCTCCCCGTCGTCAAAAAAACAAGGCCGGTAGAACCAGTTTGGTTCGACCGGTGAGGCACTACCGCCACACTTATTTCTAGCGTGAAGCAGTTCTTACGTGTTGGCGAAAGGGTGTGGTTGTCGGTTTACTTTTATATGACCATCTCAGACCTCGGGAATACCAACACATCTGCGACCGACTTTAGATAAAACCCTTGTTCTGTATGTAGCTGTTTACAGATGTCCATGGGCGACAGTAGCCACATACTGCTGCTACTACTACTAAACTTACTAATACTACTATTAATAATAATAAATAATACCACACCTATTTGAAATACTCAATCTCTACGGTATCAATGATTTACTTTTAATCGTGACCCATTTACAAAGTTCTGGTGCGAGGTAAATAAACATTAAATACTCTGAGGGTTTATTATAGAAGCAACTTACGCCGCAAATGTACTGCGGGATTTCCGTAAACATCTGGCCCGTTAACTACCAAACGGAACCAGCGACAATAATTACCGTTCAAACAATGCTAATGGGAAGCTTTATGCAACACTGCTGTGGAGAGAATATTGATTAAACTGCATGCATCGTCCGTCGCTGATGGTTATTAAGTCTTGGACGTAAAGCGGATCGAAAATTTAAAGGTAGAATTCTTATGGAGTCAGGTTAGGTTAGGTTAGGAACACCGCCTTACGGTGCGAGGAGATATCACAGTGAAGGTTTAGCCGGTAAGAGTCCGGCATAACCCAGCTGCTTCCCTGGAAGGTGGCGGGTATTCATGAGGATTACCCACTTTGAAAAAAGTGGATGTTCAAGAACAATAAATTATTTAGACTATATATCGATTAATAGACAATCGATTATGTATTAAATATAGAATGATTGCATTAATTTTATAAATTTATAGTAAATCATGTGTACAACTACAAGATATTTTATAGCAGCTTATTCTAACAGTACTTTAATTAATGATTGTCACTGTATATATGTATTCATCATATAGTTATATAGTTGATTATATAGCACAGTAAGGAAGGATATGTAGGCATATTTAATCCAGGTTTTAAAGATTTTTATCGTAGCTATTATTTCACGATGTAATCATAAATGTACCAAAAAGTATAAACATGTTATTTATTTACAAGTCTACGAACAATTACATTGACCAAACGAAACAATTATGTTAACATCACAAAATACGGACAACATCAGTATATTCACGAGAAATTCCTACAACTTCCAATGTAAACTCTCGACCTGACACATTTCGACCCTGAATGACGGATAATTTCCCAACAAAGAAGCCCCCAAATTTGAAGTGGCCTTTCAGCTCAGATAATAGGCCGTCGATCAATATGTCCCTTCCAATAATAAATGCAAATGAAAACAGCTTGCTGAATTATGCACGGTCCATCCCGATATCGAATTAGACCGGTGCCTGTGATAGCTATTTTAGGGAAAATACGGGAGAAAAAAATTGGCGTCTTTGTCAATCAACTGCGGTAATTACCAAATTAATGGAACGCGTCACTTTGGAATAAATGGATTATTCCAAATTGAGCACCTACTATGGAATATTTTTGTAGATAATACGATCTTAAAATCTTAACAGATAAATCGCCAATTTAGCACTCGCTTTATAACATTCAGATCTACGAGAAAAATCTGGATCTGAATAGAAAGCTATTATTATTTTTACTAATGCTCTAAATACCATTTGTCAACTATTTTTTTTTATATAATAATTTTATCATATAGGTTCGTTAAATAAAATCTATTTGTGTCTACAAGTATTCATAACTGTTTCAATTAATTTTGACAATGATTAACCCTAATACACTGCTTATTGTTTTAGTTCTTGTTTTGAAGGTGGTAGAACCAATGTAGTTCGACCGGGGAAGTACCACCGCCACACCTATATCTAGCGTGAAGCATTTCTTGCGTTTCGGTGGCAGGGTGAGGTTGCCGGCACACTTTCACATGAGGCGACTATCATAGTTCTCGGGAGTAGCAACGCATCTGTGATTGACTTTAAATGGGGGTTCCATTTGAAGTCAACTTCAGATAAATAATAAAATATGTTTTTTTTTTGTAAAAATCATCCGTAACCTTAAAAATAAAACTATTTTTATTAACTATTTTATTTTGAGGTTAGGTACCTACTTAAACATAAAACAACATCTAATTTTCACTTGTGTAGAAGCATTCCTGACAGTTTTTCCACACCGTACGAACCGGACTCCCGTCAGTGGAGTCAACTGAGTTTTTGTTGTCGATGTTCAATTTGTCCGCGAAGGGCGGCGTTGAATTAATTAATTCATCTCCAGCCCCAATACTATGGTCCTTTGTTTTTGATTATTACACAGATTGCTTTTTGAACGGCGCATAATTGTGAAATGGGTTCCGTATTAATTTACATCTCAGTAAGGAATACATTTACTGAAAATACGGATTTCATTCCCACTGAAAGGATACCAAATCCAATTGTTCCTCGATTGTAGAAACAACTCAATGAGAGCTTGCTTTTAGCGCGAATGTTTCAGATACTTCAGACGTTTCTACCTATTCAAAGTATAAACAATTTGCTTAGTAATTCTAAGGTACGCGTAGAGATTAAAATGGACCAGCTATATTCCCGCAGATACGTCTTATTTTTTTAAATATAAAATTACATTATAATAACTTTTAATTGCGTTCATGACATCGATGTTTTAGGATTTTTTCTTCCACCGCGCTGGCTAAGTGCGAATTGGTGGACTTCACACACCTCCGAGAACTTTTTTTTTCTAAAATAACTCTCGGGTGTACGGGTGTGTTTTCTCACCATGTTTTCCTTCATCGAAAAGCAGTGATAATTAATTTCTAATAGGCACATAATTTTAGAAAAATCAGTGGTGTGTGCCTGGGTTTGAACCTCGGACCTCCCAATTGAAAGGGCAAGTTTCGACCATTAGGCTATCACTGCTAGGAGAGCCAAATGGCGCGCTATGAGGTGCTGGCGTGAGCGACTCAAGGAGCCGCATAGTATACGCCAACGGGTGGTCGACGCTATCCTGCCGAACTTCCACGCATGGATGAAAAGCAACGGTCGAGTGACCTACCGCCTGACTCAGATACTAATCTGACACGGCTGTTTCGGTCAGTATCTGAACAGGATAGGGAGACAGGAGACAGCCCTCTGTCACCATTGCGGGCACGACGAGGATTCCGCACAGCACACGCTCGAGTACTGCCCAGCTTGGGAGTCTCAGCGGCGGATCCTCGTCCAAAAGGTTGGAGCGAACCTTTCACCGGCGGCCGTCGTTGCGGCGATGGTTCAGCGGCGAGAGGCCTGGAACGGCATGATCACCTTCTGCGAGGACGTGATGTCAGCGAAGGAAGACGCCGAAAGAGCCAGAGAGCGCGCTGAACCCTCTCGGAGAAGGATCCGCCGCGGCCGCCAGTAACGACACCCTGTAGTTCCGGGACCAGAATAGGGCTACGGCATCCCCTGCCTGTCGTAAGAGGCGACTAAAAGGGGATTCCGGGGTTACGAGCGGCTAGAGTGGGAGCTCGAACCGTTCAGTCAGGTGATCCCGGGAAGGACGGCGGTACGTGTGGTCGCATACCGTCGTAAAGACTAGACGGAGCGGTGGGCCCAGCCGCCCATCTGGGAGGAGCCCGATGGGGCAACGCGCTCAGAGGATTCTGGTTGAAGTCGTTTCGAGATCCCGGAGTCCTCCTTTTTAGCGCCGAGAACGGCCACCGGGGGGGTTTTAGTGCGGTAAAAATCCCACATATCCCTGCGTCGCTCCCACGGCGTCGGGTACCTTTTGAAGGTTTCCCCCTCGACAACAAAAAAAAAAAAAAAAAGGCTATCACTGCTGTTTATGATATTTTTTACATTAATAATTATATAAACGATAAAGTGTACAATATTATTTAAGACCTTTTATAATTTTTTTTTATATTATTAAGTATATACGATAAAATGTACAATATTATTTAAGACTCTTTATCATCGCTGTCACTCAATTTCAATTGCATTTTTTTTCCATTTTTATTATAAAAGTCTAAACTTGACATGATGGCAAGTGGTCACTGCTAACATATCCACTGTGATCAAACCCATATAACATTACAATCGTGTCTAAGGTCACAATTGCATTGCTATCGACGAGGACTAAGCTAAAATGAATCTCATAAGTATGTCTGACTTACCATTTAAGCCAGACTACAGCAGCTTTCAAAACTGTTTTTGCAACAGAAAAAAAACAGCAAAATGTGAGTGGACTCGCGCAGAAGGGCTCCGTACAAAAATACATTTGTTGTAAGGTATTATAAAAGTCAAAACTTGCACGCACTTCACATGATGGCAAGAGGTCACTGTCAATACTTCAACAATATCAAACTCATATAAGATTAGAATGATTTTTTGAAGTGAAACTTCTTTAGGCGCATGAGGGTAAAATTTTTACAGATGAAACGTCACGCCGGTATGCAACGGAAGTGTAGGAAAAGAGAGAGAGAGTGATCGAGACCGATTGAGAGAGAGTAAGACAGGGCGAACGTAGCATGAGCAACTAGCCGTGGAGTGAGAGTAGGGAGCAAGCGAGTGAGAAAGATTGAGAGAAAAAGTGAGACAGAGCGAACGTCGTATCACGCCTTTTTCCCTTCCTCTTAATCTTGGAAATTTAAAGTTTTAGATTTGTATAAATATAAACAAGATTTATAAATTAGTTCGCCAAAGAAGTTTCACTTCTTTTTTTTTTATAATTTCACCTAACGATAAAGCAGACGGACTACCTGATGGAAAGTAGTCACCGTCGCCTATGGACATTCGCAACACCAGAGGAGTCGCCAATGCATCGCCGTCTGTGAAGAAGAGCTCTTTTCGGACCTTTCTTGAAGAACTCCAAGTCGAAGCCCTCCGGGCAAAAACGATATTAAAGACTTAGCTAAAATGCTAAATAAAATAAGTAGACGTACTTATTATGTAAGCCAGACTGCATCGTTCAAAACTACTATTGTAACAAAAAGAAAACGAATCTTAAAATTTAGCATCTTGTTGCTGTTATTATATAGGTACTTGCTACAAGGCCAGTAATCAACTCGAAATGAAGGACCGAATAAGTAGAACCGCATTCTGGAATACAAATTAACGAGGCCAAATTCGTTATTCAGAAATCTAAAAAGTCTTTATCATTCAAAAAATGTTCTGGCGTGAAAATGTTAGGGCGGCTTCGTCGAAACAAAACACCATCCGGTCTCCGGGCTTATTGCGACATGGTTCTTAATTAGTGTTCATTTGATTGCGTTGGAACCTTTGTCCGTTCATTTTTATTTTCTGCGATACAGACAAAGTTGGTGAAACTTCAGTATTAGTTCTTCTGAGTTTGTATACTTTCGAAACTTGGATGCAGAGATGAAATTTTATTCGCCACAGAACATTGGATTTGCATATTAACTTTATCTTACATCTTCACCGTCACCCCCTGTTGTCCCATTACTGGGCTAGTTCTCTTTGAGTTTCAGGCCATAGTCCACGGTGCTGGCCAACTGTGAATTGTTAGGGGATCTCACGTGTTTTGGTTTCCTTATGATGTTTTCGATCAACACAAAGCAGTCATAATCATTTTTAATACGTGATACGACATAATATGAACATAGTTTTAAAAAAAATCTGGTGGTCTGAACCTAGAACCATCTAAATGACAGGGCTACTTCCAATCAATACTTACAATAAATCAACACCAGTGACATCATGTTAATAGTTCCAAGTTCGATCCTCGGCGATGTAACGTGTCAGAGTTAGGTTTGTGTTCATTAACTTGTTGTGATGAGCCCTTAAAGGTCACGAAATCTATCCCTTGAATATTGGGAGCGTTTATTCCATCCATCCATCCATCCATCAGCCCTTTGAGGTCCACTGCTGGACATAGGCCTCCCCTAAATGACACCACTCTAACCGGTCCTGTGCTTTCTGAATCCAACAGTTTCACGCTATCTTCTTCAGGTCATCGGTCCACCTGGTGAGGGGGCGACCTGTGCTCCTTTTGCCTAAACGTTTATTATTTTTTACTTTTATTAAGAGCACAGCACCTGTTAATTAAAAAGGCAGAGACTAATAAAACTATTTTCACTTTTATTTTTAAAGGAATTTAATTACTGGGTTATTCTCGCTATCGAGAAAAATATGAAAATATTTTATAACGGAATATTCTAGAAACTAGAGCAATTTTTATGCGTTCAAAGGTAATCGAGAAGGTAATTTAAAGCTATGATAAAAATTCTAGATTTTTAATAAAAAAATGCAAAAAAACATTTTTAAAATGTGTTAATTAGGACTGTTTAGTATTTAACTGTATTCTCATTGACATGTAAATTTGGCTGTACTTATGCTAGTCTTCAGAAATACATCGTTAAATTAAAAATATTTACCTGTGCACAAAATACACTAAAATCATTAAAATTGGAGGCGTTATTTCATTGCGTACCGAATAATCCGAATAGTTCCAATGTAATTACATATATGAATAACGTGTCACTGTCTCCGTGCACACTTGTATTAGAAGCTTTTAGACCAATTCCCGTGAAATTTGACCGCGAAAATATATTTTCAGCCGACAAGAAGAGCTTAAGTCAAAATTTAAAATATTTTAAATATTTTTTTTATTTATGTATTTAAATTTTGGAACATTTTAACCTAAGGGTTACAAGGGTAAAACTCAATGCCTAATGGCATTCTCTGCCAGTCAACCCTGGGCGATAGCGACAACTTGTGGTAGGTATATAAAAGTAACTACAAACTATATTTTATTGTGTGACTAAATAAACAATATTAGATATACACAAAATATTAATATATATTTATACTAGCTGTCCCGACAAACGTTATTTTGCCATATAAAAAATAAAAAAAAATGTTAAGGGTGGACAACCCTTAAGGGGTATGAAAAATAGATGTTGGCTGATTCTCAGACTTACTGAATAAGCATATAAAATTTGGTAAAACTCTGGACTCATGACAGTAGTAAATAATTTTCCAGTAAAAGCGTCTTGAACGTGCTCCTGCTTGTAGCTTTTCTGATTTTTCTGATGTTACTTTGGTATTTTTTAAATTAGCTATAAATCCAACTGCAGCAATTCATTGTTATAAATACACAAAATATAACAATATAAATTAAGCAAGAATTTGCATTTGGAAATAACCGAACATATTGAAAACTACACGCATAAATAAACACATGCATTACAATTACGCCCGGAGCTAATTCAGATCTGATACAACCAATTTGTTAAACGATTTTAATACACGAAAAATGAATATTGATAGAGCATTAATGAGTTTAAAATTGGAACATTATTTGAATTGATTTTTAAGTAGGTTATTATAAATTTGTTATTTTATAACGTACGATACGGAATTTAAATGTTGATGTTATGACGGATTCTAAAAACTGTGTTTCTATGTATGTGTATACGATGTATAACCGAAGAGCTGACGACTTAGGACAGCCATAGACCATACCTACCGGGGATCTTTTAGTAATTTGAAATTAAATGTTTTCGACGTGACGACGTCTTATAATTCGATATACATAAGGGATAAATCCCAGTGGCCGGCTGTCGCGCAAATGTGCACGGACAACCGTGTACACTACACCAAAGCGCGGAACATGGGTGAAGCCATCCAGGTGACGGTCGCGTCCACGGACGCCTTCCGGGCACTCACTAGGCTCCTCACCCAGGCCCGGATAGGATATCATACCTACGCGCTTCCTGAGGAGCGCAAGGTCCGAGCGGTCCTTCGCGGACTGCCGTATGAGCTCGAAAATGAGCTCATACACAACGACCTACTAGAAAAGGGCTTCCCGGTAGAGGCAGTGCACAAGTTGCACAGCCGCACCGGGAAAAAATTCCCCCTTGCACTGGTCATATTGACCAACACCGAAAACGCTCGGAACATCTTTAAAGATGTGAGCGAGGTGTGCGGTCTAACACTGGCCAAAGTAGAAGCTCCGAACAAAAGGGGCTACCCAGGTCAGTGCCACCGCTGCCAGCTGTATGGCCATGCAGCAAACTTCTGCTCGGCGACGCCCAGGTGCGTTAAGTGCCTGGAGTCCCACGGGACCAAGGACTGCCCGCGCACACGTGACGCGGAGACCCCTCCCGCGTGCGTATTGTGCGGGCAGCCCGGACACCTGGCTAATTACCGTGGCTGTCCAAAGGCCCCAAAGGTGTCTCGTAAAAAGAGACAGCCGACGACCAAGGGCCCAAAGCCCAAGCCGTCCCCCCCCCCCCCGGTCAATGCGACCAACTACCCAGCTCTCAGAGAGCCAAAGCCGACCCCCACTTGCCCATGGGGGCAACCCAGTGGGAGAGCTCCGACGACGTCGTCTCGTCCTCCCCTACGCCCGGCTACGCAGGATTCACCTGCCCCCCCCCCCCCCCAAAACCAAAACCCAAGGCAGGTCCCAAGGCGTCAGATGTCCAAGAGGACATCACACACGCCATGAACATCATCCAATCTATCAACTTGGATGAGGTTATCCTCTTGGCGGGGAAACTCCGCCGAACGCGTACTGTCCAGGAGGCCGTCTTCATATTGGCCGACCACGCGGACTTAGTTAGATCCCTACAACGATGAGCCAAGTGCCTCTCGTTGTACCCCTCCCGACTGGCCGAGTGAAACCTAGGGGTATTTCGCTCGTCTCATTCAACGCCCGGGGACTAGCCTTAAGCATCCCCGAGCTTAAAGAATTCGTTCGCAACACTGAGTTAGATCTGTTGCTAGTTCAAGAAACCCACCTTAAGCCCTCCACACGGAGAGGCCTGAGGATTCCTACTTTTAATCTTATTAGGGACGACAGAGCCGATGGCCGTAATGGCGGCGGCACTGCCATCTACTATAAGAAATCTCTCCACTGTACTCCGGTCGTAACTCCGACCCTCACCCACTTGGAGGCCACTATATGCAAGCTGGGCATGACAGGACACCCGTCCCTGATCATAGCCTCAGTATACTGCTCAAACACAAAAGCCGCTCTGAAACAGGATTTAGAAGCACTTCTCTCCCTCGGCGATTCTGTATTGCTGTTTGGAGATTTTAATTCAAAACATGTCGACTGGAATTGCCACTCGACTAATCGCAACGGTAGGGTATTGTTAAAAGCAACAGAGGCATTAGGTCTCAGTGTGCTCCCACCCACATCCCCTACCTACTACCCCGATAGATTAAACTGTAGGCCAGATATCCTGGACTTCGCCTTGTCAAAAGGAGTCTCGCTCAGCCTAAGGGCAATCGAGACTCTTGACGACCTGGGCTCTGACCATCGTCCGGTCTCACTCCAACTAGGTCCCCAAACACCCAGTTCACCGACTTCCTTGAAAACCTTCACCAATTGGGAAGGCTTCAAGAAATCTCTTGCAGCATCAATTGATGCCCCCGACTCACCATATAAGGTGCCTTCTGTATCGCTAGATAGCACGGTGAAGATCGATGATGCGGTGGACTCGTTCACAACGCTAGTCCAGTCCCGTCTTCGCGATAGTGAGAGAGTGGTCGTGGTTAAAAACCGTAAACTACCTCTTGCTATCAGGCTCCTCATTCGTAAGAAAAATGCCGCTCTTAGGAGGGCGGCTAAATACCCAACCCCTGACTACAGGCGGAGGGCAAACCAACTCCAGTCCCAAGTTAGGTACCGTCTATCTGAATTGAGAAATTCCAACTGGGATTCCCTCATGGAAGATATTAAACCGTCTCACCAGGCGTACTACAGAGTGGCAAAAGCCCTCCGTATGGATGCCGTCACTCATACCCCTCCGCTAGCACGTCCAGATGGCAGTATCGCCTTCGAAGACGTGGAGAAAGCCGAATGCTTCGCTGACAGCATTGCCTCACAATGCTCACCCAGCACTCAGAGCTGTGACCCAGCCCACATTCAAACGGTGGAGGAGGAGGTCAGTAAACTGAACTCACTCCCTATCACCGCCAATTCCATCACAGTCTGTACCGATGAAATCAGATCTACTATCAGTGGTCTGAAAAATCGGAAAGCCCCAGGAGCAGACGGGGTCTCAAACCTCGCGCTCAAACACTTTCCGGAGCAGGCACTTACCTTTTTGGCAGTAATCTTTAATGCCTGCTTCGACCTGAGTTTCTTTCCAACTGCTTGGAAAGAAGCAACAGTTATAGGGATCCCCAAACCGGGGAAACCTCTCAACATCCCCGCTAACCATCGCCCTATAAGTCTCTTAAAGACTATGGGCAAACTATTCGAAAGAATAATTTTAACTCGTCTGCGAAGGCATCTCCTTCCGACAGACGGCCCCCCCTTGATTATACCCCAACAATTCGGCTTTCGTTCAGGCCACTCATGCCCCCAGCAGGTCCACCGCATTGTCGAATACACCTTGAGCGGCTTTTATCCCCGTGGCTGTAAGACAGCCGCAGTCTTTTTCGACGTTGCCAAGGCTTTTGATAAAGTCTGGCACACGGGTCTAATCTATAAACTTTATAAATTAGGACTCCCTGATCGTCTAGTGCGTTTAGTGGCCTCCTATATTCACGATAGAACCTTTCGTTTTAAGCATGAAGGCTTACTCTCCTCTCCTCGCCGCCTAACGGCAGGCGTCCCGCAGGGCTCAGTGCTCTCCCCGATTCTTTACATATCGTATACAAACGATATTCCAACCCCCGCTAATGGAGTACAGCTCTCCCTCTTCGCGGACGATACGGCCCTTTATGTCAAGGGAACAACAACTGCCCACATCCTCGCCAAACTCCAGCGCTCGGTTAACGAGCTAGGCGATTGGTTTAGTAAATGGCGCATAGACATTAACCCGGAGAAAAGCTCCGCAATTCTCTTCGACCGTAAGCGCCGTAGAGTCTACGACCCCCCTATCCGATTTAAGGGTACCCCAATTCCTTGGAGATCCCAAACCAAGTACTTGGGTATAACCCTAGACCGCCACCTCACCTTCAGACCCCATGTCTCTAAGGTGTGCGGTACTGCCCGTTTCTACTTGTACCGGCTCAACAGTATGTTGGGCCAACGCAGTAAAATGTCCTTTAGAAACAAGCGGACCCTCTATAAGGTTTGCATTCGGCCAGTACTTACGTACGGTTCCCCCGTCTTTGCGCATGCGTCTCCGAGGGTATTGGACAAACTTCAAGTTGTCCAAAACCTCTTCTGTCGGAAGGCATTAAATGCACACTGGTGCGTTAGAAATGCCGATCTTCACCGGGACTTAGAACTCCCTACCATCCAGCAGGTTCTCAAGAACTTCTCGGAGAGCTTCTTCAAAGCCTCCGATTGCCATCCCAACCAGCTCGTGGTGGAGGCGGCGGATTATAACCCTCCCCTTCCCACACCACACTCCATCCGGCGGCCGAGGAATGTCCTCACCGACCCCCCTAATAAACTATCGTCTGACCTGGACTGCCTCTTGGCGGCCAGCAGTCAGGCAACATAGGTGCCCAGCATAGTGTTCATCTCTCAGATGCCACTAATGCTCAACATGTTACACAACAGTGTTAAAATCCCGCGGAGCTCCCTTATGGAACTCCGCTAAAAACCCCCTTTTCAGCCCATAGGGGGCATTTATCAGACGAAGGCTTTAAGGCCTCAGAGGCCAAAGCCAACCTCTGGTGGTGTTTAGTGGGTAGGCACGTAGGTTCTTCGTGAGTCCCACATAACCAATGCGGACGGCCGTATTGGTATGCATGAGCATTCACCACCAAAATGTCTGGGCGCAAAAAAAAAAAAGAAATCAGTACTTTCTTATGGCGTTGTCACGGTCAACTATCGTCAGTAAACTGACTTTACAGACAACCAATTTTTAATATATATTACAGTTTGCAGGCCTACGAGCCCACGAATTGTCGGTTACAATACTTTTTCTTACACTACCACCAGATCGGACCACGACCATGTGAGAAAATCCGGCAAGAAATTTAGTGGGCTTATCTGCTTTTCTTGTACAGTATTTTTATTTTTTGTGCTTATCGCAAATCGAGAAACTGTAGCAACGCTAGGAAATTGTCTTGTTAAGCAAGAAATTAAATACATTTTCCTTACACGGTTCATCTATCTATCACTATCAAAGGGTATAAATTCCAAGAAGCACCCCTCAATCCACAAACATCAAACAGAGATCGCGCAAAGGCGAAACGAACGTAAATAATAGGATAAGCGGTGTAATCCTCTCGGACGTTGTATTTCCTCGCGATCCTGCCGCGTCAGACGCCCGCAGTCCACGCTCCGTAGCTGATGTAAAGCTAGCCATAGAGTACGCTGTAGATATTTTTTTGGAGAACGAATTACTTTTTGATTCGATTGGATACAGAATATTGAATTAAAAGAAGTATCATAGAATGTAGTTTTAATTAAATACTATAGATAGATTCAGAGCTGGCTGAACTATGATAGATGTTGTGATATTAATACGTTTTCCTTACTACAAACTGCTAATCCGACGGCTAATCCGATCAAATCATTTTTGATCAAAGAAATCATTTTTTTCTTTAGACGGTCATTATCTGTCTACAGTATCTTACAAAGGTACAAATAGATTCTAAAAAGCATCCCTCAATACTCAAACATAGAGATCGCGTAAGATGAAACGAACATATGTAATAGGGTAAGCGGCGTAATCCTCTCGGATGTTGTATTTCCTCGCGATCCTGCCGCGTCAGAGGCCCGCAGTCCACGCTCCGCGCCTGATGTACATCTAGCCATAGAGTACGCTGTAGATAAATTTGTGGAGACCGAATTACTTTTTGATTCGCTTTGATATAGAATATTGAATTGAAATAAGTATGATAGAATGTAGTTTTAATGAAATACTATAGATAGATTCAGAGCTGACAGAACCATGATAGATGTTGTGATATGAATACGTTTTCCTACTTAATAATATCTACACAAACAAATACTTGTTGACCCGACTGCGTCAAAAGTCAGCGAGTTTGTCGGCTTTGTTAATATTTGTAGTTTATATTTTTGTGTATACCAATTTGTTAAACTTATGATCGAAGCTTTTTAAATAACTCGCAAAACTGTCTCAACGCAACGGCTAGTCCGATCAAATCATTTTTGATCAAAGAAATCATTTTTTCTTCAGATCATTATCTGTTTACAGTATCTTACAAAGGTACAAATAGATTCTGAGAAGCATCCCACAATCCTCAAACATCAAGAGATCGCGTAAGATGAAACGAAAGTAAATAATAGGATAAGCGGTGTAATCCTCTCGGACGTTGTATTTCCTCGCGATCTTGCCACGTCAGACGCCCGCAGTCCAGGCTCCTTGGCTGATAGCCTAACCATAGAGTACACTGTAGATAAAGTTTAGAGAATTACTCTTTGATTCAATTGTAGAATAAAAAATAGAGTAGAGCATAACAGATTTTTTATCTCACTGAAGTAGCAAACGAGCATGCAGTTCACCTGACGGTAAGTGGTCGCTGCCGCCCATGAACATCTGTTATTAACTTCATACAGAACATGGGTTCTATCTGAAGTCAATCAGAGATGCGTTGCTACTCCCGAGGACTATGATGGTCGCTCATGTGAAAGTATACCGGCAACCCCACTCTTCTATCGAAACGCAAGAAATGCTTCACGCTAGAAATAGGTGTGGTGGTGGTACTTCCCCGGTCGAATTACACTGCTTCTACCATCTTAAAATAGAATAATATGGAATAGAATTGTACAATTTATAAGTTTCTTTCAAGAAATAAAAACGTACGTTGTAAAGTGTAAAGTTACTTTTAAGTGTCCGTAATAACTAAGAAAAGAGTAAATGAAGTTAATTGATCGACAATCAATTAAAAGCAATCGATTGTATCGAAGAAGTTTGGTTTTTGTTATAATACTTTAACAACCTCACTTGTTTTATATATTCGTATACCGATACCAATAGTGTAGCCTACCCTTACCCGAAGCAGCGGAGCATTACGCCAAAATTGAACTCCGGTGACCTACGCGGCATCTCGTTCCAGAATTGAGCTGGTTTGATCAAATTAGAGCTGTACGCCCAAATAAAGACGAAAAATACGTCCTTTTTAAACGAAAATTCTTTTTGTGGAATCATTGACCTGCCAATTCTAGATTTAGGTCATTCAGCGTATACTAAGTTGTGGACATTATCATTATTTCTTTCCTTTGTCGTGCGTTAAACTGAAGTCGATCTTATTCAGTTTAATTGATTGAAACTCGCACTTACAAAGGTTTTTTTGTTTCATCGAAAAACTTAGTACACATGGCAACGGCATATGCGGCTGCATGTTGTCATACACCGGAAGGCGTAGGGGACAGTCGTGCTCCCCAAGAGATGAGCCCGTGACGGGCGCCGCGTTAGGGGGCACCGGTGCGTTCCGTTGGAGATCCCGGGGTCCCCTACTAGCGCAGAGGAAGGCCACCGAGGAGGTTTTAGTGGGTAAAAATTCCACATAACCCGGAGCCTTTCCCAAGGCTTCGGTGTATCTTTTGAAGGTTTCCTCCCCGTCATAAAAAAAGCGCAGTGTAGAGAAATAATCTTTATTTTTATATTATATTTTATCAAGTTGTGATATGTGGTCACTGAGCCTCGTCAACAGGGGTTCTATCTGAATTCAAATACAGATGCCTTACTATTTCCTAACTAAGATGTTTGCCTCGTATGAACGTGAGTCGGCAACCACGCCCTTCCATCGAAACTCAAGAATTGCTTCACGGTTGAAATACTAGTCACGCTACCTATGGAACCACACTTGTTTTACCTTTAATTATTTTATTTATTATATTAGCTATTTTATTTATAACATCGTAGTAGAAAACGAGCATGCAGAATATCGGATAGTATGTGACCATGTTACCCATGTAATCAAGTCATGATAAATTAGTCTTACTAAAGCTTGGCCACAGATGTGCTATCTCTGAGGACTAATTTAGACAGGTTACCGTACCCCATTATACGTATAAATTTACTTATGCTATTTAAGTTGAGTCTGCACGAATTCTAAAACCTATTATTTTCATCTATGCATTTGTACTTTATAAGCGAAACAATCGAGATCATAAAACCTCCTAAGAACTTTAATAGAGCAGATGGTTTTAAGTTAGCGCAAACGTGGAATCCAGTGGTTAGTTTATGTCAATCACATAGAGTTCAAAGTTCGGTGCGTAAGGATACAGTTAGTGTTGTGTGTCGTGATATGGAACCTAAAAAAGAAATACGAACTAGACGTAGGGTAGATAGGTTAATCTATCACTAGTGCTTGTCAACGGTTTCTCCCGCCACCGCAGTTTCGCCGTGACCATGATCCATGCAACTGGGTTGAAATATCGGCAAAAAGAATTCGAAAAGGATTCAAAAACCGCATATCGTGAGTACCCGTTAAGTATTAAAATGTAAAAATAGGCAATAAGTTTCCATAGGTGGCAACGGTACTCAATAAGATAAATTGTCCACACAAAAAAATCCAATAAGTATGTCTTAAGAACAATCCTACAGTCTTATATCAAAGCGATTAAACTTAAGCACTGAATACTAACGTCATACAATTTTATTCATGCGATGAATACTCCGCACCTCCAGAATTTATAGCCACAGCAATAAATAAGCACCTCGGACCATTAGCTCCAGATAATTCTGCTTTATTGTAATTTTATGCGCCACATTACCTCGAGGATGCATACTCTAGAAGATTAATTACTCGAAGGGGTCGATGCAAATCGTATAGCGATGGATTCGTCTCGCATTTCGCTAGTTTTTGTTTGTTTACCGCTTGATACGTATAGTCACGTAGTAGGATTTGTCTTGTCGTGCGTGTCATGGACCAAAAAAAACTAATGCACATTTACCAAAATAATAAAAGTTACAAGTTATTTTTAAATGTCTCTTTGACCGGAAATCGAACTCGAGACTAGCTGAATGCCAAACCGGTATGGCGATCACTTCACAGAGTGGGCACATAGGTACTTGAAAGTTAATGCGCAAGCAACGCAAACCACATAACTTTACGTTGCCTTTAATCGTCTCTTAAATAACCAGCTCAATGATGTTATTAATATTTAGAAACAGTATGTTTATACTTTGCCCCTCCGTAGATTCAAGAGTTCTAACCAATCGGTGATCCTTGGGTCGTTGACTATTCGGATCGCGCGTTTCTGCACGGAGTGAAGACGGTGAAGTTGGTATTGAGGCGCCCCTGCTTAGAAATGCGAGCAGTACTTCATGTGGGGTCTCACTTGTGCCTTGTAAAGCAAAAGGAGTTCCCACGCTGTAAGGTAATGCTTGGCTCTGTTCAAGACGCGGCCAACTTGACCTTGACATCCAAATGACTCCGAAACTGCACGTCACTCGAGATGTCAACTCCCAGGATCCCCACACTTTTTTCAATGTTGAGAGAGTTGAGAGATTCCTTGGAATTACTTCCTTCCCAGGTGCACTACCGAAACACGCCGAGTCATTATTAATGGTAGACTCCGACCTGAGGGTTGTAGCTAGCCAGGCAGATTCAACGAGAGAATCTTATCACCTGGCGGGAGTTGCACGGGAAATAAAAAAATTCCCTTCTTACTACTTCTTATACTATTTACTTATACTATCTTCAATGTCATAAAAAATCATTTGGGCTGTAGAGCGTACCGAAAAAGTGCTACTGACGTGCCTACTGCAGTTGTTAAATTGCAGTAGTAACAACGGCAATTAATAAACCGTGTTACTACTGGTAGTAAAGTTGGTAATAACATGGGCAATGAATCGTTATCACAAAGTACGTTAATAACATCTAAAACAATTCTTAGCACAAGTTGTTTTAAAACATACGTACCCTCTTTACCGGCTTTCTTTCTTTATGATATCCCTTATAGTTATGCTTTAGACCAAATACTAGAAATTTGGTTACAACAATAGTTGCTGAGAAATCGTATCGCAATTCTAACGATTTAGTTTCCCAAATACCGATAGCAATACGCTTGCTAAAGGTTGAATGTACGTCCTCTTTGTTTTGTTACTGGGACTGCAGCACTGTAGCTCAGTTGCATATATATCAGCTTCTCTACTGGATATTTTGGTTTAATCAATAGATGGAGTTTCGTCTTTGTTGCCTAGCGAGTTGTATTCCCACATGGCCCTCTGAGGCACTAATATATATAGTAATATGTGAAGCAAAAACTTGTGACATGTTTAAAGATACTTGCCGCAGACGGAGGAGTATGAAATTACGCACGGTTATAGTTGATGTAGAGAAGGATTACACAATGCTAATAGTTTTTTCGCATAATACATAAAACATAGATAAAATATACTAAAATACATTACACGCACTATCTTGCATTTGACACAAACATATACATAATAAACGAAAAAGAAGATACATATATGAGCAACTTCTGACAAGACTATCTTGGGCTTAATATAGATGTTAATGGGCGGTAGAGGTCATTTATTATTAGGTGGACTGGTTGCTCATTTGCTATTTCGTCAACTATAGTAAATTTCCAGTCCTAATAATACAAGCTGGCGTAACTTTCTAGAAGAGCAACTCATCTGTTTAAATTTTAGATATGAAGTTTGAAGTCAGATACACATATTTACGGACAACAAGCTCATTATATGTGTACAGTACAGTTTCAAGCCAAAAAGTTGCCGGGTGTAGTTTAGGACGTATATTTTTTGTTTCTTGCGATGATCTTCCTAAAAGTTGTTTAAACGTGCCTGACAGCTGCACTGTGAACAAAATACAGAATTACAACATTACTTCACATAAAAGGTAACTAGCAGCAGTGATAGCCTAATGGTTGAAACCTGCCCTCTCGATCGGGAGATCCGAGGTTCAAACCCGGGCACGCACCACTGATTTATGTGCGTATTAGAAATTAATTATCACTGCTTTTCGGTGAAGGAAAACATCGTGAGGAAACCTACACACCCGAGAGTTCTTAAAAAAAAAAAGTTCTCAGAGGTGTGTGAAGTCCACCAATTCGCACTTGGCCAGCGCGGTGGACTATGGCCTAAACTCTCTCATTCTGAGAGAAGACCCGTGCCCAGCAGTGGGACAATAATGGGTAGACGAGAGAAAAGGTAACTGCAAAGACAACTTTAACTTTATAGGTGGCCAAAGGTCTCTCAAGTGAGCCTCAAAATGTATACACGTATTCGTTATTTATTTCGTATATTTAAAGCTCCAATACAGAATCCATCAAGTTTTTCCTTAGTTGCGCAATATGAGGACCCACGTCAAACGATGTCTGTCACTGTACGGAACCAAATATGTAAAAGATGAAATTCTGTTTCTCTTTTTATAAATATTAAATTCGTACAAAGATTTATGGGGGTCTCCCCATTGCAGAAGAAAAAGAAAGAATTACTTATTTTATCAATACTATAAATGCGAAAATTTGTGTGCATATGCAAATTAGCAAGCTGAACTGGCAATGGGCCGGCCACGTCGCTCGTAGGACCGATAACCGATGGGGAAAGAAAGTTCTTGAGGTGCGGCCACGTTTAGGCAAGACGAGCACCCCACCATGTGGACCGATGACCTGAAGAAGACAGCGGGAAACCGTTGAATTCAGGACGCACAGGAGCGGTTGGAGTGGCGTCATTTATGTCCAGCAGTGGAAATAAAAGGCTGATGGTTAAATTTATGGACGGATGGATGTGTTAGTTACTTATTCACGCAAGATTTTCAGGTCGGATTTTGCTAAAATTTGACACAAACATACATAGTTTATCACCTAGATCACCCCATAAAATATTCATTACCGTGATAGACTTTACCGAAGTGAGCGAGTCCGCAGGAATAGCCTAGTCATATTAATATTATAAAGACGAAAGTTCGTGTGTGTGTATGTTTGTTACTTCTTCACGTCTAAACGGCTGGAGCGATTTTCATAAAATTTGGTAAGGAGTTAGCTGACACTCTGGATTAACATATAGGCTACTTTTTACTGTGGGGAAATATCCTATTCCCACGGGACAATCAATACATCGTTTTTTTTTAACGCAGGCGGAGCTGCAGGGTTCAGATAGTTTCAAATAAAACAAATATCACATTTCAAATTTTATTTTTTACAACGGAACAGATACAACGTAGGATCTTTTTACATTTATCTAGACATTTACAAGTATTAAATATTCGGTCCAATTTGGTAATTTGCGATGTTAATTAATATAGCTTTATACAATTCACGGACATTCTAACACAGGCTTTGATATTTTAGTTCATAAAACGAGGTTTATCTTTTGTAATGAGTTCAGTACAAAATCATAAACTTAATTATAAATTACTGGCTGAGTTTTCATCACAACGTTTTACGAGAATTCAAGGGAACTTTATTATTAATTTGGTAAAAGAATTTGGGGTAGGACATGGTATGCTGCTCGGAATTTTCTATACAACTGTTTTATAATGTCTGTGTGAAATAAAATTAAGACATTACAGTGCATATAAATTAGATATTATGTATAAATATTGGGACTTGCTTAGAGCATTGCTTTATTGAAGTGAAACTTCTTTATCGGGGTTGGAAAAAAAATTAGTGTAACATTTTTTCGTTACGCGCCATCTTTTTCTGTTACGCGCCATCTTTTTCTTATCCCTACCACGCGTGATATTAGATAGATTATTATAGATTAGATTATTAGATAAAGTTTAATAAAAGCCTTTTATTAAACTTTATCTAATTTAACTTTATTTAACCAATTTCTGTAAAGTTGCATATAGTAAATTATTTTTTGAAAAATAACGTCATAAAGAAGTTTCACTTCTTACGAGTGCACGCTAGTACACGCACACATTTTTTTTAAGATTGAAGGTATAGACTAGTATAAACTAACTTATATAATTATATCATTTATTTTGTGTGTTATCTAAGTAAATAGATGGTAAAATTTTAACTTTTTGTACCTACCCCCGATATTATTATAATGCTATTATGTTATGCTTCCTCAGTAAGTAAATTATGTAATTCTTTATGAAAAATAAAGTTCTTCTTGAACCGTAACTAGCATGCGGTTTATCAGATAACAAATCCATGGACATTTGTAAACAACTTTACATAGAACAGATGTTCTATCTAAAGTCAATCGTAGATGAGTTGCTGGACAGAAATGTCTGTCTCATATGAAAGTAAGCTGGCAACCACACCTTTTCATACAAAAGCACTCACTCCAGATATAGGTGTAGTATTAGTACGTCCTCAGTCGAAGATATTAAGTCTACCGTCTTGTAAAATGGTTTTCTATTCTCTGTCTATCTCTCTTTCTCGTCAACCCATTATTGTCCCAGTGCTGGGCACGGGTCTTCTCTCAGAATGAGAGTTTTAGGCCATAGTCCACCGCGCTGGCCAAGTGTGAATTGGTGGACTTCACACACCTCCGAGAACTTTTTTTAAAGAATTCTTAGGTCTGTAGGTTTCCTCGTGATGTTTTCGTTCTCCGAAAAGCAGTGATATTTAATTTTTAATACACACATAATTTTAGAAAAATCAGTGCCTGCCTGGGTCTGAACCTCGGACCTCCTAATTAAGAGGGCAAGTTTCAACAACTGCTCTCCCTGTTTTCCATTAGCTAAATCGAATACCTTAGGCACCTCTTACGGCACGTAAGGATGGGAGGGGTCCGGGGGTTCCACACGACTAAGATTGTCATAACCTCGTTTATCTTCATCACTGAGTCGATGATATTTACAAAGATCCCAAAAGATATATTATTCCATCATTCAATGTCCCGATACATTTAAATTTATGTCACCGGCGCTGATGGAGTGATATTAGGATTTGACGAAGATAATATTGGATATCGATCCTCAAGATTTTCGTTTATCTTATATCTTATACGATACTTGTATGAAATAGATTTTATGGCATTTTTATGTTCATGTAGTTAATAATTTTTCAAATTTACTTAGGTATATGTCGACGACCTATTGTCCCACTGCTGGTCACAGGCCTTCTTCCATAGAGAGACAGTTTTAGGCCATAGTCCATCGCGCTGGCAAAGTGCGAATTGGTAGACTTTTTTGAGACTTCAGGCCTTTGAGAACTTTGTGTTTTAAGTATTCTCAAATGAGTAAGTTTCATCATGATGTAAATGATCATTGGTACGTGCCTGGTTTTAACCTTTTTTTTGTTACGGGGAGGAAACCTTCAAAAGGTACACCGAAGCCTCGGGAGAGACTCCGGATTATGTGGGATTTTTACCCACAAAAACCTCTTCGGTGGCCTTCCTCAACTCTTTTAGTAGGGGAATCGGAAACTCCAACGGAACGAACCGGTGTTCCCTAGCTCAGCGTCGCTCACAGGCTCATCTCTTGGGGGACGTGTACCATCCCCCTTCACCATCCGGTGCTTACGGCGAGATGCAACCACACATACTGCCGTCCTTCTCGGGGTTGCTTGTTGGACGGTTCGAACTCCCACTCTAGCCGTCCGCAACCCCAGAGGTCCCCTGTTAGTCGCCTCTTACGACAGGTAGGGGATACCGTAGCCATATTCTACTCCCCGATTACAGGGTGGCTTGGTTTAAATCTAAGATCCCCCGACCAAGAGAGCAAGTTTCAACAATTAGACTTATATATTTAGGTATATCGTAATACAATGTACACTAAATAATTAAAATATTTTCATTATACTTCCCCAGCGTTACTTTGTTACGTTTCAAAGGTGGTAGAGCTCTCTGTGGTTCGACTAAGGAAATACCACTGTCACACTTATTTCTGTAAAATAACGCTCTGTTTCGCACTGTTGTGTCCTTCTTTGAGGGCTGCGGTAAGTGAGATATACTTATAAACGATGTCAACTTATTTCTCAGATGTACTAACGCGGTTGTGGTTAACTTCACGTTAAAAATAAACTTAGGTACCTCACATAAGTTTGAAGTAGCAAACGTGCATGCAGTCCATCTGATTGTTAGTAAAATGAAATGTCCTTATTTTGTATAGTCCTACGGGGGCGCTTACAAATTGTCAGTTACACATTTTTTTCCTTACACTACTGTGATTACGTCTATGGACATTTATAAAGAAATCTACTCCTCCAAACGCTGCATACAGAACAAAGGTTCTTGCCGTCAACCACAGATGCTTTGTTACTTCCGACCAGTAAGATGGTCGCCTTATATAAAAGTGAGCCGGCAACCACATCCATCATGCTAGAAGCAGGTGTTGCGGTAGAACCTTCCCGTGAAACAATAATATACGTTCGACTACCTTCCAAAAATTCTATTGGGTACACATACAAACAAACTGACGAACAACATTCGAAGGGCTTCAAAAGAGTTATAGAATCCGCTTACAAACATAGTAATTTTATATGTAGGTATATTATTGTATATCAGCAAAGTAGTCACAAAACGGCAAAGAGCAATTAATGCCATAAAATCGTCAATTACACGGTAGAAATTACTTCCAAGTTTAGATTTTAATCAAATCAAAACTCTCTGATCGTTCCCTCAGAGATTGAAGTTCGTATTTTACTTTGCTAAAATCATTAATTTGTTAGCTATCTGATAAAATGCATTGGTTTGAGTTATGATTTCTTTAATTTTCAGTTTATTTTTATCGATGGAGAATCCAATTTAAAAGCTAGAACGTATATGGTTCCACCAGGGTGGTACCGCCACCACCTTCTGGACGTCTGGTCAGGAAGGACGTCATGTCAGCGAAGGAAGACGCCAAAAGAACCAGAGAGCGCAATGAACCCACCGGAGTTCACCGCAGCCGCACATAACGGCGCCGCGTCCCTGTAGTTCCACGATCAGAATAGGGTTACGGTATCCCTTGCCTGTTGTAAGAGGCGACTAAAAGGGGCTTCCGGGTTTAGGGCGGCTAGAGTGGGAGATCCAACTGTTCGATCAGACGACCCCGGGAAGGACAGTGGTATAAAATCACTAATACGACCTTAGAACTTAGTTCTCAGAGTTAGCAAGTTGACTAGAGTAGGTCTACGGGAGTTGGTGATCATTAATAACTGGATCATTGTACACCAATTCGCACTTGGCCAGCGCGGTGGACTATGGCCTAAACTCTCTCATTCTTGGAGAAGACCCGTGCCCAGCAGCGGGACAACAATGGGTTGATGCGGAACAACTGGATAGCTTGCATACTTATTATACGACCAAAAATAACCGTTGCACAGGTTGCAGATTTTACTAAACTGTAACACAAAGAGGTCTGGGCTGGGTTCCCAGCTAAACAGATGACTTAATCAAGAATTCAAGTTTCTGTACCTTCTTGTCCCAATGAGTTACTGTTAAGTTACTAATTTATTTTCCATTAAAATCACTGTTACAAAAACGCCATTCCCAAATTGTAAAATGGTTTTCTATTCTCTGTCTATCTCTCTTTCTCGTCAACCCATTATTGTCCCAGTGCTGGGCACGGGTCTTCTCTCAGAATGAGAGTTAAGGTAATAGTTCACCGCGCTGGCCAAGTGTGAATTGGTGGACTTCACACACCTCCGAGAACTTTTTTTTAAAGAATTCTTAGGTCTGTAGGTTTCCTCGCGGTATTTTCCTTCTCCGAAAAACATTGATAATTAATTTCTAATACACATATAATTTTAGAAAAATCAGTGGTGCATGCCTAGGTTTGAACTTCGGACCTCACGATCCCGAAGGCAAGTTTCAACAATTAAGCTATCACTGCTCTCCCTGTTTTCTATTAGCTAAATCGAATCCCATAGGGACATCTTACGGAACGTAAGGACGAGAGGGATCCGGGGGTTCCACACGACTAAGATTGTCATAACCTCGTTTATCTTCATCACTGAGTCGATGATATTTACAAAGATCCCAAAAGATATATTATTCCATCATTCAATGTCCCGATACATTTAAATTTATGTCACCGGCGCTGATGGAGTGATATTAGGATTTGACGAAGATAATATTGGATATCAATCCTCAAGATTTTCGTTTATCTTATCTTTAAACGATACTTGTATGAAATAGATTTTATGGCGTTTTTTGTGTTTATGTAGTTAATTATTTTCCAAATTTATTTAGGTATATGTCGACGACCTATTGTCCCACTGCTGGGCACGGGTCTTCTTCGATAGACAGTTTTAGGCCATAGTCCATCGCGCTGGCAAAGTGCGAATTGGTAGACTTCACACGCCTTTGAGAACTTTGTGTTTAAAGTACTCTCAAATGAGTAGGCTTCTTCACGATGTTTTCGATCACCGTAAAGCAGTGATTATATATTTCTAATACGCAAATATTTAAAAAAACGTGCGTCGGGGACTGCCGCGATAAAGTATATCATTTTTATCAACTCATGAAATTATAATTATTTATTTATTTATGCAGTATTTTTTTCTTTGATATTAATTTGAGTTTTTTTCTTTCATACTTTCTCACAAACAGCTGCTTAAATTTTATTCCGATTAGCAGCTTGACTCGATCCGTACGAGCTTCGTACTATCGTAATCATTCGTAATAATCATATAATCATTGGTACGTGCCTGGTATTTAAGTCTCAGATCTACCGATCGAAAGAGCAAATTTCAACCATTAGGCTATGTAGGTATATAATAATACAACTTTCACTAAATAATTAAAATATTTTCATTATACTTCCCCAGTGTTTTTTTGTTACGTTTCAAAGGTGGTAGAGCTCTCTGTGGTTCGACGAAGGAAATAGCACCGCCACACTTATTTCTGTCAAATTACGCTCTGTTTCGCACTGTTGTATTCTGCTTTGAGGGGTGCGGTAAGTGAGACTTACTTATAAACGATGTCAACTTATTTCTCAGATGTATAATGCGGTTGTTGCTAACTTCACGTTAAACATTAATTTACTTCACATAATATTGAAGTAGCAAACGTGCATGAAGTCCACCTGATTGCAGGTGAAATTAAATGTCCTTATTTTGTATAGGCCTACGAGGGCACTTACAAATTGCCAGTTACACATTTCTTTCCTTACACTACTGTGATTACTGCCGTCTATGGAAATTTATATAGAAATTTACTCAGAGGAAAAACAGAGGTTCTTGCCATCAATCACAGATGCTTTGTTACTTCCAATGAAATCACATGTCTTTATTTTGTATAGGCCTACGGGGCACTTACAAATTGTCAGTTACACATTTTTTTGCACTACCACCGGATCGGAACACAACCTCAACTGAGAAGATCCGGTGAGAAACTCAGCGGATTTGTCTTTTTTGTTATGTTGTATTTTTTTCCAATCATGTTTTTTTTTTACTATGATGACTAAGATGGTCGCCTTATTAAACGTGTGCTGACAATCATATCCTTCATGCTAGAAACAGGTGTTGCGTTAGTACCTTCCCGTTCGAAACAATGATATACGTCCGACCACTTTCCAAATTCTGGGCCCACATACAAACAAATAACATTTGAAGGGCTTCAAAAGAGTTATAGAAACCACATCCAAACATAGCAATTTTATATATATATCTACTATTGTATCTCAGCAAAGTAGTCACAAAACGGCAAAGAGCAATTAATGCCATAAAATCGTCAATTACACGGTAGAAATTACTTCCAAGTTTAGATTTTAATCAAATCAAAACTCTCTGATCGTTCCCTCAGAGATTGAAGTTCGTATTTTACTTTGCTAAAATCATTAATTTGTTAGCTATCTGATAAAATGCATTGGTTTGAGTTATGATTTCTTTTATTCTTCAGTTTATTTTTATTGATGGAGAATCGAATTTGCATGGTATAACGTATATGGTTCGGCAAGGGTGGTACCACCACCACCACCTTCTGTGAGGACGTCATGTCAGCGAAGAAAGACGCTGAAAGGACCAGAGAGCGCGTTGTACCCCCTCGGAGAAGGAGCCACCGCGGACGCCGGTAACGGCGCCGCGTCCCTGTAGTTCCAGGATCAGAATAGGGCTACGGTATCCCCTGCCTGTTGTAAGAGGCGACTAAAAGGGGCATCCGGGGTTGCGGGCGGCTAGAGTGGGAGATCGAACTGTTCGATCAGACGACCCCGGGAAGTACAGCGGTATAAAATCACTAAGGCGACCTTAGAACTTAGTTCTCTGAGTTAGCAACTGTGGCCGTCTTTACATAGGAATCTAATCTTAATTGGAGTTGACCACAGCAGGTCTACGGGAGTTAGTGATCATTAACAACTGGATAGCTTGCATACTTGCATACAACAACCGTTGCACAGGTTGCAGATTTTACTAAACTGTGACACAAAGAGGTCTGGGCTGGATTCCCAGCTAAACAGATGACTTAATCAAGAATTCAAGTTTCTGTACCTTTTTGTCCCAATGAGTTACTGTTAAGTTACTAATTTATTTTCCATTAAAATCACTGTTACAAAAACGCCATTCCCAAATTACATCGTACTTTGGTATTCGATTCTTTGAAAATTTGGATGGTAAATAGAAAATCGTCCCTTTCAGTAAAATTCCGTAGCGCTAACCGTCGCCTCTTTGCCTCGATTGGTCCGAATTGTTTGAAGCTGAAATGCATGCTTTTACACTTTGCTTTTAGTACAGAAAATCTAAATTGAAATCAGATTTCAAGTGTGTTAAGTAACGTAGTTTTTGTTTTTTGTATTGTAGCGGTGTTTTGGCTTTATTCTATTATATCCCACTGTTACGAAATAATGTCTCAAAACAACTTTATATATATTGTAAAAGTACAAGCACCTACTTGGCAAGGCTAACTAACAAACACACGCTTTCTACACTCATAGCCCCACAGTGATTTTCTCCTGCGTCGTGGGTACTATGGACACAACCATGACGAATACACAAACACCCAGACCCAGAACATGAATCTAAACTCATTATTCATATATGTTTGGCCGGGAATCGAACCCGGGACCCATTGCGCGTCAGACTGTTATGGTCTAACCTAAACCGCTTCGCCACGTGGGTCGTGTATGAGCACATAATTGGTTGGACCAGTGGGGTATCATCGCTACACTAATTTCTACCGCGAAGCAATTAATCGAAAGGGCGTGGTTACCGACTTACTTTCATATAAGTTGAACATCATAGTCCTCGGGAGTAGCAAAGCACCTATGATTGACTTGAGATAGAACTTCTATTCTCTATTACATGAGCTTACATGAGCCGCACTGGCCACATACCAGATAGACCGATGGACGTTTGTCACTCCAATAATATAAAAATACCTAGTAAGTTGCCAATACCGACGTCTATTATATGAGGTACAACTCATTATTGTCCCTCTGCTGGGCAAGGGTCTTCTCTCAATGAGAGAGTTTAAGGTCAAAGTCTGTAGTGGTGGACTTCACACACCTCTGAGATTTTTTTTTAAAGAATTCTCGGGTGTGTAAGTTTTCTCACGATGTTTTTCTTCACCGAAAAGCAGCGATAATTAATTTCTAATCCGTGGTGCGTGCTTGGGTTTGAACCTCGGACCTCCCGATTCAGAGAGAAAGTTCTAACCATAAGGTTATTATATAATCACGTCAAATAGGATAAAAATCGTACTTGAGAGTACCAAAAATAGACGTTGCTACTCTTGAAGAAGAATTTGAATATTTCGGGATTTGTTGCCCTTTTTTACAATTGGTATAGTGTTTCAGCCAACTGCACCACTGCGGATTGCTATAGACTAAGTAACTTCCATAATCCGCCTTTTTTTTTTGTTTTCGAGGGGGAAACCTTCCAAAGGTACCCGACGCCGTGGGAGCGACGCAGGGTTATGTGGGATTTTTACCGCACTAAAACCCCCCGGTGGCCGTCCTCGGCGCTGAAAAGGAGGAATCCGGGACCTCGAAACGACTTCAACCGGAATCCTCCGAGCGCGCTGCCCCATCGGGCTCCTCCCAGATGGGCGGCTGGGCCCACCGCTCCGTCTAGTCTTTACGACGGTATGCGACCACACATACCGCCGTCCTTCCCGGGATTGCCTGACCGAACGGTTCGAGCTCCCACTCTAGCCGTCTGCAACCCCGGAAGCCCCTTTTAGTCGCCTCTTACGACAGGCAGGGGATACCGTAGTCCATAATCCGCCTACAATATTGCTATTTAGTTCATGTATGCCAAGTCCACCAATTCGCACTTGGCCAGCGTGTTGGACTGTGGCCTAAACTCTCTCATTCTAAGAGAATATCTGTGCCCAGCAGTGGGACGATAATGGGTTGATGAGATTACCTCTGTAACCACTATTGAATTGTTTTCATGAAACTTAGATGTCTTAATGAATGTCCATGCCGCACAAAATTTAATTCCGAGAACTGAATTCCGTGGATAGTAAAACTCAGTTAAGTTTTAGGATAAACTTTGACATAGCTCGAAACGGTTCTCTAAATTAAATCTCAAAGGCGGATATCGCTGGAAGTACTAAACGGTTTGAACCTTTTGTGATTCGAGTTAAGCATCACCTCTCTACCTCTATTTCATACTAATATATTATATAGTGGTATTAAGCGTATTATATTCTAAAGTAATACTAGCTGACCCGGCAAGCATTGTTTTGCCATATAAGGGGTATGAAAAATAGATGTTGAAGGTTCTGAGACCTACTTAATATGCTTAAAAAATTTCATGAGAATCGGTCAAGCCGTTTCGATGCAGTGCGGGAACGACCATTGTGACACGAGAATTTTATATAATATATAGATTAAGCGATGCCTGTTAGAAGATTTAGGTTTGAGGAGCATGGTGAGGGAGATATACTTTTCAGGGACATTTTGATTTGGTCTTTAAGGGTAGCAATGGATCTGTGGCCGGTATCAGGTCCGATTTTAAATTTATCTGGGCTAAATTACGATTTCGACCTCAAAAGAGGCGACGGATCGGTGACAAACACCAGACATGAAGTTAAATTTAACTGTGTTTGACCACAAGTGTCCATGGACGGCTGTGGTCACTTACCATTACGCAAAACACATGCCAACGGTTTCTAAAAAAATTAAAAACTAGTTAATAATCAATTTATAGAAAAAACCAAGCAGCAACCATGACAACTACAAAAAAAAATCTTATAACATTGTTATAATAATAACATAATTTATTAATGGTCATTAAGCGTTCACAATTACTCAACGTTCATACCAGTTTCTGAAGCTTACAATAAAATGGAACTTAAATTTATTTCAATGTATTCAAGTCGTTAGCTTCAATTTAAGTATTATAATTATAATTTATATTTCGCGTTCCACTTAACGAGCTTTACAAATATAGTTTACGCTTCAATTACATCAGAATGTCCTATTACATAATCATAATAAATGTTATTAAAACATTTGTCTTAAAATAACAGCCGTAATCAACATAAATGTCTTAGAAAGTAAACAAATATTAGTTTATTTAGTTAATTACAATCAGAATTACGTCTAAGCATGGCGCGTGTTATATTCTGATATGACTATTTCGTGCAAAATTATTTACAGCGGTTTCATTATAATAATCGTTATACGCTATAACATACGTCTATTATACATACATTTAATGTACTTACTACTATATGTAGCAGTCGCTTCACCCTTAATATAAGCTATATTCATATCGGTCATTAGTTTATTACGTAAGACGTTGTTTTTTGTATATAATCACATTCCAATTTTGAGATTATATTTTGTCATTTCTTGCTTTAAGCATACCAATGACTTGTTTCAATAAATAATGTATGCTCGTTTTTTTATCACGCGGGATCGAGACCTTGATTTCTTATCGTAGGGTAACCACTCGATTACGGTACACCACCACAGCTGATAGAAGGGAAAACAAATAACTTTCGTTGTCCTCGCTAATGCTATGGCATGCTCAACGCGCTTGCATTCTTCAGCTGGTAGAACCAGTGTAGTTCGACCGTGGAAGTACCTCCGCCAAACTTATTTCAAGCTGAAGCTGTTTTTGCGTTTCGATGGAAGGGTGTGTTCGTCAGCACACTTTTATATGAGGCGACCATCTTAGTTCTCGGGAATAGCAACGCATTTGGGATTTACTTCAGATAGAACGCATATTAAATGTGAAGTTGCTTACAAACGTTTATGGGCGGCAGTGACCACATACCATCGGGTGGATTGCATGCTCGTTTGCTGCTTCAATCTTACATACAAAATCGTGGTGCGTACCTCGAATCTCGTCACTTAGCTTGTTTACGTGAACAAGCGCAGTGTAGCTTGTAAGCTCATGTATGAACGTATCATGTATGATAGGAGCTATATCTTTGGAACCACATAATTTTATTGCACGTGACAGGAACCAAAACCACATGCACTCAACCCGCGTGACAGGAAAAGGTTTCTATCTCACATCTAGAATGAATACCTGAATCAGTTGAATTACTTTTACTCTAAGAGAACCCTGAAGCAGATTTTGCCTGTTTCTCAAAGCGACTGAAATTTCACTTAATAATAAAATTTAACGTTACATAATATTTATGTGTAACAACCACATAGCCTTTACGTAATAAACTCACACCCCATGCAACACAACCGTTCAATAACTCAAAACGGACACTGAACACGCGTGCTCGTCACTTCCAAGTCCACAGGTCACGCCAAGAGCGCCACGGGGAGCACCGCGGTCCACAGCCAGACGGGGACGCGGGCCGCCGCGTCGTGGGGGGGCCAGCCACCGTTCCACGGGGACTCGGCGCGTCCCCCCACCTCAGGTCACATCGTCGTTATCATCTCTATATGGAATGGAACGTAAAATGTTAAGTATTGTTTTGAAAACACGCACGCTTTCTAAACTCATAGCCCCACAGTATTTATATTCTCCTGTGTCGTGGGTACCATGGACACACACAAGACGAATACACAAACACCCAGACCCAGAACAGGAATCTAAACTCATCATTCAGATACCTGTCTGGCCGGGAATCGAACCCGGGACCCATTGCGCGTCAGACCGGTATGGTAACCGCTGCGCCACGCGGGTCGAATATATCGAAGTATTGTTGGTTTCTTAGCACTTTGCTTTAATTAGTAGTTTGCCGGCACATTTTCACATGAGGTGACGATCATAGTCCTCGGGAGTAGCAACGCATTGATTGACTTCAGTGATGGAACCCATGTTCTGTTTGTAAATGATTACAGATGTCCATAGGCGGCAGTGATCACTTACCATCAGGTGGACTCGTGCTCGTTTGCTACTTCAGTGAGAAAAAAAAAGCTGTTATATTGCAACGCATCTGTTGATAATTTTGTATCATAATTAAGTAACAAAGTATCTACTCTCATTGGCATCTGATGATAAATCAACCTCAAATAGCATTGAAGTCCAACTTGAGTCCACAGATTCGTTGCGTTGTTTTCTGATAACTAAGCTTCATGTAAGTACCTCTCTTCCTTAGAACACCTTTAAACATCACAGAATATGGCAGCGTGTGATACTGCTATCATAAAGTAGAAAAAAGACAAAACATTGGCCCGTCTAGAGTCAAAGCACAGAAAGAGTGGTCATAATTACCGATCTACGTGTGGACATTGACCCCTCTTCTCACACATTTACACACACGCTTTCTACACTCATAGCCCCACACTAGGATTTTCTCACGTGTCGTGGGTACTATGCACACACAAGACGAATACACAAACACCCAGACCCAGAACATGAATCTAAACTTATCATTCAGATACCTGTTTGGCCGGGAATCGAACCCGGGACCCATTGCGCCTCAGACCGGTATGGTAATCGCTGCGCCACGCGAGTCGTCAAGGATAAATTACTTTCTTGCATGTCATGCATGTCATGACTAGACATGTCATGCATGTCTTGCATGGCATGTCTAGTCATGGATAATAACAAAAAATATTACCAAGGTTCTGCATTTGGTGTTGGCTGAGCACAATGTAGTTGTCTTCGAGACCCGGCGCCTCCAGCACCCCTCGGTGCAGCTGCTCCAGATGCCTCTCCACATCTGAATCAAACACTTGATGATAAAATATGGCCAACCATAGCTCACGTATGTTGTTATCACTTGTATGATGACAGATATACTCATTTGTCAGTACATTTCTACACGTAACGAGTACGTATGATAAGCGATTTTTAAATTATTTTTGCTGATATTTCGACCCATCAATGAAATGATGATATGATTGAAGGTATTAGGAATCGTGGTCATGGCAAAAGTGTTTTGTTTTTCATGTTTTCCAGTTTTGTCGTAACCACATGTGACTGGATCAAAATATCGGCAAAAAGAATTTAATAATTGCTTATCCTGAGAACCCGTTACGAATTTAAATGTATCATTCGCGATAATGTTAGTCTAAAGTTAAATTATGAAATAAAATAATATTAAAAAAATATTTTTTTAAACAAGCTTTTATTTCAATTCACTGAAAAGGAAAAAAAAATATATTAGTCGAACCCATCATTTTGTTGCATCGTACAATTTTCTATCATATAGGTAACAGCTTGACCAGTGTAATTTTTTAACTTTCGCTTGTGTCGAGTTTTG
The DNA here is from genome assembly GCA_949699795.1 of Spicauda simplicius. Classification (NCBI taxonomy): domain Eukaryota; kingdom Metazoa; phylum Arthropoda; class Insecta; order Lepidoptera; family Hesperiidae; genus Spicauda; species Spicauda simplicius. The sequence continues at coordinate 21,982,663 of OX453062.1, forward strand.
ACTAGCGAGGTGCTTTATTGCGAAAATGTTGTTGATCAAACGGAACATACTTAAGTGCGATTTAGTATACTTTGGACATTAATTTACCTTATTCGTTTATAATATATTGATAGTCTTACTACACCAGACTAGTAATAATACTAAACTGGTGTAGTCGTAAGACTATCAGAATGTGAACAGAGCATAAGCTCTGTTTACCTTCTGAAAATGACCCGATTATATTTCGTTTTATGTTACAAAACATTATTATATTAATACGTGAAGCAAAATCTTGTGACGGATTTTTTATGTATTATGCCGCGGACGGATTAGTCTGAAATTTTGCACAGTTATAGTGGACGTAGAGAAGGAGTGCAGAATGTTAATATTTATTTCAAATAATGCATTTTTCATACATAAAATCAACTAAAAACACATTACACACACTACCGTGCATTTGTCACAAACACATAGGTACATAGTAAATGAAATAGAACATTCAATGTCTTACTATAAAAAGACACAACGTCAAGAATGTCAGATGACATTTGATTTGAATTAGAGAAATATTCGTACTAATTTGGACAATATGAAGTTTAGTTATTTAATTTAAATTACGGTCGAATTTCGGCCGATGCTACGGGTGACTAGTTAAAATAAATTCGACAACCAGAATGACATTACTTTCATCACTAAAACAATTTTTTGACAGAAAAACATCTTATGTTTACATTTGACTGAACCGCGCCTAGTAAAAAAGATTTATAATTCAATCCTTTTCAAAAACTTTCAAAAAAGACTTGAATAGTTGTTTGAGTTGTTATGAAGTATATTCTATAGTTATAAATCGTAATATACACAACAAGAAATTGCTTTAATGTTCATTAAAAGTTATGAAATGGGCTAACTTTCCTCGCTAGAGTTAGTGTAACATTTCTCGACGATGTTTTCCTGTTACTTATCTCTCTTATAATAAAATTGTTAGCAAAATATTATTAAATATTATGTCCGAGGTGGTAGAACGAGTGTGGTTTCTTCAACGAGGTACCATCGTCACATCTGTTTCTACTGGGACGCGGTTCCTATGTTTCGGTGCAAGCGTGTGGTTGCCGACTCACTTTCATTCGGGAGAAAAATGTCTTCAGATATGAATGACTTCAGGTTTGATAAAATAATTGCTTACAAATTGACAGCATTATCAACTTACCATTACGTGGACTGTATGCTCATTTGTTACTTTAATCTTAAATTTTAAAATAAACCGTAGACTTCATTATAAAATTTAATATTTGCCAGGCCGTTCATTAAAAATGTTTGTTTTAGTTTTATTAGAACATGCCTAATATTTGAACTAAAAAGCGCCTGTATTCATTAAAATTATCTTGAATATTAGATATTGAGGCTATTTTTTAAATTTACTAAAATATTTTCCAATAATAGTAGCGACTATGCCGTGACCGTTATCCATACACTTAGATCGAAAAATTCGCACAAAATTATTTCATCGTGAATACGCGATACATAATGTGATAGCAGTGGAGCAGTGATAGCCTAATGGTTGAAACTTGCTCTCTCAATCGGGAGGTCTGAGGTTCAAACCCAGGCACGCACCACTTTTATATGTGCGTATTAGAAATTACTTGTCACTGCTTTTCGGTGATGGAAAACATCGCGAGGAAACCTACACACCCGAGAGTTCTTAAAAAAAAATGTTCTCGGAGGTGTGTGAAGTCCACCTATTCGCACTTGGCCAGCGCGGTGGACTATGGCCTAAAACTTACTCAATCCGAGAGAAGACCCATACCCAGCAGTGAGACAATGATGGGTTGACGACACGCGATACATATTAAAATGTTAACAGATATTAAATTACTTCAAAAATAAATAAAAATACAAGTACAACCTTTGCTTTTCAACGCCTACTTTGACGAAGTTCCATTAATCATTTCACCCGTCTCTTAAATTTTCGCGTAAGACAATTTCTTTTAACTGAGTTTCAGCCTTAATGAGCAAGTTAAAGTATAATTTAAGTTTAGATGATAATTATCTTGATATTGTAGATAAACAGTATTATCATCAGACTTTTGTGGCACTAAAATAAAAAAAATACCAGTAAGCATTATGTTGTATATTTTTGTTAGAGAGGAGTACAACAAAGGCCGTCAGCAAAAAAAAATGTGTTCGTGTACTAGCGTACACTCGTAAGAAGTGAAACTTCTTTATGACGTTATTTTTCAAAAAATAATTTACTATATGCAACTTTACAGAAATTGGTTAAATAAAGTTAAATTAGATAAAGTTTAATAAAAGGCTTTTATTAAACTTTATCTAATAATCTAATCTATAATAATCTATCTAATATCTCGCGTGGTAGGGATAAGAAAAAGATGTCAAGTGGCGCGTAACAGAAAAAGATGGCGCGTAACAAAAAAAGAAAATGGCGCGTAACAGAAAAAGATGGCGCGTAACGAAAAGATGTTACACAATTTTTTTTTCCAACTCCGTTAAAGAAGTTTCACTTCAAAAAAGTATTAGGTACTAGTCCCCCTCTCCAGACATAGTGTGAAAAAAACTGTCCAAAATATACAAAACTATATATTTCTCTATAAAAATATATATCATATAAAATAAGTATAGTAAAAAGGGCTAACTTAACAGTTTTTTTCTTATTTTATTTTATTTAAACCTAGCTGACTCGGTGAACTTCGTTCCACCGAAAAGTACGACATCACATTGAAAAATCTAAAATTATCACTGTCTCCACTATATTATACATTTATTATACATAAAAACCTTTCTCTTGAATCACTCTATATATTAGATAAAGTACATTAAAATCCTTATCGTAGTTTTAGAGATCTAAGCATACATAGGGATAGACAGCGGGAAGCGACTTAGTTTTATACTATGTAGTGATTAGTACATTTGTTAAAGGGGGGCGTCCAAATTTCTTAATTCCTCTTCTTTGAACAGTAATTTCAGTAAAGACTGGATTTAGGTTCCTAATTTTACATTTACACACTTCTATTTTAAAATCAGATTAAAATTTCATGTTTGTTAATACATTCGTGTTGAATTTGCATTAAAGCATTTTACGGCTACAGAAATCGCTTCAGTTCTTAGCTATTCCTGAACGTTGAGAGCGGAGTTTTTCTTTTTTAGTTCAACTGGGAACCCATTTTCAGCTCTTGTGATGTTTCAGATAGAGATAATGATCTCTTACATTTAGATGGCTTTTTGCTTTTCGAATAACTATAAAAACGTTTATTTTATGTAAGTACTTTGTGAAAAGTTTAAGTTCGTTCATAATAAATGAGATTTTTTGTTCTACTAAAAGGTTGTTTAGGGAAGTGGATTTTACTTAGACTTTTATTTTGATATTGCGAAATGTACTGTACCATTATACCATACCACCATATACTGCATATACCATTAAGATATACAAGTACTTACCTATTTCTGTAAAGATATTGAACAACATCTCATTTTTCGATCAGTATAATGTAATTTTTTTTTATCTGACTAAAGTAGCAATCGAGCATGCAGTCCACCTAATGGTAAGTGGCCACTGCCGCCAAATGGACATTTGTAAGCAACTTCATATAGAACATGGATTCTATCTGAAGTCAATCACAGATCCGTTGCTGCTCCCGAGGAACTAGGTCGCCTCACATAAAAGTGTGCCGTCAACCACACCCTTCCATCGAAACGCAAGAAATGCTTCACGTTAGAAATAGGTGTGGCGGTGGCACTTCCCCGGGCGAACTATGCTGGTTCTACCACTTTGGCTTTTTTTCTTGATATTGCAAAATGTACTGTACCAATTAGATACATATACTGCATTTGCCATTAAAATACAAGTGCTTACCTATTTTTTTAATTGATCAACATCTCATTTTTCGAACAGATTATGTCAACTTAAAAATATATATTCAAATTGGCCTCACAATCTAGAAGTCCGAGGTTCGAACCCTTCAAACATACTTCTATATTTTTGAGGATATATGTATATTAAATTTATGAGCACTTACTTTGACGGTGAAATACATGCCTGAGAGTTCTTTAAAAAGTCGTCAAAGGTGTACTAATCCATCATATTTTTTACTTTTTATTTATTTATTAATATTTTATTCTTTTTTAAAAAACACGCTTTCTACACTCATAGACCCCACACTAGGATTTTCTTCTGTGTCATGGGTACCATGGACGTACACAAGGCAAATACACAAACGCCCAGACCCAAAACATGAATCTAAACCCATCATTCAGATACCTGTCTGGCCGGAAATCGAACCCGACCCATTGCGCGTCAGACCGGTATGGTAACCGCTCCGCTACGCGTCATAGACATTCGGACAGTTTGATTTTGGCCTGAATGGATTAAGCCCACCTTACTGTCAGACAAATCCAACAGCATAACAGTATTGTATTGATAATAAATAAATTGGATTGCTTACACGGAAGCAACGTGGTCGTTGGTGGTGGCGTGGTGGTAGTGGTGGTGGTAGTTGTCGTTGTCGTTGTTGTGGTCGTTGTAGTTGTCAGCACTGTAAAAAAAGTCTTTTAATTCCATCTTATTTTACTAATATTAAAGCAAAAGTTTGCTATTTCTACAATACAAAAAACCCTTCTGGAAGTCAATAAACACTTTATAAATTTTACACCATTTAATATTGTCGTCATTTCATTATTACCATTGTATAAAATTAAGTCCATATGTTTTAATGTAGTTTTATATTCGCATTCTCATATTTTTAGATCTTCGCACTGAAATCAAATTTCTTTATTTTGCATATGCCTACGAGGGCGCTTACAAATTGTCAATCACATATGTATATTTTTTACATTACCACCGGATCGGATAACGAACTCAACAGAGAAGATCCGGCAAGAAACTTAGTGGGATTGTCGTTTTTCTTTGTATATCTTTTTTTTTGGCATCTTGTTTTACATGTATTGTGTATGTGTGTATTACATGGGTAATAAAATACTGGTAAGAATTGTGCGAATGTTTTGCGAATATTAAATTGCAGTTCTTTGCAAAAATGGCCGCCAAATCTATACAAAATTAAGTCGAACTGCAGTTTGTCGACCAAAAACAGGTCGCCAAGTTTACATCCTCCGATTCCCTACACCAAAAACTATAAAAAAACATACTTTCTACACTCATAGCCCCACACTAGGTTTTTTCTCCTGTGTCGTAGGTACCATGGACACACACAAGACAAATACACAAACACCCAGACCCAGAACATGAATCTAAACTCATCATTCAGATACCTGTCTGGCCGAGAATCGAACCCGGGACCCATTGCGCGTCAGACCGGTATGGTAACCGCTCCGCCACACGGTTCGTCAAAGAAAAGGCCAATTGGCGCATTCCCGAATGTCGGTAAGGGGTATCGCATCCACATTCGCGAATGTTCATACAATAAATTTCGTCACATCACTAATATGTACACGTTGCTGTGACCTTTACAATTAAATTACAATATAAAACGTATTACCGTAAATTACAGAAGAATTTATTTCAATGAACAGCAGTGCAACGGCCATGTTAATTAAAACACTGTGTTATTCTCACAACACGTTCATTATTTAAATTATGAATTGAAATACTTATTCAGTTACAAAAACTTATTGAAAATCATTATCACACTCTGCTTAGTTATTAGTTTTCTGTCAAGATATATTTTAGTTATATAGTTTAAAAATTCTGTCACTGACACTAGGATTTTTGAGTCCTGGATTTGATGGACTCGCAGAAAGTCAACACTGGATTGAAATCTAATGACGTTATTTTCAAGCTTGTCTGAGCAAGGATCGAACCCAAAACTCTTTCTAAAGTAATAGCGTTTGACATACCAGATTTAACTGAATTTAAATGAAATAAAGAGTAAATGTTACCTACGCATACGAACTATAAATATATCCAATTCATTATTTTATATTTGTTAGTTCAGACACACATATCGACAGACAAAAGTTTTAAAAATATACAGAGTAACTGTACTTGTTAGTTATTTTTAGTCATCGAAAACTATCTTTTCTGGAAATTGTAACGTATGGATTTCGACGAATGAGACACACACACACACACGCTTCCTACACTCATAGTCCCACAGTAGGATTTTCTCCTGTGTCGTGGGTACCATGGACACACACAAGACGAATACACAAACACCCAGACCCAGAACAGGAATCTAAACTCATCATTCAGACACCTGTCTGGCCGGGAATCGAACCCGGGACCCATTGCGCGTCAGACCGGTATGGTAACCGCTGCGCCACGCGGGTCGTCAAAGACGGCAGAGCTTTCAAAGAAACGATACTACTTTTAAATATCAACTTAGTGTGTCGTCTTAACTAATCAATATGTACAGAGCACAGCATATGGAATTTATACCTACTTACGAGTATCACTTTTTTACTTACTATGTAAGAACAATTCCGCCTGCGCCTTCCCCAGGCTGTTTTCCACGTGGCACCTGTAGGCTCCGGCGTCTTCCCTCGACATGTCGTTCACAACCAAGCTCAGCGTGTGGCGGTACCCGCGGGAGACCTTCGCTAGTCTGTGCTTTGTACCTGTTGATATGTAACAAATTAGATTTTTACATGAGACAATGAATATTTTAAGAAATCGACAATTTCCAATTTTAAATACAGTTTATTTTTCAATTAAGGTTTTTTATATAATATTAAAGTAGCAAACGACAATGCAGTTCATGCGATGGTAAGTGGTCACTGCCGCTCATGGACATTTGTAAGCAACTTTATATAGAACGTAGGTTTTATCTGCTGTCAATCACAGGTGTATTGCTACTCCCGAGGACTAGGATGGTCACCCCATTTAAGTGTGCTGGCAACCACACCATCGAAACGCAAGGAATGCTTCAGGTTAGAAATAAGTGTGGCGACTGTACCTCCCCGGTCGAACTACACTACCACTACCACTTTTTAATAGGGCCCCCTTAACACTAGTGGTATATAAATTCCGTTTGAATCATGTCGGTCGGTTGTGGAATCGCTACGTAATCGTCGAACATAGGTACGTGAATGATATGTAACCTCTTTTCTTTGGGAAATCTGTTAAAAGGTTAGGTTAACTGGCCGCAGGTATTTAATTTCTAATACGCTCATTTTAGAAAAGCTAACCTGGAAGTCGAATCTGGGACTCACGATTGAAAGGCCAAGTTTTGAACCATTAAATTACGACAGCTTAAATTTATATATATGGAAATATATTTTTTATCTTATTTTTATGACTAATGCTAGTTTATTCGTAGAAAATAGGCAGACAAACAACTTGATGTAGTTATTAAATTCTATAGAGCCTAGCTCTCAATGCCTCATCACATTGTCGCTGTCTTATAGCGATATCATATCATTCTGTGCACTTAATGAAAATGGATGTAAATTTAATTTTTACAAAATTATTTTTTTGTTTCCAACACTGTAAGAAAAATGTAAATATTTCGATAGGTCTCTGTGTTTGATACGAACTCTATTTACCTCGTTTAAATAATGATTAGAACTGGTAATTGTTTTGGAAACAAAATCTCAACTAAATCCTAAATTTTGCAGTCGTGTATTTTGTTATTAAATAAGTTAATATAGTCGTTGAACAATTTTTAGAAGTTTGTGTCTAAATAGTAATTTAAAAGTGTTATAATATTATATATTTGTAATGGTCTATTTTTAGTTTTTTTTTGACACCCGTATTGTCACGATAATAAAAGAAAACTCCCCCTTTTTCTCTGAACGCAAGCGCCATATTGGATTTTTTATAGCTTATGTGACACTCCAAACAAAGTGAATTTTAATGATATGTCATATGTTGCAATCCGTCACGCCGTTTAGGATTTAGCTCGTGCCAAATAAATGGACATACATACAAACATACATATTAACAGGAAAGATATTCCTTTCGAACAAAAATAAATTTTGGTATAAAGTCGATTTGGCAAAAATGAGACTTACAAGCTTTTTCACTGGGTACACAAGTCATATTATGACTTTCAGACACTAGTATTAATATCCTTTCAAGACTACGAGCTACAAATGTTTGTATGTAATATGAAACGCCGCGCTCAAACATTACATCTATATCTAGAAAACGAATATTGCTTCGTACTTAGCTCTCGGAATGCGGAGTGTAGGGGAGTGGTTTACGTCCCAGTAGTTCCGGGTTCAGAATAGAGCTATGGTATCCCCTGCGTGTCGTAAGAGGCCACTAAAAGGGGCTTCCGGTATTGCAGGCGGCTAGAGTGGGAGCCTGAATCGTCCAGCCAGGTGATCCCGGGACGTACGGCGGTATGTGTGGTCGCATACCGCATGGTTCAGCCGTTTATCTGGGAGAAGCCCGATGGGGCAATGCGCTCAGAGGATTCCGGTTGCGTTCCTTTGGAGATCCCGGAACGAATTGGTGGAAGATATAGCATAGGTAAATATACTTGTAATTTTACAGGAACTATATGGCAATATTATAGGGGTATTATGGTGTTCTTTTGGAGATCCCGGAGTCCTCTCTGTAGCGCCGAGGACGGCCACCGAAGAGGTTTTAGTGCGGTAAAAATCCCACATAACCCTGCGTCGCTCCCACGTCAGGTACCTATTTGCCAGGTACCTATTTGTCAGGAAGGTTGCCCCTTTGAGAACAAAAACGTAAGGGGAGTGGTTTAAGAGTGAAGTAGCAATGGAGCATGCAATCCACCTGATGGTAAGTGGTCACTGCCGCCCATGGACATAAGCATTTTCATGTACAACATCGGTTCTATTTGAAGGTAATAACAGATGCGTTGCTACTCCCGAGGTCTAAGATAGTCGCCTCGTATGAAAGTTAGTCGGCAATTACACCCTTATACCGTAACGAAAAAACTGCTACACGCTAGAAATAGGTGTGGCAGTACCTCTCCAGTCGAAGCATATAATTGGCGCTGCGGAGTTACTCAGTAATTATGTAACAACATTTAATTCATAGTCGATCGAGAGCGAAGCACTACATAAGTACACTTAGCGTAGTTGTTGGCAAATTTGATAAGCAATGATATAAACTCGGTCAGAGAACAGAGTTTACTGACAGCTATTTAATGTAAAATTAATAGACGGTTAATTTTGCTCACGTATTATATAGATTTTATTAAAAGCTTTTATTTCATTTACAATGTTTGTGGGTAAGTATGTATGTATGTAGGTATGTGTGTTTAGGTCAAGCGACAAGCTTTTATATGATAGAAAATTGTACGATGCAACAAAATGATGTATTTCATTACTACAAATTTTATTATTTTCTATTCAGTGCATTTATTTAAAAAAAATAAACGCTTTCTACACTCATAGCCCCACAGTAGGATATTCTCCTATGTCGTGAGTGCAATGGACACTCAAAGACGAATACACAAATACCCAGACCCAGAACAAGAATCTAAACTCATCATTCAGATACCGGTCTGGCCGAGAATCGAACCCGGGACCCACTGCGTGTCAGACCGGTATGGTAACCCGCTTCGCCACGCGGGTCGTCTAAAATAAAAATTTGTTTTAAAAAATATTTTTTTAACATTGTTTTATTAGAACCCGACATAGTGCCACTGCGGCACGACGGCTATGCTTATTTTTATCCGACTGCGTCAGAAGGAGGGCTATGATTTTAAAGCGTATGTATTTATGTATGTATGTATTTCTATGGCAGGTTACGTATCATGTAATTGTCTCTGTAGTTCCGGGACCAAAAAAGGGCTACGGTACCCCCTGCCTGTAGTAAGGGGCGACTAAAAGGGGCTTCCGGGGTTGCGGGCGGGAAGAGTGGTATCTCGAACCGTCCAGCTTAGCGACCCCGGGATGGACGGCGGCATGTGTGGTCGCAAGCCGCCGTAAAGACCAGAAGGTGCGGTGAGCGTTTAACGCCCACCAGGGAAGAGCATCGTGCTCAGAGGATTCCGGCAGCGTTCCATTGGAGATCACGGAGTTCTCCAAGCAGTGCTGAGGACGGCCATCGGGGGCGAGGGTTAATGCGGTAAGAATCCCACATAACCTGCGTCACTCCCACGACGTCGGGAGCATTTGAAGATTTTCCTCTCGTAAAAAAAAGGTTACATAATATCATGGGAATCGATTTATTTTGCAGGTTTAGGCTCTAAATATTCATAGTATTAGGCAAAATCGCTGTTTTTTGGGCGGCAGCTACTTATCATCAGATAAAATGCTTGGTCCTTTGCTACTTTTTTTTTTTTGTTTTCGAGGGGGAACCTTCCAAAGGTACCCGACGCCGTGGGAGCGACGCAGGGTTATGTGGGATTTTTACCGCACTAAAACCCCCCCGGTGGCCGTCCTCGGCGCTGAAAAAGAAGACTCCGGGATCTCGAAACGACTTCAACCGGGATCCTACGAGCGCGCTGCCCCATCGGGCTCCTCCCAGATGGGCGGCTGGGCCCACCGCTCCGTCTAGTCTTTACCGTCTGAGTTAGACGTGTCCAAAGAGAGCGAAGTTGCGTGAATTACTTAGTATATTATAATAATAAAGATATTCTCGGCGTATTTGAAAAGTTATCAGCAATTCTTTATAGCAAGGAAGGATACGGGTAAGGATCAATTTAAGAGATAAAATTTTATGAACTTCACTCCGACCTCGCGAACTGCGGAAATTAAGGTTATAATCCGAAATCAAGGTTATACGTGGGTGTGAGGTGTTATACTGTTCCATCTTCAGCCAATAAAGAAGTGAAATGTTAGGTTGAAAGTTAGCTTCATGTCATATATTATTGAATCTTTGTTTTCGCCGGCAAAATTGTTTTAAAGATCTGCGAATCAATATTATGGATGCACCTGCGGTGGCAAGATCTCTTAGGGCATTTGAAAGATATTAAAATATACGTCTAAATATACGAAATAGCAGAGATAGCCTAATGGTGAGCAGTGATAGCCTAATGGTTGAAACTTGCCCTCTCAATCGGGAGGTCTGAGGTTCAAACCCAGGCACGCTCCACTGATTTATGTGTGTGAGACATTAATTATCACTGCTTTTCGGTGAAAGAAAACATAGTGAGGAAACTTACACACCCGAGAGTTTTTTTTTAAAGTTCTCGGAGGTGCGTGAAGTCCACTAATTTGACTTGGCCAGCGCGGTGGACTCTGGCTTAAAACTCCGAGAGAACGAATACTCCGAGAGAACACCCGTGCCCAGCATTGGGACAATAATGGGTTGAAGATACGATGCGATACGTACTACAATATTTTTAACTAGGTTATTTTTACGGCTCTGTTCACTTTGATGGTGATTACGGTAATGAGTATGCCATGTATCAATCCAGATAAAAACTACCTTCGTGCGAAATTCTGCGAAATTCGACAAACAGTAGAGTACACAACAAACACATGCATCCTTACAAATTTTTGCCTTCATAATAATAGTGTCTTGAAGGATATCATAGTAGTTTAAAGGTGGTAGAACCAGGTAGTTCGACCGGGGAAGTACCACCGCCACACCTATTTCTAGCGTGAAGCAGTTCTTGTGTTTCGATGAAAGGGTGTTTTGCCGGCACACTTTTATATGAGGCGACCATCTTAGTCCTCAGGAGTAGCAACACATCTATAATTGACTTTAGATAGAACTTATTGTTCTATATGAAGTTACTTACAGGAGTCCATGGGCGGCAGTGACCACTTATCAGGTGGACTGCATGCTCGTTAGCTACTTCAATATTATAAAAAAAAGTGATCTTAAACATTTATATCAAATTTACTGAAAATTATCTGGGAAAAGATATTAAGCTATTAAACAAGTTACTATTCTATTAGATCTCCTGTTCGTGGACCACTTACCATCAGGTTAATTGCTACTCGCTACTTAAAGCGTATAATAATAACCCATTAATCCTTAAAAAAACAAACTAGACTACATAATATAAGCTAAAGAGTCAATGCACACCCGCTCATAACAATAGACGACAGAGTTCCGTAGACAAAGGACAAACAACAATGTACAGGGGCTCTTAAAGCGCATTTACAGCGACAGCTGGAATAAAACCATCGTACATTTACTATTTGTCGATGTAACATTATGGTTTTTGTCATATTTTGCTATTTGCCGATTTTACGTTACGTTGTTCTTGGTAAAGCAACTGTAGCGTATTCGTAGCAATTCGGTCATTCAATCAGGATTACAACATGGAGTGGCAGGTAGGTACTAGTTCCTAAACAGTTACAGTGTATTTTACCTTCCATTAAAGTAATATGAATGGATCCTAAAAAAATGAGGTTCTCAAGGACGCACGCCAAGTTCGATTTTTGTTAAGTTTTAGGTTGCAACAAAACTTTTTCAATATTAAATTATCAAAAAATCATAACTTGGGTTTTTTGTGCTTGTATTTCATAACTTTTTGTAAATTTTTTGATTGTTTTTCAACAATTTTATGACTTTGAACTTGGTGCTATTTTTACAGTGAAACTGTTTTTGATAGGATACTATTTTCCCTCGTTATTTGCGAAATAAAATCACGATAACTATAAAGTTTTTACAAAACCCCATCCAGCAACCCTACGGTTGATCAACAAATGGCACACTCGGTTTGCTAAAAGCACAACGAGCTAACGTGTTGTTATCCATCCTTTGTTTAGACGTGGATCCTTTGTCTGAAGAGCCACTTCGCTCTACATTACAATGCGGGACCGATTGCTCTACTCATTCGAGTAGGACTCGAAATCGTATGCTATCGTTACTGCTAATTGTAATTACAATTTTTTGTTTTGGTTTCAACTGTTATTATGGTAACATTGATTACAATGTGTTATAACACATACAAGGGTTATAACTCTTGTTGTTAAGGAAATTTAGCGTAATCAGGCAAATGCGTCACGCGGAACATTCTATCAAATTAAGGTTGCACAGTAAACGATTACAATTACATATTTCTTTAATAAAATATTTAGTTAGAATTTCAGCTCCGCGTGTAGAGGTGTTTTCAAATATTTAGGAAACCATAGACTTTTGCTGAAGTGTAATTGTGATGAATAAACTGTAATTTAGTGGTAAATGTTTTTTTAAAGACTAGTGGAGAAGGCCCCATAACAGATGCATTAATACGATGGAAAGTATATTCAAAAATATGTCTTTTTTCTTACCTCAGAGTAAAACTTAAGGTTGGCACACCCTGCTCAGCTAAATATTTCTTTATCATCTAACTATAATATCACACCGTTAAATATTTTCTATGGATGGGGTGACATTCACAATTTAAAGTTTAAGCCCAATAACAAGTATTGAGTAGTACACTAATTTTGAAATTACTGAAAGGTGGTAAGCCACGTCTGATAGCGAGCCAGTTTAAGAGGTAGAACGAGTGTAGTTCGACCGGAGAGGTACCAATGCCATACCTATTTCTAACGTGAAGCATTCCTTGCGTTTCGATGGAAAGGTTAGTTGCCGACACACTTTTATATGAGGCCACCATCATAGTCCTCGGGAGTAGCAACGTATCTGTGATTGACTTCAGATAGAACCCATGTTCTATTTGAAGTTGCTGACATATGTCCATGGGCGGCAGTGACCACATACCATCAGGTGGACTGCATGCTCGTTCATTATTATAAAATAAAAAACAAGTTCCGGTTATAGGAAAAATTGTAACTGACAATTTGTCAGTAAACTCATTCATTTTACTTTATTTTAGAAGTAAGATAGATTTTTGGTGATGTTGAAAGTTACATACAAAAATGTAAAGTAACAAATGACTTAAACGCCCCAGCTTCACACTAAGCGGTACAATGGGACCAACACGCTATTACCGTCCTTTATCTATTCCAGAAATCCTTTGTCCATATGGACCCTTTGTACGAACCACTTAGTAGTGTATCCGTTCACTAGTTTCTCTGGATTGTAACGAGTCTATAATTACTCTTAGATATTAAAGTAATTCAAATTAACGCTTCCGACATTTTCTATACTCGTAACACCACACTAGGATTTTGTCTAACGACACACAGACTCGATTGTCCCAGGACAGAATCTAAAATAATCGTTCAGATATTTCTCTGACCCAGGATCGAACCCAGAACCCATGGCATGTCAAACGCGATATGCACTGGAAAAACGCGAATTGGCATTGTTATGGCCTAAACCTAGTTTTGGTAGATCATTCAAGACAAGTTACAACCTATTATTGTCTCCCTGCTAGGCACGGGTATTCCCTCAGAATGAGACAGTCTTAGGAAATAGTCCACCGCGCTGGCCAAGTGCAAATTGGTGGACTTCACACAGCTCCAAAACATTTTTTAAAGAACTGAAGAACTCGGGTGTGTAGGTTTCGTCACGATGTTTTCTTTTACCGTAAAACATTCATAATTAATTTCAAATACGCACATGATTTCTTAGAAAAATCAGTGAGGCCTGCCTAGGTTTGAACCTCGGATCTACCGATTGAAAGGGCAAGTTTCAACCATTAGGCTATCACTGCTCGAAAAGAATAGTATTGAGACAATTATTTATTTATTTATTTTTTAACAACAAATCCACAGCTCTTAAGTTCAAAAAAAAAAAACAACACAAATCTTACAGACTAAACATACAGCCAATTATGGATTTTATTTTATTTATTTTATGTATAGATAGTTGCCACATCACTAATGTGTGTTTGTGTGTGTGTGTAAAGAAAGATTAAAGACTAAAGATTAAAGAGATTTAGATTAAAGACCTTTTAATTCCTTTACTTTATTTTGCCTAGTTTATCATATAAATATTTCTTAATTACGTACAACAGTCTTCGTTTATTCAGCATCCTTTATGAACCACTTAGTCCTATATTGTTTAGAGACTTTGGTTTGTAACGAGGCAGTAGTGTTGTGGGTGAAAATTAGGGGATAATTGCTTCGCTAATGGTAAGTAGCCCTTTGTGTCGAGACATGTCGGAAGGATGGTATTTAGTGGAAACGTTCATTTATTTTAATTGTGTATGTGTTTTAAGATTTGTTCATTATTTTTTATACATTGTAAAAATATTATAATTGAGAAATTTTGTGACAATGTTGGTTTATTACTCTTTCACGCAAAAAGTACTGTTTGGGTTTCGCAAAGATCACGTCAACCCATTATTATCCCACTGCTGGGCACGGGCCTTCTTTCAGAATGAGAGAGTTTAGGCCATAGTCCACCGCGCCGGTCAAGTGCGAATTGGTGGACTAATTGGTGTAATAATAGTAACAGTACTTATTGATATCTGCGATCTACATGCAAAACTCGCATTTTTATTGCATGAATCTAATAATTTGGCAAGGAACCGTATATATGATGAAAATGCTTACAAAACAGCATCACATTGGATACCCAGATAATTCAGCTTCCGACAATATATCTTGCCTACTGATATTTTATGATAATGAAAATGTGCTTAGAAATTTCTTGTTTTCCTGATGACCAAATTATGCAGTGACTTCGTCAAGTATTCAATATTCGGCCAGCTTTACATTTTGGCAGTGGCGATGGTGATATCACGAGGTCAATCACTTGAGACGGTAAATAAACCTTGAGTTAGGCTGCTGAATATTCTGGGAAGCTTTGAATAAATGAGCTATGGACAGTCGAAAGCGGCTTGGAGGTGCGGCTTGCGATTGCGGCTCGTATGGGGTACAACCCATTATTGCCTGACTGCTGAGCACGGGTCTTCTCTCAGAATGAGAGAGTTTTAGGGCATAGTCCACCGCGCTGGCCAAGTGCGAAGTCGTTTCTCGCTGTCTGTCCCTATGTATGCGTAGATCTTTAAAACTACGCTACGGATTTTTATGCAGTTTTTATAATAGATAGAGAAATTCAAGAGGAAGGTTTTCATATTATATATATATATATATATATATATATATAAACATTGTTTTTTTACTTTTAGGCGGAACAAAGTTCGCCGCGTCAACTAGTACATTATAAAAAGCATTAAGAGGAACGACTTGAGTCCTATCATTTATATTTTAATACGTAAAGGGTACTGAAGATAAGCGTTTATGGAACGAAGTTCCGTATCACTCGTTGCGAAGGAGGCTAGACGGAAAAAAAATTGAAAAAAAAAATTCACGACACTTTTGCTATAGTGTAGTACAGTGCGCGGAGTGCGTATATTTCTCTGTCTGTCGCTCTCACTCATAGAAAGGAAGCCAATTATTTTCGTTTTGTTAAGCTAATACAGGTTTCTGTATATAATAAATAATAAAAAATAACTTCGTTCAATCCGGGTGTCCCTTGACAGCTCTCAACTTTTAGTTTTATTTTGCCGATATTTCAACACAGTTATATGAATTGTGATCAGGACGAAACTACAGTGGCGGGTAGAAAACACTGACAAGCACCAGTGGTAGTTTGTTTCTCTTTTACGTATTAAAATGTATCAATACAATTTAAAATCAGATCCTGTCACATAATTGCATAACAACCGCGAAAATCAATCCTGATCGACATATTCAAGATGTTTTAGGAAATATATTTTAGTACATAAATACTAGATGCCCAAAATGTATGTGCTCTGTGAAATAAGTCCAATAGTATCGAGCGACGCAAGATGCGTACACATACGCAAACGCATGACGCATGACGCATAACACATGACGCATGACGCGTGACGCATGACGCACGACGCGTGACGCATGACGCGTACCGCACGCGGCTGCGTAGTCTGTTAGGCAACTTGAAGACAAAATAACGACTTGGCTCTCTCCAATCGAATCAATCATCGCATCACAAAGGCTGCAGCCGTGGACATGTTGGCGACTTGCCAGCCTTAGACACGACGTTAATGAGTGAATGAAAAATGAATTGCACTCCCCCGGGCCAATGAAATGCGAATTACCTCGGACTCAAACGGTTATCATTCTTCTTCACTTTGACATTCACTTTTAAAAAAGGCACATTTAAAATTAAATTTCTTACAGTTCTGATTGGTTTAATTGAGATTAATAAAAGATAATAGTGGAGTAATTTAGAATGAAACGTGGTGGCCTTTTGGGTAAATTATGTTCAAAAAAATCTTGATTAATTCCAAGACCACATCAAGCTTACAATAGGGAGTCATTTTAAAGAGTAGCTCCGTACATATAATGTTAATACGTACATTAAAATCTTTTTATTTACCGTTTCTCTATTCCGTATTCAGTATGCACGGGTATTTTGACCATTTACTTGTTCACGGCAAACAAATTCTTTACTAGCACATGTAATCGGCACAATTAAAAAGATTCGACACCTCCTGTTTGCGCATCTGCTTTCTTTAAGTGCTGGGTATTCACGATTTCTGTATTCGTGACATATAGGCAGAACATAACCTCTTGAAATAAGATTACCCGTATATTATAGTATATTATTATTATTAGTTTATATAGTTTTTCACCTCAACAATATATATACTGTGTACACGTACAATTTTATTACAATTTTGTCTAATGGAACTAAAAAAGAAAATAAAAGTTGTATTTTAATAAATTACAATTATTATTGAAGCTAGCGTGATATACATTTATTATACCATTCTGTTATAAGTAAAAATTATGGTAATGGCAGAATATAAACGTGCTTTTTATATTAAGTTTGCGACAATTCAAGCATGCATTTCATCTGGCGTACCTAAGTGGCTTTAACCAGTCATGTATGTCTGTGATCAACTCTAGATTTTTTTATTTATTTTTTTGAAGTAGCAAACGAGCATGCAGCCCACCTGACGGTAAGTGGTCGCTGCCGCCCATAGACATCTGTAATCAAAAAGAGCATCCCAAATGGAACCCATTTGAATTTGAAGTTCATCATAGATGCATTACTGCTCCCGAGGACTATGATGGTCGCCTCATGTGAAAGTGTGCCGTGTTTATAGAAGAACACAACGACAAGGTTATCGGATTGCTCGGTGGAAAGTGTCACCTAACCATAGTCCTGTGTAAAACCAGAAGAGCCACCAACACATCGTCGTTTTAAGGACAAACTCTTATTGCACCTTTCTTGAATAATCCCATGTTATAGTACTTTAAGAATGTCTATATAATTCCAGATCTTACAAGATTAGAAAAATGTACGGAAACCGAACCGTAACCGCAATTAGACCATTTGATGCGAGTAGTCCTCATCCTTCAGCGGTAGTCCGATGAAGGTAGGGTAATGTTGGCATTAGGTCAAAAGTCCCTTATTACAAACCCTACAGAAGACCTAAAGAGTTCCTATGTTTATCCGCAGGCTAAAGGGCTGTAACTTATCCGACATCCGTAGGTCATTGACGATTTAGACTGCGCGCTTTTGTCAAATGGGTGAAGTTGGTACCGTGGCACTCCAGTCCAGAGATGTACATGTGTGAGCCCTACATTGATTGAATTTTAATTAGCCAGGATGTATAAATCAGTGTTTTAATATTTTCATTCCTCCCAAAATAGAATAGCTGTCCTTTTTGTCCCTTACCACTGTTGTCCATTACCACCCCTCGTCCCCACTATTGTCCCTTACCACTGTTGTCCCTAACCACAGCCAAACCAAAACAGCACCTAATACTCCTATAAGGCAGAAATAGGTGTACCAACACAAGTAATTATTTAAGCACACTCACCATTAATAAGCCTCTGCTCGCCATTAAGCATCCAATAGAACTGCGGCGAGGGGTACGCCTCGGCGGTACACTGCAGAGTGACGGTGGAGCCAGAGAGCGCGCGGATCGCTACCCGCCCCGCCCACACTGACGGCACAACTGTAAAAACGGATTTTGATAAGTTCAAATCGTTCTATAGTAGATTTTCTTATAATATAGAAGTTGTAAACGAGCATACATTACACCTGATTATGAGTTGTGGACATTTGTAATTAACCACAGATGCAATTAGAGTCTTACCTGAGATTGGTTACAGATGTCTAGCTACCCTTGAGGACTTAAACGACACAAATACATATCCTTTAAAACTTTAGAACAGAACACAAAAGCATTAGACACTGCCGTAAAATTAGTCAGAAATATGTGTGATGTCTCCGAAGTTGAACCTCAGAGTTCCGCCACCATCACAGTAGCTTAAAAATTTCATAACTTTTAAGCTATTACATAACTTATAACGCAGGCTTTGAGCGGTGCGACCGAATCAAGAAATTCTGTAACGAAAAAAAGCTAACACCCCCAACTCTGCATATCATGTAGCGCGGACGAGCGTTCGCTTAACGTGTATGTTTATGGCACGACAGTACCAAGCTCGTACAGATCGAGACAAGTTGCTCGGAAATCGGAAGAATTCGTAAGCAGCTTTTGTGAGAAAGTATATAGTACCAAAAAAAAAAAGAATTAATATCAAGAAAAAAACACCGCATAAATAAATAAATAATTATAATTGCATAAGTTGACAAAAATGCTATGCAATAGCTTTATAGTGGTAGTCCTCGAGGTTTGATATTTGGTCACTGGAAACATACATCCCCAAAACTCCAGTTCAGAAGTATGCAAATACTTGAGAACTGTGAAACTGTAAACACGGAATATAATGTTTCAAACCCAGACATTGAACGATGATTGTCGAAGAAAACTCATAACCTAAAATTAGTATTTCACATTTCTCATAACGGCCATCTTAAACATACGAAAACGTGGGCCAAAAACAGAAATTTAAATGCATTTAAATACTCACTTTTAAATTATAAGTCAACTAGATGAACTTCACAGCTTTGCCCGCGATTAAAAGAACCGATGTATCCCGTGGGAATAAGATATTTTCCCACAGTAAAGAGTAGGCTATATGTTAATCCAGAGTGTCAGTTAACTCCCTTCCAAATTTTATGAAAATCGCTTCAGCCTTTTTTTATAGTTAGACCTAAAGATAAGGCTGACGGGCAACCTGATGGAAAGCAGGCACCGTCGCCTGAGGACATTTGCAACACCAGAGGAGTCGCCAATGCATCGCCGACTTTGGAGGAGAGCTCTTTTAACACCTTTCTTGAAGAACCCCATGTCGTGATACGTGAAGAAGTAACAAACATACACACTCACAAACTTTCACCTTTATAATATTAGTATGAAGTATGATACTGAGTAATCTTCTTAATCAAAAGATAGATCAAGACCTTTTCACAAACCACGATTCATTTCAGCATACTTCAATATCCCGAGGGTCGTACATTAGAACGATCAAAGCTTGGTTCCGTAGGTAATACGGATGCTAGTTATAATTGACATCCCATACGCAATCGGAAATTCCGACGCTGAATAAGTTATTCGGAATTGAATTTCAAATTTATTTTAGTTGAGCTTGCCATTCCTAGAATCGGTATTGCGATTGGTATTTTAAAATGTTTTAAGTGTAAAAATTTCCGAAGAGAATGTTTTAGATTTATTTAACTTATAATTTAATACAACAGTTTCAACGTCGATTCAGTTAACTTTTCCTAAATAAGTAACCAAGGTAATAGAACTCTGTGTAGTTCGACTCTGCACACTACCACTTCACACTTATTTCTACCTAATATAAAAACTTTTTAACAAAAAATATCTACCGACTTCCATGTCACAAAAAAGTAAAAAATAATTTAAATATATTTTGGTCTAGAACATACTCAGTACTTAGTACATAGTCCTGAAGTCGGTGCTCGACATACTTCGCTGGACGACGGTAACTACGTCCTATATGAGCACCGACTTCAGAACTATGTACTAAGTACTGAGTATGTTCTAGACCAAAATATATTTAAATTATTTTTTACTTTTTTGTGACATGGAAGTCGGTAGATATTTTTTGTTAAAAAGTTTTTATTTTACACTTTTTAGTGACTATATTTTTATGTTTGTATTTAAATAAAGCCTCTAAGTTTGCTTTGTGCATCTACATATTCACAAAAATTAAACAAAAAAATTTTTAAACAAAAAATACAACCGACTTCCATGCCACATAAAAGTAAAAAATAATTTAAATACATGTTGGTTTAGAGCAAACACAGTACTTAGTACATAGTCCCGAAGTCGGCGCTCACCATATTTTGCTGGATCATGACGAAACTACATGTATCTTATATGAGCGCCGACTTCGGGACTATGTACTAAGTACTGTGTTTGCTCTAAACCAACATGTATTTAAATTATTTTTTACTTTTATGTGGCATGGAAGTCGGTTGTATTTTTTGTTTAAAAATTTTTTTTTCACGCTTTTCAGTCACGATAAACGAGTCACGATATGTGCTGACGTCATCATCTAAAAATAGACTTCTTTGACACAACCGGTCGGGGGCGCTACCGCGCCCCCTCCCTTAGATTCTGAATTGGAAAAATCTGTTCGAACCTAACCTAACCGAATAAAACAACTTTTTCTGAGTAAACATTTATTTAAAGAATAGACCCATAAGAATCAAATGGCCAATACCTATGGTTTAAGCTTGAAGTACCCCTGCATCATCAGAGTTGAGGAGTTGAAGGTCAAATTTTTCATTTTTTATCTTTGCATAGTAATCTTATCAGATATACCTAAACACCATGTGGCCAACGCCTATAGTTTAAACTTGAAGCACCCCATCATCATCAGAGTTGAGGAGTTGAAGGTCCAATTTTCCACTGTATACAACCATTAGTCTAATGTTCTACCTTTAATCAGTTTAACCTCATTTTAAATGCGTAAGCATGAAATAGCTAAGTTTTATGGCTTAGGCATTCAATACCCCTGCATCATCAGGATCGAGGAGTTGAAGGTCCAACTTTTCGTCGTATACCTTTGCTTAGCAATGTTATTAAAAATCCGTGAGCAACAAATGTCTAACGTTTATAGTTTAGGCCTGCAGTACCCCTGCATCATCAGGGTTGAAGAGTTGAAGGTCAAATTTGTTGTCGTACATCTATGCTTTGCTATCTTATTATTTACCCGTAAGCACCAAATAACCATCACCTACGACTTGGGCTTATAGCACCCTGCATCATCAGGCTTGAGGAGTTGAAGGTCAATTTTTTCATCATACGTCTTCGCTTTGTAAATATATTACATACCCATAAGCATCAAATGGCCAACGCCTATAGTAAGCCTGAAGTACCCCTGCATCATCAGAGTTGAGGAGTTGAAGGTCAAACTTTTCATCTTTTATCTTTGCTTAGTAATCTTATCAGATATACGTAGCGATCATGTAGCTAACGCCTATAGTTTAAGCTTGAAGCACCCCAACATCATCAGGATTGAGGAAATGAAGGTCCAATTTTCCACTGTATACAACCATTTTTCTAATGTTCTACCTTACATTTTTTAAATATCATTTTGAATGCGTAAGGATGAAATAGCTAAGTTTTATGGCTTAGGCATTCAATACCCCTGCATCATCAGGATTGAGGAGTTGAAGGTCCAATTTTTCGTTGTATACCTTTGCTTAGCAATGTTATTACAAATCCGTGAGCAACAAATGTCTAACGTTTATGGTTTAAGCCTGCAGTACCCCTGCATCATCAGGGTTGAGGAGTTGCAGGTCAAATTTGTCATCGTACATCTTTGCTTTACTATCTTATCATATATCCGTAAGCAACAAATGGCCATCACCTACGGCTTGGGCTTACAGCACCCTGCATCATCAGGGTTGAGGAGTTGAAGGTCAATTTTTTTATAATATGTCTTTGCTTAGTATTGTTATTACATACCCATAAGCACCAAATGGTCAACCCCTATGGTTTAGGCTTGAGGCACCCCTGCATCATCAGGATTGAGGAGTTGAAGGTCAAATTTTTCATCACATGTCTCTGCTTAGTAGTCTTATTACATATATGTAAGCACCAAATAGCTAATGTTATAGTTTAGGATAGCTGTAACCCTGCATCATCAGGATCGAAGAGTTGAAGGTCAAATTTTTCGTCAACCTATATAAGCATAGATGTATAATACATTTTCCAAGTTTCATAAGAATCGATTCGGCAGAAGCCGAGTTATCTCGAATTATCTAAAAAACTTGAGGAGTGGTGGTGGTTTCCCCCCCATAACTCAAAGAGTTAAGCATCACAGCATACCCATGTCCAAGAGAAAAAGTTGCGTGACAAAATTTCCTATCAAATGAAAGAAAGAAAATGGAAATCGGTTTAGAAACACCCAAGTTATTCAAGATTTTAAGAAACCGACATTTTCCAATTTTCCGGGAAAACCACCGGAAGGTTTTCATTTTCCTTAATATGGGACTGCCTGTGAAACTAGCCGCATACAATGTCGTATGAATCGTGTCGGTAGGTCGACGATTTCTAGCCATTTCGCCCGAACATACATAAAAAAAAAAAAAAAAAAAAAAAAAAAAAATATACGTGACGAATAGATAACCTCTTTCCTTTGGGAAGTCGGTTAATAAAACACTTTTACAATTCATACAAACAGGGCGCCCCCTCTGGAAGTACCCCTCCATCATCAGGGTTGAGGAGTTGAAGGTCAAATTTTTCATCTTATATTGTTGCTTAGTAATCTTATAACATATACGTTAGTACCAGGTGGCTAACTTCTATGGCTCAGGCTTGCAGTACCCTGCATCATCAGGGTTTAGGAGTTGAAGGTCAAAATTTTAATTTTGTGCCTCTGTTTGGTATTATTTTTACATACCCGTAAGCACCAAATTGCCAACTCCTATGGTTTAGAATTGAAGTACCCCTTCATCATCAGGGTCGAGGAGTTGAAGGTCAAAATTTTAATTTTGTGCCTCTGCATAGTATTATTTTTACATAACCGTAAGCACCAAATTGCCAACTCCTATGGTTTAGGATTGAAGTACCCCTTCATCATCAGGGTTGAAGAGTTGAAGGTCAAATTTTTGATTTTATATTTTTGCTTAGTATTTTCATTACATAACCGTAAGCACCAAATTGCCAACTTCTATGGTTTAGGATTGAAGTACCCCTCCATCATCAGGGTTGAGGAGTTGAAGGTCAAATTTTTCATCTTATGTTTTTGCTCAGTAATCTTATAACATATACGTAAGCACCAAATGGCTTATTCCTATGGTTTTGGCTTTAAGTACCCCTGCATCATCAGGGTTGAGGAGTTGAAGGTCAAATTTTTGTCCCATGAATTTGCTTAACAATTTCATTATATATTCGCAAACATCAAACGACCAACTTTTATAGTTCAGGCTAGCAGTACCCCTGCATCATCAGGATTGAAGAGTTGAAGGTCAAATTTTTCATAGTAAATACTTACATAGTAATTTTATTCTATATTTTACTCAATTGGACTTCTCCAGCTAAGGTTCGGCCGACTATCACTAATTTTATTATTTTGCTCCAAAAAGTTGAAGATCCTATGATTAGAACCTTATCAAACTCTTATCAGACTACCCCTGGAGTACATCCTTTCTAATAAAAAAAGAATCATCAAAATCGGTTGGCGGGATATTGAGTTATTCATACATTTATCGCGTACATTGAAAATGCAAATTTAAGACTTATGCGTTTTTCTTATGGATGCCCTAGTCAAAAAAATACTAAAAAAAAATGGGACCCTATGACACGCACTACCTTTCAAATAAAAAAAAAAATCATCTAAATCGGTTCACCCAGTCCGGAGAAATGAGGTAACAAATATAAAAAAAAAAAAAAAAAAAATACAGACGAATTGATAACCTCCTCCTTTTTGGAAGTCGGTTAAAAAACAGTATAAGCGCTGCGTTTTGGTAAGAAGGATGTTTCTCATAACATATTCATCGTAAGCGTTCCAATTTAATCCTTACGTATACCCTACTTGTTCCTGTAGTTCCGGGTTAGAATAGGGCTACGGTATCCTTTGCCTGTCGTAAGAGGCGACTAAAAGGGGGTTTTGGCCTTGCGAGCGGTAAAAATGGGAGCTCGAACGAACCGTCGAGCCCCGGGTAGAACGACGACATAATTATGTGGCTATACGCTGTCGTAAACACTGGGAAGAGAACTAATGGGGCATCGCGCTCGGAGGACTCCGGTTGTATTCTATTGGAACTCCCGAGTCCTCCACGTAGCACTGAGGATGGCCACCCTTTAGTGAGGTAAAAAGCCTACATAATCCGGCGTTGCTCCCACGGCGTCGGCTACCTTTTGAAGGTGTCCCCCTCGAAAACAAAAAAAAAGGTATACCATACCATTCACCACAACCATCAACCATCTGTGACCTACTTCAGACATAATTAGTCTTATCGGGAGTTTATTATGTGCATAGAAAACAGTGGCCACTTACCATCTAGTAGACTGTATGCTCGGGTGGTATTTCTACATTATTAAAAAAGCCAGGGTTTTGAACTTAAAAATATGCACATGCTACAAATGTAAATATAGCTTGCAAGTCATTTTCCCGTTAAATCACGAAAAATCCCAAACCCTCACGACGTATTAATGCGCAATAAATCAAAAGGCCGTTCGAACAGCGGTATGCACCCAAATTGTAATTTAAAGTAGTGCCTCGAATTCGCCCCGTATGGAGTTAAGTGGACCAATAATTTAATTTGAGCCACGCTCGGCGCTCTCATGACGTTAATTTGAAGCCGACAGCTGATATTTATCGGCGTGTAGCCGACTGCACTAAAATAAAGTGTTAATTGACGTAGCGGCAAATTGGTCGAACGTTTTTTTGAATAACCCAGTGTTTCAAATCTCTTGTACATTTTTATCGGTTTTTAAAATGCCTCCATATGGTTGCAATTTGGGAATTTTGTGGTTTTGAGGTGTGTACCATTTTCAATATTCATCCATCTATCTACTCTTTGAGGTCCACTGCTGGACATAGGTCTCCCCTAAATGACGGCACTCCAACCGGTCCTGTGCCTTCTTAATAATTATATGTTATTATTGTTATTGTTCTTTTCACTATTACACTATCCCAATCCTGAAAACTTATTGCGTCCACAAGGTCTAATTGTAGAAATTGATTTTAAATAAATTCATTTTTATTACCGACTAAAAGTCACGTATATTTTTTTGTACAGTAATTAGTATATAACTACTTATGAGGTTGGCACTCATATAGGATACTTCATACTTCGATATGATTCAGCGAAATATAGTATTTTGGGCACCAACGCCGAGACCATGTACAAACTGTGTATTTTCTAAACAAACATAGTTTCCTACATTTAAATTTTATTTTTATTTTTTGTAACATATTCTTTGTTAAGTCCAGCAATAGGGTAGAAGAAGACAAGGAAATAGAGCAACGAAAACGAAACAAACAAAAAAGAAAATAAGGAGAAATGTGGAAATGTTCGTCCTGTTTGGGGCAAAATACCGATCTCCATACCCTCTGGCACACACAGGATTCCGGGTATGGTCCCAACATTCTCATTTGATGAAAATTGTAATTTCTGTTTTTTACTAGGAATTATATTGAGTTGGGTAGATTTTAATCCTAATGTTTCAAAAACCCTTTCGTGATTCGATAGAAAAGGCATCATTGCCAATTTTTTTTTAATAATGAAGTAGCAAACGAGCATGCAGTCCACCTGATGGTAAATGGTCACTGCCGCCCAAAGACATTTGTAACCAACTTTATATAGAACATAGGTTTTATTTGGAGTCAATCACAGATGCGTTGCTACCTCCGAGTACTGGGATGGTCGCTTCATATAAAGTGTGCCGGCAACCACACCCTTCCATCGAAACGCAAGGAATACTTTACTTTAGAAATAGGTGTGCCGATGGTACCTCCTCGGTCGAACTACACTTGTTCCACCTTTTAAATCACATCTAGGTATTTTAGTATAGTAATGCAATGATAAGCGCCTTTGTATTTTGTGAACTTTACTGCTCATATAAGACATAGTTACCATTGTCCAGCGAAATATGTCGAGCACAGACTTCAGGACTATGTTCTAAGTACTGAGTATGTTTTAAACTAAAATATATTTAAATTATTTTTTACTTTTTTGTGGCATGGAAGTCGGTGGATATTTTTTTGTCAATTTTTTTTTATGTTTCGTCAATATAATATAAATAGTTATATGCAACGTAGTAAACTCACACTAGGATTATAAATGGGAAAGGTGTCTATACTTATCTAAATCTGGCCAACTTCTAGTAACTGTCTTATGATGACGTTTATGGGTAGCAGATTGCTAATTTAACATTTACTTAAAATCTTATGTCCTTTGTCTAAGTTTCACTACATAGATGTATATAAACTGTGAATTAGTAGTGATGCGAATATTCAGTTTATTCTTTTTATTTGACGCCAACATGGGCTTTGTTATAGGGGTAGTGGGTAAAATGTAGATTTGGCGACTTTCTTTTTCGTGAAATTTCAGTTCATCTTAAATTTATATATATTTTCGACACTTTTTTGGTCGTCAAACTGCAGTTCTATAGTCTCACACATCTTTGTCAATGCGAATATGTAAGAACACGAATATTCATGAGTCCACATGTGTGTGTACACATCACTACTGTGCATAGATCATTATAGAAAAACCTACTATAGCGCTCCGAACACAGAAAAGCAAATAAAATATATATGATAGACTCACACATGACGTTAATTTGAATTCTCTTGCTAACCGAGGGAGGCACCCCGTTCGTAGCTATACAGAGGTATGCGCCCGACGTCACTCGCTCCACATTGCTAATGTTCATCCACTCGTCACTCCATTTTGATACTGAAACAAAAATTTAAATTATCCATTTTTGTCACTAAAATATGCGACGGAGGAACAATAAATAGGTATAAGATAAATAGTTGAAATTAAACAAAAAGCGTTGCCCCGGAATATAGAGATTTTATTTCGTCAACATTCAAGTTATATTATACGGAAAACCAATTAAAAGTTATAAAATTTCTTACCCGGAAAATAGAGAAACGACAATATATGTTAATTGTTTCCATCTATTAATCTCGATGCAAATTATTTAATTATTCTTCTTTACGAATAAATTATATCAGAAGCCATCTTTTTCGAATGTCGATTCCTAACCATGACAGAAATTAAAATTTAAAAGAAAGTGAAGTTTGTTTACATATATGTGTATAGTTATTTGATTAGGTGTCATCGTGTAGCTTATATCAAAATGAAAAATATTTCACAAGTTGTTTCCATAGTTTCACCTGTACATTGCTCCCATTTCCGTATTTTCGATCCGGTGATAGCGTAAAAAAAAAATGAAACTGACAATTTGTAGGTGCCCCCGTAAGCCTATACAAAATAAAGCTATTTCATTTCATTTCATTTATTCGACGCAAACAGCAAATATATACGTCATTTGAGACCACCAAATGTCATTATACATTATTGCGAAATTTTCCAAAAAGTGCTCAATGAAGTCGCTTACAGTTAAGCTTATGTTGAATAGCCAAGGTCTAAGGGAAACCTACATTCAACAATGAGCTTCTAAAGATTGATCTATTATTAAATATTGCCAAAACATAAAAAAACTCATTAATTACATTGGTACAACTTAACGCGTTTAAATTCATTTATCCTCGTTAAGATTTATTTATCACGTATTCCTCAAATCGACCATAATACGTTAGTTAATGTAAATACAGACTAACTAATTACATTGATACCGAAATGTAGTCTGAATCCGATTTCCGTTCTGTTTGTAAAAGATAACTCGGGATTTATTCAGTTGATGCGATTACCGCCCTTCAGATAAGGGGGTCAGATTGTAGATAGGGATAGATAAATAGGAAGAGTAATAATTAAGGACCTTAAGCTTTCTGTTTGTTGGCATTCGGACTGTTACTACCATTATAGGAACCGGTATTCAAGGTAACATGGGTTTCATTTCCTTACAGTAGTGTTGAAATTTGCCAGACGGTATGGTTCGATTGAAGAGGTATTTTTTTTGAAGTGAAACTTCTTTACCGGGGTCGGAAAAAAAATTAGTGTAACATTTTTTCGTTACGCGCCATCTTTTTCTGTTACGCGCCATTATCCGTTACGTTACGTTACGTTATCCCTACCACGCGTGATATTAGATAGATTATTATAGATTAGATTATTAGATAAAGTTTAATAAAAGCCTTTTATTAAACTTTATCTAATTTAACTTTATTAACCCAATTTCTGTAAAGTTGCATATAGTAAATTATTTTTTGAAAAATAACCTCATAAAGAAGTTTCACTTCTTACGAGTGTACGCTAGTACACGCACACATTTTTCTTTGAAGCAGTTCTTGCGTTTCAATGGAAGAGAGTGGTTGCTGGCGCACTGTTATTTGAGGCGTTAGACCTTCTTAGTCCTCGGGAGTAACAGCGCTTATAAATAACTTCAGATGGAACCCTTGTTCTATATAAATTTTCTTACATTTGACCAGAGGCTGTAGCGTCAAACATCAGGTTGACTGAATGCCCGTTTGCTAATTTAATTTATAAAAATAGATTATTTTTTGAAATGTTCGCAATTTTTTATAGAACTAGTAAACAGAGCCATATTTGCCGCAAATCTTTTGTGTCTGCTGAATATCACGAACTTTAAATAACCGGTGAATAAAATTGTAGGAAAATATGTTTATATACTATTTGAAACAGCAGGTATATTTATACATTTATAACTGAGTCGTATATAGAATATTTTTCAGTGTTTAAGATATATACTTCTTACAGAGAAACCTACAACAATCATATATAAATAATGTTATATGAAAATATACTTGTTAATATATTGAAAAATACTCGTTTTGTTCTCAGAATACTTATCTGTGACCAACTTCTAATATAGATTATGTTATTACTGCCAAAAACTATTATCAATGTCTGCTCATATGAAAGAAAGCCGGCAAGTACACCTTGCCAGCAAAACACAAGAACTACTGCTAGAATGCTACTGCTAGGTATGGCAGTCGTAAGAGGCGACTGAAAGGGGCTTCCGGGGTTGCAGACGGCTAGAGTGGGAGCTCGAACCGTTCGGTTAGGCAATCCCGGGAAGGACGGCGGTATGTGTGGTCGCATACCGTCGTAAAGACTAGACGGAGCGGTGGGCCCAGCCGCCCATCTGGGAGGAGCCCGATGGGGCAGCGCGCTCGGAGGATTTCGGTTGAAGTCGTTTCGAGATCCCGGAGTCCTCCTTTTCAGCGCCGAGGACGGCCACCGGGGGAGTTTTAGTGCGGTAAAAATCCCACATAACCCTGCGTCGCTCCCACGGCGTCGGGTACCTTTAGAAGGTTTCCCCCTCGAAAACAAAAAAAAAAAAGGTATGGCAGTCGTACCTCTTTGGTCAAACCATATTTATTTTACCACGTTATATAAATTGCTGAAGACTAAATTAGAAACGTACCTTGGTATTCTGTGGTTGTGCACAAAACACTTCTTCTCTTGTCTAGAAAGATCTAAGAGATGACTAAGTTGATACAATAAGGTAAGAAAAAGACGAGTGATTTGCAAAGTTATCAAAAATACATACGCTTATTCTACATTCGTAGCCTCACACTAGGGTTTTCTCCTGTGACGTGGGTACCATGGACACACACAAGACGAATACACAAACACTCAGACTCAAAACATGAATCTAAACTCATTATTCAGATACCGGCCGGGAATGGAACCCGGAACTCACTGCGCGTCAGGCCAGTATGGTAACCGCTCCGCCACGCGGGTCGTCAATACAGCCAAACTTGATAATATAAATATTCGTTTTCTAGAGGAGTTTCCAACTGTGAGCTATGACAAATCGATAGATTGATAAATTTGATATATATCAGGTTATATCACAGTATTACTTATATATAACACGCCCAGCAGCTAGCAATTAGTGCAAAAAACAATGTAAATTGCACACAGTTACAACGTAGTCACAACCTGTTTAATGCGAGAGCAGCGCCCTCTATAATCCAAAATGCGTGCGGAATCCGCTGCACTACACTCCAGTCAAGTAGTCTGGCTATAATTATGGTACAGGTTATGTAATTAAAAGTACTTATGCATGTTTCGATGTGAAGGATTATTGTTATCATGATTATGGCTTTATTCTCAAAACAATGGAGGCTTTTACGACAACTCAGTCGTCCTAACGTCGTTGACAATAATTGAGTTCGTTTATGTTAAAATCATTTAATTTTATTCTGTTCAAGTACCCGTCTGGCAGAAATTATGAATAGTAGCGTATATTGTGTGCTTGCACAGAAATCTTAATTTATTATTTACATTTTCTTGTCAACAAATTTATTACTTAAAATTGCTGTTGAGTAAATCCCATTCATCAGCCTTTTGAGGCACATTGCTGGACAACGGCCTTTCCCAATATAGGGTTTAGGCAATAGTCACTTAGTTTTTGATTCCTTAAATACTAAGGAAAGTTTCTAATGTAATTATTAATTACAAGAGTTTGAGAGAACGTTAGTTTGCTTATCTTTCAATTGAAAATTACTATTCGAATTTCGCTAAAATATGGCACACAGTTTTTAACTACATAATGAACTGGGATGATTACCGTCGTAAACGTGAGTAAAGCGAGCAAAGTCGTGGAAATAAGGAAGTATAAAACGAGTACATCAGAACTCTTATATACATATGTAAATGTCAACCGAGCAATTTGCACAAGATCACAGTATGTAGTTACACTAAACTGTTTAATGCGAGATCACGGCGCCATCTATAATCCGGAGTGCGTGTGCGTTACTCACTGTGAGCTCTTCAATCAAGCGTGATTATGGTACATTTAGATGTAATGAGTGTCTTTTATAGCAAATATGGTGGTGTATTACTGGTGTAATACGTATGTAAACGCTCAGCTGCAAAATACTTAAAGAGAATTTATGTAAATCACAATTAACGCGAACTGGCAAGCGCGAGTAGGACTCACGCATTAAAAATTCCGTTTCATTACGTATAAAAAACGACAAAAATCACCTTTATAATTAGTAGTGATAATATTAGAGAACCGGGTTATAATGTCACGTGTTTTGATCGACCAAATAAAACTCCTCAAATACTTATTTTATTCTATTTATGGTATTTCTTATAACAGAAAAAAATACATCATCTAATAAAATTTCATGCTCACTTGGTGATAGACAGACGAACATTGGAGTTTTAGTAAAAGGGTTTTATTTTTAGAGTCTTAGCGCACTTATACGACACCGCTCCCACCCACAAAGTATTAGCGTTCAAATATCAAGTTGACATCGTGCTCTTTATATGCACTTTATAGATTAATCAATCACTAGTGGTTGTCAACGGTTTCTCCCTTCGCCATAATTTCACCGTAACCACGATCCATACTTTCAGCTGTGTAGGTTTCCTCATGATGTTTCCCTTCACCGAAAAACATAATTTATTTCTAATACGCACATAATTTAGAAAAATCTGTGGTGCGTGCCTGTCTTTGAACCTCGGACCTCCCGATCGAGAAGGCAAGACTCAACCATTAGGCTATCACTGCTCTGTAGGATATATCAAATTAAAATATATATCCAAATCACGGTAATATAAGTCTAAAATTAAAGAGAATCTTAAAACCAGAACCTACAATTCTGGTAAATTGGCATTTGAATAATACTTAACTGCAGCCTATAAAGAAAATGAAAGGAAATCAAGCCTCTAATCAGAATACTTTTCTACGAATAAAGTTTTAAGTCTTTTAGAGTAGAGAACACTTATGTAATTGTCCCACATTTACCTACATTATCTTGTTAATGGAAATGTTAATTATATGAAAAAACTTATCATTTGCTTCCTTAATTAAGGTAAATTATAAACTCAAGCAATGGTTAATACATTTTAATATTATACATAAGAAAATTTGTAGGAATGTTTTTTGTTTGTTTCTCTTTCATGCAAAAGCTACCAATAGTTTTTTACGACGTAGATTAACAAATTGTATATTCATTTTAGTAGACGAAAACAAAGCGGGCATAAGACAAACAAAGCCGTATGAATAACCTTGTCTAAATTTTATCCTTCAACTGATTTAATTTCGCCTAGTTTGTATATTGCGAAAACTGGATAGTTTTTTCAACATTTAAGTAGCTCTTAAAGCATAGAGCATGCAGTTCTCCTGACAAATGACCATTGTCGCATATGGGCATCTGTAATCAGCTCAAATAACATGCTAAGTACGAGTTGGTCTGCCACAGGAAGGGTTCCGTATTCTAGTACAAAATAATGCCGTATAAAATACGGCAAAAAAAAACACGTTTGTTGTATGTAAGCCCCCTCTTAAATATATATTTTATTCTGTTTTTTTATTCTGCTTCTGTTGTTACTGTGTCAACCGAAATATATCATCTGTGATAGTTTCAACTAGCTATTACGGTACAGATACAGCCTGGTGACATAATACAACAGATTTACCGGAGGTTGGCAACAGAATCTATTGACATTACTACTTGCAGCGAAACCCAAGGGCTTCGCGTACCGCACTCTTAAGGCAGAAAAGGGCGAGGTAGTGGTGAATCAAGAAAGCTTGTATCGCCTTGTTTTTTTGGGCCTCTGTAAGCAACTTCATAAAGAACATGGATTCCATCTGAAGTCAATCACAGATGCGTTGTTACTCCCGAGGACTATGATAGTCGCCTCCTGTGAAAGTGTGCCCGCAACCACACCCTTCTATCGAAACGCAAGAAATACTTCACGCTAGACATTATTTTATCGCCTTTATATCAAACCTCCCCAACTTCTGAAACTACTAATAATATCGCAAGAAAACCTTTACAAGTCACTTTAGAATACTAATTAGTGCAAAAGAGAAGCAAAAAGATCAAGAAATAAAGTCGAAATACCACGGTCTCATTCAACAGAACGATATCTTCTAAGAAATTGCTCAGTAACTAAATGACAGACTTATTTTGAGTTATAACGCTACTCTATGTCTTCGGGGATTTTATTTTGTGCATAAAATTTTCCGCAACGTTTTGAGGCGAACCTTTTATTTTGTTCTAGCTAGAGAGCTTTTTCCGTCGAAATTTTTCTCAGAATAATTTGAAACGTATTGTTTTGAGTTTTTGAACCCCAGCACTTTTTGATTTTGTTTATTTTTCATGAAAAACACAAAAATGTTTGTTTACTTATGGTGCAAGAATATAATTTTAGTATATAAAATTGCAGAGCAGTGATAGCCTAATGGTTGAGACTTGCCCTCTTGATCGGGAGGTCCAAGGTTCCAACCCAGGCACGCACCGCTGATTATGTGCGTATTAGAAATTAATTATCACTTCTTTTCGAAGCGAAAGGAAACATCGTGAGTAAACCTACACATCCGAGAGTTCTTTATAAAAAAAGTCTCGGACGTGGGTGAAGTCCACCAATTCGCACTTGGCCAGCGCGGTGGACTATGGCCTAAAACTCTCTCGTTCTGAGAGAAGACCCGTGCCCAGCAGCGGAACAATAATGGGGGGGCACCAATATAAAATTGAACTGTGTGTGTAATTATTCTGCCGATAAATAACTTCTACATTTTGGGTGGAGTAGTACTTTTACTGAAGGTAATTATTTCATTTCCAAGTCGGTCATTAAACATATTAATGATATCAACGCGTGCTAAGTAAATAAGTTCTTCGATTTTAGACTAATATAGTCACGGAATTGAAACAATTTAATATGTATATAACCGCTTAGCGTAAGTACCCATACATACGCTACGCGGTTTTCAATATTTTTTCCGATATTCTACCTGTTTACATTTTTTATGCTTCAACCTAACGATAAGGCAGACGGGCTATCTAATGGAAAGTAGTCACCGTCGCCTTATTCGCAACACCAGAGGAGTCGCCAATGCATCGCCGGCTTTGAAGGAGAACGCTTTTCGCACCTTTCTTGAAGAACC
Source organism: Spicauda simplicius (assembly GCA_949699795.1). Taxonomy (NCBI): domain Eukaryota; kingdom Metazoa; phylum Arthropoda; class Insecta; order Lepidoptera; family Hesperiidae; genus Spicauda; species Spicauda simplicius. The sequence continues at coordinate 22,017,276 of OX453062.1, forward strand.
CTAATAATAACAATAATAATCCGTAATTGGCTCTAAGTGTTACTATACCAGATTGGTACCTCTATAGTTTTAAGAGCTGTGGATTTTGTTAATAAACAAATAAATAAATAAATAAATGAACTTCATGTCATAGCGCTCAGAGAAGACCCCAGGAGGAAGCTCATTACATTACATGGATCGTGGTAACGGCGAAACTGCAGTGGAGAGGAGAAACCGTCTCCAAACATTCTAGTTTTACGATACCTTAAGCTTACATTAACGAAAGGTAGCAAAACAAATCTATTTAAGTATCAGATGCAGGTTCGCAAAATTAACGTTTCTTGCTATAACCAGCTACATTTTATTTTCAATTAGGAAATAAAAAAGGTGAAACGAAATCACCTAACGAGAAAGAACGACCATTAGCGTCCCAGGTAGATTATCGGCAACGACGTGATACGTTCATTAACCTTTAGCTATCGATTTGTTTCGATTGACAAAGGATAAACGATATTGTAAGATATGAGATAACTTTTCGATTAGTTGGACCGTATAAAAACAATAGTACCACAAAATTTATTTCCATTTATGTGATTGCTTCGAATTAAAGGTTCCAAATTTAGTAGATATACATACTTTGACAGTTTTCAGCGTTAAAGTTAATTTGATTGTGTGATATTTTTGATATTATTTTATTTCATAATCAGGGTATTATGTGTTGTTACTGTGAAAGACAAATAAATAATTATATAATTACATTTATTAGGTAGTAGAAGATTCCAATACGCCTATTTCTAGCGTGTAGCAGTTGTTGCGTTTCGTTGGAAGAATGGACGGTTCACTTTCAAATGAGGGGACTCGGAATTGTACATTAAAAATTGATATTTTTGAAACACCTGAGGATAAATGAATGCTTTTTTTAACAATTACCTTGAAGTTAAGCCAGGATCGCCTGGTCGCCTCATGTGAAAGTGTGCCGGCAACCACACCCCTCTATCGAAACGCAAGAACTGCTACACGCTAGAAATAGCTGTGGCGGTGTTACTTCCTCGGCCGAACTACACTGGTTCTACCACCTTGAAATATTATATCTCATGTCCCAAAAAATACATGCAAAACGCGTTCCACATTTCCATATCAGCTACTAAAACATATGTACATAAGATACGTTCCAAAAAGATTTCCATCGTAGAAAATTGTGGAAATCCTCAATGCTTTTACTCGTAACCGCAGAGCAGTTCAGCTAAATACACCTCCGGGTATTAGAATAGAATATCTGTACTGCATTCAGCACATTGGAGTAAGTTTAACTGCATCGGTGGTGAAGATAAAAGTTATCGCATAAGTATCTACAATGTTTAATGTTTACTGGTATTGTTTTACTTAGTTCTAATTAGAGTTTCGTATTACAAACTGTAATTGAGATTGCGAACTTTTGTTATAATAATTAATAGTTAACGACTTTTAGTTCTATTTATGTGTGTTTGAATAGCTTGCCCCAAATTTCCTGCTAAATTTGTATTTCAATGCTCTGTGCACTCAGCCTTCGAATTCTGTATTGCGATGCAATGATGCATACATAAACAACCACGTCGGGTATTGGAAGGAATATGAATAAAAAATAAACGCTTTCTACACTCATAGGTCGACACTAAGATATTCTTCTATGTAGTGACAAACAAATGAAATGTATTTATTTTGTATAGGTCCACAGGGGAACTTACAAATTGTCAGTTACATTTTTTTTTTACACTACCACCGGATCGGAACACGACCTCAACTGAGCAGATCCGGCAAGAAACTCAGTAGGTTTGTCTTTTTTGTTATTTATTTCCTTTTTTTTAATAAATACACAAAGACGCAGACCCACAACAAGGATTCAAATTCAACATTCAGATGCTGTCTGGTTGGGATTCGAACTCGGAACCCGCTGCATGTCAGGCTAGTAAAGTAACCTCTCGGCCATTTATAGGTGTCTAGTTGACCCGGCTAACTATGTTTCGCCAAAAATTCTATTATCTTAGGTAAATTATCAGTGTTCGTTTACTATATTATCCATGCATTATGCATAAAAACTTTCTTTTTGAATCGCTCTTTCCATTAAAAAAACTGCATTAAAATACATAGCGTAGTTTTAAAGATATACGCATACATAGGGACAGACAGCGGGAAACGACTTTGTTTTATACTATGTAGTGATAAATATTATTCTATGGAAAGGTTGTCTATGTAGTTCTAATGAACCAAAATGTATCTAATTCAAATGAAATATTCAAATTAATTTATTAATTAGATAACCAGGATCCATTTGTTAGTAACAACACTTATACCTATTGTTAGTAGAAATTACCACATAATTTAATTATTCAATAAATTAATTAAATCAATAAATTCAATAGTCATAGATACATTTTGGTTTGATATTAAAGCTTTAAAACTGTTTCCAATATGAAGATAAGCGTGGTATAAAATAGGCTAAGTTTGCTAAAATTAAAAAAAGTGATAGGTATTATAGCTCTATTTCCATACAACTGCAAAAGTAGCTTCCGCCTTTTTCATTTTTCATCATAGATTTTCCCTTAGTTGCCACTTACAACACCGAAAAAGAGATATCTTTGCGATTCAAGATCGCTAGATGGCGCGGATTTTTGTGCGGTAAAAATCCCACATAACTCTGCATCGCTCCCACGACGTCGGGTACCTTTTGAAGATTTCCCCCTTGAGAACAAAAATAAAAGATGGCACAAAAATTTATGGCATTTATACAAGTCAAATTAAACAAACATCACTTTTTGGTTTCTATTATCCCAAATCTAACAAAAAGGTAAGATAAGATACTAGATAAGTATTTTCGGAACAAGATCCATGTTTCCTCCTCAAATTCCATCTAGTTAGAAATTTGGCCATCGTAATAAACAACCCTAAGGAACAGAACCTTTAATTATGAACGACATCTCCCCAAAACGGATGCTGGTCCCGCCTAACGACTTTCCCTGTCATAAATTTAGGATTTACGTAAAGGTCTGATAAATGGTTTAGAATTTACGCTGTTCGTACCTAAATAAGTGATTATAAAATACATTATTCTATTTAAACTTTGGATAAGCACAAAAAGGATAAGCATAAAATTAAGATAACTCATTAATTACTTTCTATAATCCTAATCCCATGCTACAATTTCATCCTGCATCGGAGGCATGGATTCACAATTTTATTTTATCTGATTGAAGTAGCAAACGAGCATGCAGTCCACCTGATGGTAAGTGGTCACTGCCACTCATGGACACCTGTAATCAACTTCGTACAGAACATGGGTTCCATCTGAAGTCAATCACAGATACGTTGCTACTCGTGAGGACTATGATGGTCGCCTCATGTGAAAGTGTGCCAGCAATCACACCCTTCTATCGAAACGCAAGAAATGCTTCACGCTAGACATAGGTGTGGCGGTGGTACTTCCCCGATCGAACTATACTGGTTCTACCACCTTAAAAATACACAAACCTAGACTCAAAACAGAAATATATTGTTTTAAGTCAGATATATCTGGGCGAGGGCCTAATTCAAGCAACCGCTATGAAGGTCGCTCCAACACGCGGTTCATCGAATTACTAACGTATATGAAGGTATAAATAGGAATAATAATTAACCATAATACATAACATTTGTAATTCTTTAAATCTAGACAAAAGTATTTTGACATTTGTACGCCTATATTACGCACAGTAAGCGTCTTCCACTATTGTAGACACATACTATAATTATTCCTTACTGACAAATAATCTATTATGATTTATGATTTATATTTCAAGGCACTCTTAATAAGATCCTCCCATATATGATAGGTATACCTACGTAAAAATATGCACCACATGTCAATGTGTTCAATCATCCAGCCAGACATCTAAATTACAAACTTTGATGTCTGTTCTAAATCTTCGTGTTCTACATTTGTCTGTAAATATGCCCGTGGCTATCGTGTAATAAATCTTAATGTGAAGCGATTAATATCTAACGTATTTTCTTATACTACGTTACTGCGATCAATCAATGGAACACTTTGACATTCAGCTAAAAATGTGGTTTTCTTTCTTAATAAGATTGAAATTGCATGCTGACTATTTAATGGCATTTTTTTTATCTGACTGAAGTAGCAAATGAGCATGCAGTCCACCTGATAACTGGTCACTACCGCTCATGAACATTTGTAAGCAACTTCATATAGAAAATGGATTATATCTGATTATATCAATCACCGATTCGTTGCTACTTCCGAGGACAATGATAGTCGCCTCATATAAAAGCGTACCGGCAACCACTCTTCCAATCAAAACGAAAAAAATGCTTCAAGCTAGAAATATGTGTGGCGGTGGTTCTTATCCGGTTGAACGACACTGGTTCTACAACCTTCAAAATGATCGCTGCTGCCGATTTGTAGGTAGTTCTAAAACAAATGCATTGCTCCTACGAGGAATAAAATGATCATCAAGGATGAAAGAATGTGGCGACCACATCCTTTCATCGAAACACTCCAACCATACCATCCCAGTTCAAACGATACTCATTCAATCTAGCAAGACGAGAGCTAAGTGACAAATTTCAGCTTACCTAGGGTCTGATTATCAATTTTGAAGTGCCTGGAGTCCTCTCTCCTCCAGGTGACGTTAGGGCGAGGTGTCCCGGACGCCACACACCGGAGGGCGGCACTCTCTCCCTCCTTCACTAAGACTTCACTACTGCTCACTTCATCATCGATGTCTGGTGGTACTGTTGAAAAAATGTTAAGCAATTATTAGTAGTCTAACAATTCGCACTTGGCCAGCGCTGTAGGCTTTGGCCTAAATATCACTTGTCAGAGAGACAATAATGACAAAAAAAAGAAAACGCTTTCTACACTCATAGCCCCACAGAATGATTTTCTCCTGTGTCGTGGGTGCCATGGACATACACAAAGACGAATACACAAACACGCAGACCCAGAACAAGAATCTAAACTCATCATTCAGATACCTGTCTGGCCGGGAATCGAACCCGGGACCCACTGCGTCAGACCTGTATGGTAACTGCTGCGCCACGCGGTTCGTCATTGTAATTGTTAGTAATAATTATTAGTAGTATTACAATAGTGTCTATTATTCATCCATCCATCCATCAGCCCTTTGAGGTCCACTGCTGGACATAGGCGTCCCCTAAATGACGCCACTCCCACCAATCCTGAATTCTGAATCCAAAGGTTTCCCGCCGTCTTCTTCAGGTCGTTTGTCCACTTGGTGGGGGAGGGAGGGATAATACCTGTGCTCCTTTTGCCTAAAATTGGTCGCCACTTGAGGACTTTCCTTCCCCATCGGTTATCGGTCCTAAGAACGACGTGACCGGTCCATTGCCACTTAAGCTTGCTAATTTTGAGAGCTATGTCGGTAAGCTTTGTTCTTCTACGGATTTCATCGTAACGAATCATGACTCCAAGCATAACCTTCTCCATAGCACGCTGAGCGACCCTGAGCCTCCGAATGAGGCCTACAGTGAAGAACCACGTTTTGCCACCGTAGCTTATCACTGGCAACACACATTGCTCGAATAATTTCGATTTCACTATATAGTAACATGTTATTTCCGCTTTGCCCACTTTGATCACGTGTACCACTTCAATAAGTAGTGGGTCATAAAATATCTGTTTGCCAAATTTCAGTGAAGTCCGATCAATAGTTTTTGCGTGAAATATATTCTGACAAACTTCTACATTATAATATTAACATATGTAATGAAAGCGTAGTAATCATTTGAATTCAAATAAAAACTTTTTAACAAAAAATATCTACCGACTTCCATGTCACAAAAAAGTAAAAAATAATTTAAATATATTTTGGTCTAGAACATACTCAGTACTTAGTACATAGTCCTGAAGTCGGTGCTCGACATATTTCGCTGGACGACGGTAACTACGTCCTATATGAGCACCGACTTCAGAACTATGTACTAAGTACTGAGTATGTTCTAGACCAAAATATATTTAAATTATTTTTTACTTTTTTGTGACATGGAAGTCGGTAGATATTTTTTGTTAAAAAGTTTTTATTTTACACTTTTTAGTGACTATATTTTTATGTTTGTATTTAAATAAAGCCTCTAAGTTTGCTTTGTGCATCTACATATTCACAAAAATTAAACATAAAACACTTTTACAATTCATACAAACAGGGCGCCCCCTCTGGAAGTACCCCTCCATCATCAGGGTTGAGGAGTTGAAGGTCAAATTTTTCATCTTATATTGTTGCTTAGTAATCTTATAACATATACGTTAGTACCAGGTGGCTAACTTCTATGGCTCAGGCTTGCAGTACCCTGCATCATCAGGGTTTAGAAGTTGAAGGTCAAAATTTTAATTTTGTGCCTCTGTTTGGTATTATTTTTACATACCCGTAAGCACCAAATTGCCAACTCCTATGGTTTAGAATTGAAGTACCCCTTCATCATCAGGGTCGAGGAGTTGAAGGTCAAAATTTTAATTTTGTGCCTCTGCTTAGTATTATTTTTGCATAACCGTAAGCACCAAATTGCCAACTCCTATGGTTTAGGATTGAAGTACCCCTTCATCATCAGGGTTGAGGAGTTGAAGGTCAAATTTTTGATTTTATATTTTTGCTTAGTATTTTCTTTACATAACCGTAAGCACCAAATTGCCAACTTCTATGGTTTAGGATTGAAGTACCCCTCCATCATCAGGGTTGAGGAGTTGAAGGTCAAATTTTTCATCTTATGTTTTTGCTCAGTAATCTTATAACACATACGTAAGTACCAAATGGCTTATTCCTATGGTTTTGGCTTTAAGTACCCCTGCATCATCAGGGTTGAGGAGTTGAAGGTCAAATTTTTGTCCCATGAATTTGCTTAACAATTTCATTATATATTCGCAAACATCAAACGACCAACTTTTATAGTTCAGGCTAGCAGTACCCCTGCATCATCAGGATTGAAGAGTTGAAGGTCAAATTTTTCATAGTAAATACCTACATAGTAATTTTATTCTATATTTTACTCAATTGGACTTCTCCAGCTAAGGTTCGGCCGACTATCACTAATTTTATTATTTTGCTCCAAAAAGTTGAAGATCCTATGATTAGAACCTTATTAAACTCTTATCAGACTACCCCTGGAGTACATCCTTTCTAATAAAAAAAGAATCATCAAAATCGGTTGGCGGGATATTGAGTTATTCATACATTTATCGCGTACATTGAAAATGCAAATTTAAGACTTATGCGTTTTTCTTATGGATGCCCTAGTCAAAAAAATACTAAAAAAAAATGGGACCCTATGACACGCACTACCTTTCAAATAAAAAAAAATCATCTAAATCGGTTCACCCAGTCCGGAGAAATGAGGTAACAAATATAAAAAAAAAAAATAAATAAAAAAATAAAAATACAGACGAATTGATAACCTCCTCCTTTTTGGAAGTCGGTTAAAAATTCAATCACCCCTTTTAATATTTCGCTATTCAAAAGAAAAATGTCACGTTATTTCGCGTGATATTGTGTGTATTTTTCTAAGCAGGAAGTACCACCATACTAAAAATTAATCAACGGGGCCATCTATTGGGCTTGAGCGCCATAAATCCTAGGGTATTGGCGCGGACCTGATAAAATAAACTTATAAAACAAGGTCCGGGTAAGTTTATTTAAGATAAGAGTGTGTCCCGGGCTCGTAGTTTCTTGCCCGCTGACTCAAATGTTTATCATCAACATCTTAGTTAATGTGTCTCACTAAGACAGAATAAGTAATACATAAACTATATTTTTGTTGACAAAAAGTTATTAGAAATGATGCTTTAATTTACTGATATTTTTAAATGAGAATGTTTATGAGGATTTATGTGTTTTTGTTTTGTGTGTCCGTGGTACTCACAAAACAGGACAAAAACCTAGCGTGGGTCTATGAGTGTAGAAAGCGTTTTATTTAATAATTTTCGCTTCTCTCACCCATACAAATAAGGAAAGTAAAAATAAAATAAAATAAAAGGTTTGGGGACTCGAGAAGCCCTTTTTGCCCTGAATGTTCTCGTTCAGAAATGCAGAGACATGCAGGTTGATGTACTGATGTGTTTCATAGACTATGAAAAAGCTTTTGACCGTGTGAAACATCAACAGTTACTAGAGCATCTGGACGACATCGGTCTTGACGGTAAGGATGTAAGAATCATTCGAAGACTGTACGAGAACCAAGTGGCTACTATTAGGGTAGATAACGAAGACACAGAAGAAATTGAGATTCGTCGTGGCGTTCGACAAGGTTGTATTTTATCTCCACTGCTATTCAATATATATTCAGAAGCTATTATATCGGAAGCTCTGGAAGGCCTTGCAGCTGGAGTAAAGATTAATGGAAGAATCATCAACAATCTTCGCTATGCTGATGACACAATTTTGATAGCATCAACAGAACATGACCTGCAAGAAATTGTTAATAGAGTCAAGAATAGCAGTGAAAAAGCTGGACTGTCGATCAACATCAGTAAGACAAAATTAATGGTAGTTTCCAGAAATCCTGACTTAAATCCCACGATACACGTAGCGGGCAAAAATCTAGAGCGGGTTCGACAGTACAAATACCTCGGAGCTTGGGTAAATGAAATATGGGAATCGGAACAAGAAATTAAGACCCGGATAGAAATGGCCCGAGCTTCATTCACCAACATGAAGAAAGTTTTGTGCTGCCGAGGAATTGACATCAAGCTCCGAGTTAGGATTCTCCAGTGCTACATCTGGCCTATCGCCGTGTATGGTTGCGAAGCATGGACATTAAAAGAAGATACCCGAAGACGTCTAGAGGCTTTCGAGATGTGGTGTTATCGTCGTATGCTTCGCATCAGTTGGGCTCAGAAAGTCAGAAATGAGATCGTACTCCAGCGTGTCTTCATGACCCGGCATCTGATACATTCCATCAAGAAGCGTAAGATAGAATACCTCGGTCATGTGCTTAGACACGATAGGTATAATCTGCTCCAACTCATCATGATGGGCAAGGTGGAAGGGAAGAGACGCGCTGGACGCCGGAAAAAGTCGTGGCTGAAAAACATAAGGGAGTGGACAGGCATCTCCTCTGTCGAACAACTATTTCGCCTGGCCATGGATAGAGAGAGATTCAAGGAACTAACGGCCAACCTTCAGTAGTGAAGAGGCACAAGAAGAAGAAGAAGAAAAATAAAATCGTACTATACTATACTATGGGTTCAGTTTGCTATGTCAGTTACGTAAACGCGTAACCAATCGTATGTGGTTGAGCAAGACTTGCAAGTTCTCAAGTTTTGCCAAGATTTCGTGTTTCCTTAACGCTCCCAAACGAGATTTTAATGCTAACTTGCTCTCTGATTCAATTTCAATTGCATAATTGCAAGCTCTGCTTTTAATGCGTTGGTGCTAATGTTAACAAATTGTTGCTTTAGCGCTTAGCTTGCGAAGAAATTACAAATTTAATGCGCAAATTTTGAGACTTAAAGCCAAATGTAAAGGATTTAACATAGTGTGCCTTTTTAAGCGGTTTTATTTAATGTTGCAGCACGAGCATCAATTTTTATAAAATTGTAACCCTGCTGCATAAAAATTAGTATCTGATTTAGGAAAATAATAAGTAAATAACGAAAACATTAATGTGTACTATCTTCACAAACTTTCATCTTTACAATTTTAGTATGATAAGATTATATGCTATGACTATGCTGGGATCTGATTTAAGAGGCATAAGAGAGATTAGCTTAGAAGTACTTTGGTTCTTAAAACTTACAACAAACCAAACAAAATATACATACAAAAGAAGACGTTATATAATATAAAGTCTTGTGACCGTTTTCTATATTTTCTTAATTTGGTTATATACTTTGGACGTCAAAAAATCATCTCAATTTTTCTTATGTCTGACACTGTAATAAAAATTATACTCCATTTATACCGGTAATTGAAACAAATCCAACGTCTTCTCGTAATATATTTTAAAGTCCTTGAAGCTATTTCGACTGTGGAGCGTCTCAAAAAAGATACATAAATGCATACATACGCACGAAATACTACCCCTTTCTGATACCGGCTGATTCGGGTAATAAGTAACTGCGAGAAGCCTTACAATGCTATGTTTATAAGAATTTGATATGAATATTAAACCTACGTGTGGGAAATCGTATGAGTTATATGTACCTTCCAAGGGCTTCATATTACTTCAGGCATTGTTTCATGTACAATTATTATGAGATGTAATATATAAGTGGGGGTACAACCCATTATTTTCCCACTGCTGGGCATGAGTCTTCTCTCAAAATCAGATAGTTTTGGGCCATAGTGCGAATTGGTGGAAGAATATATAAGTATTTCCTATACAATAGGGCTCCTATCTGAAGTCAATCACTGATTTGCGAGAATTAACATGGCCAAATATATAATTGAGATGGCAATTACACCCTTCCATCAAAGCGCTAATACTGCTTCACGCTAAAAATAGCTGTGGCGTCGTACTACGCCTATGAAACCTCCCCCATTCTACCACTTTGTAAAGCACATTGTCGTTCTTCTGTGATTTCGTCAACCCATTATTGTCCCACTGCTGGGCACGGGTCTTCTCTCAGAATGAGAGAGTTTAGGCCATAGTCCACCGCGCTGGCCAAGTGCGAGTTGGTGGACTTCACACACCTCCGAGAACTTTTTTTTTTTTTTAAAGAACTCTCGGGTGTGTAGGTTTCCTCACGATGTTTTCCTTCACCGAAACCTTCTGTGATTTGTAGCTTAATAATTAACAAAATTTTGACGATCCGCGTGGCGGAGCGTTTACCATACCGGTCTGAGGCATAATGGGTTCCGGTTTCGATTCCCGGCCAGACAGGTATCTGAATCATGAGTTTAGGTTCATTTTCTGGGTGTTTGTGTATTCGTGTTGTGTGTGCATGGTACCCACGATACAGGAGAAAATCCTAGTGTGGGGCTATGAGTGTAGAAAGCGTGTTTAAATAAAAAAGTATGAAATAAAAAAGTATATATTAAAATAGACAATAACAAATTAAAAGAAAAACAAACCGACAAGAAAAAACATTGATATGAGAGCAAAGGCTCAGCATTTTGCTGGTCTGAGACCTGGGTCCCGTACAGCGCTGTTTTTCAGCCACTTCCTACACTCCCTAAGATGATGTGCGGGAGAAGGTTGTATGTTCCCCAATCCCAACCGACACAAACAAAAAGCAAACACAAGAAATATCACAATAATAATAAATGAAACAGCGAATTGAAAAAAATAAACAAATAATTTAACCTTGCGTGTGTGTGTATGCGCGCGTGCGTGTGTGTGTGTGAGTGTGTGATTTTTTAGACGTAAGTATGTGTACCTATGGATAGGAATTCAACTCAATGTGGTGTGGAGCTAAGCCGTATATTATATAAGCTAGTATTAGAGTAATATTAAGGCAGTATCAATAAAGACATCAATCCATCAACACGCCTCTCAATTACCTCTGAGCCTGCGACAACACTACATCAACATAAACTCACCAACAACTAACAGCAGATGAGTCTGACTCATCATGGGCTCGGTGTTCACTTGGCACATGTATCTCCCGCCGTCCGCCGGGTTCACGTCCCGGAGTCCGAGCGTCCAGGCGCCGTCCCCATGCTGCACGCTGATGCGGTGGTTCTTCGTGATCACGTGGCCCGCGATCGTGAGGATTGTTTGGGTGTCCACTCGCAGCCACGCCACCTGGGGACCATATGGTGTTGGAGTTTTATGCTTATTTATAGAAAAGGGACAACTTTCAAAACCGTGTTGTTTGAATATTTTATGTTCTTTTATAGAAACTTGGAGCGAGCATACACTAAAGTTTAGCGATAATTGAAAAACATAAATAGCTCTCGTTTCTGCCGTGGACGTGCAAGATGTGGAATGAGCTTCCTCTTCAGGTATTCCCGGAGCGCTATGACTATGAGGCTCTTCAAGAAAGGTGTAAAAAGAGAACTCCTTCAAAGCCGGCGATGCATTGGCGACTACTCTGGTGCAAATGTCCATAGGTGACGGTGACTGCTTTCCATTAGGTGGCCTGTCTTCCTTGCAGAAACAACGCATCTGTGATTGACTTCAGATAGAACCTCTGTTCTATATTAAGGTAATCATGTCCATGGGCGGCAGTGACCACTTACCATTAGATGGACTGGATGATTTACCCCTTTTAATCTATTAAAAAAATTGGATTTGTTTTCACAGTCGTCGGCCATTGGTAGGATTTCAGATTGAATTATACCTCATGTATTATTAGTCTTATAAATCTGACTTCATACAGCAAACTATGAGTCTATATTGTCTCACTGCTTACCACGAATTTTCATTCAGAATAAGAGGGTTTTACCCTAGACCAGAGCGCAGTCCAAGTGCGAATTGAGGAACTTCACACATTTTTGAGTATTTTTTTAAGAACTCTCAGGTGTGAAGGTTACCTCATGATGTCTTCGTTCACCGTAAATAGTGGTAATTCATTCTTAATACACACATGACTTTATAAATATCAGTGTTGCCTCAACCAAGTTCGAGCCATTACTTGTCACTGTTCGATCATGATTATAAAAAGTCTCAAAGATATAGAGAACCATTATAGGTACCGCGTAATTTACTGCGTAAAAGAAAACAATGACTAGGAATTTACTAGTAAATAGCGAACCGGAACAAAACATGATCGGAAGATTAAACATGATTGGCAAAAACGACATAAAGGATTCACGCATGAGTCGGTAGTATCCTCTCATGCTCTAAGTTGAGTCATCAACCCTTTATTGGCCCACTACTGAGCACGGGTCTTCTCTCAGAATGAGATAGTTAGGCCATAGTCCACCGCGCTGGCCTAGTGCGAATTGGTGGACTTCACACACCTCCGAGAACTTTTTTTTAAGAACTCTTGGGTGAGTAGGTTTTCTCACGATGTTTTCCTTCACCGAAAAGCAGTGATAATTAATTTCTAATACGCACATGAATCAATGGTGAGTGCCTGGGTTTGAACCTCGGACCTCCCGATCGAGAGGGCAAGTTTCAATCATTAAGCTATCACTGCTCGTAAGTTGCTTGAGTAAAATGACTATAACTAGGCCATTCGGGGCTTGCCCGCTCAAATCGCATTTACCACATAAATGAGTAGATGAGGTTAATCTGGGCCATACCCTACGGTGTGAACCAATTTTCAGCAAAATACTAGTTATAAATTTTGCGTGCAAAAGCAAGAAATACACATATATCCTCACAAACTTCTAAGTATATAGAATTAATAAGATATTTATTAGCTCCGACTTTTGCATTTTAATCCATACTAGTCACCCATCGCAACAGTCGAAATTCGACCGTAATTTAAATTAAAAAACTAAATTTCATATTGTCCAAAGTAGCTCCAACATTTTTCTGATGTCTTCAAAATACCCGCTATTGCTTTTAAATGCAGCTTAGTTTATAAACCTCTTTTCACCTTTAACGGCTACGTTCAAAATAACCTGAAATTAGAGAAATATTGGCGCTACTTTGGACAAACTAAGTTTAGTTTTTTAATTTAAATTACGGGCACAATTCGACCGTTGTCACGGATCAATATTAAAGTATGATTGAATTTTAGCTTAGATCGACCAAAATAATGCCTGGGGAGTCAGACCCTATCCCTTAACCAATATGACCTTTTGTTATCAGAAAGTAGATTGAATTTTAGATTCAGAGCGCGTTGCCCAAACCGGATCATCATTAGGTGGGCAACGTAATAACTGTGGTCACGTATCTCCAGCAGATTGCGTATTCAGCCTTCGGGGACTATACTCCGTACATTAGCTCTGCGCTCTACATTACACATTGATTAGGATCCAGACATTCGCCCACTTAATGTACCTACAATTTTATTTAGGACCTCATTACGGGAAGTAAATGAGATCGGATGTTCGCAAAAACAAGAAACCTTGAGGTATGTTTTTTGTAATAGAATAAGGATACTTGAATTACGGTTTACTTTCAAGGGCCATCTTAGTTTGAAAGAGGAGCAACGCATCTGTGATTGACTTCAGATAGAACATTAGGTGGAGGTCAGGCTCGTGTTGGAAGTCACCTTTGAAAGTTCATATCCAAATGTAATAATTTCAACAATATCACAATTTTACTATTGTGTACCCACACATTTTAAAATTAGGTTTAGTTTATTAGGTGGGTATTTAGTTAAAAGTATTCTATGTAGAGCAGTGATATTCCAATGGTTGAAATTTGATCTCTCGATCGGGAGGTCCGAGGTTCATACCGTCTGGGTTTGAACCTCGGACACCACAGATTTTTCTAAAATGATATGCGTATTAGAAAAATAATTATCACTGCTTTTCGGTGAAGGAAAACATCGTGAAGTAACCGACACACCTGAGAGTTCATTAAAAAAAAGTTCTAGGTGTATGAAGTCCACCAATTCGCACTTGCCCAGCGCGGTGGACTATGGCCTAAAACTCTCTCATTCTGAGAGAAGAACCGTGCCCAGCAGTGGGACAATAATGGGTTGAGGAGACGATCCTATGCTATCCTGAGAATAGTCAAGATAAAATTATTGAAGGAAAAAAACAACTTCGTAAAAATCCCCTACAAATTATAAGCCGCGCACTGTGTGCCACCCTCCTTCATACGTGTAACACTTCGGCTTTCAAAATAAAATACCCATTTTCTCGTTACTGGAACATTGTATTGCCATATATACCCTGCGTCATGTCATGTTAATAGCTTGACTTTTTGTTTGTATAAATTATTTCACATTAATTTCTTACAACTAAATAATTTACTCTTATCTCAAAAGATTCATCTACATTCAGAGTGTTATTTTAATATGGATTTCATACATATTTACATTAAATTTGCATATTCAAGGGGCGCTAGCTTTAAGCTTCGTCTTATATTTTACATTTTAAGTTAACGAGAGAAAAGAAAAAATCGCACTTAAAAGTAACCAACAATTTAAGTAATTTGAAACATAGGTAATGTAATTTGCAGGCTGTCATAATTTGTTCATGTTCCCTGTAGCCGGGGAGTAGAATACGGCTAGGGTTTCTCCTGCTTGTCGTAAGAGGCGACTTAAAGGGGGCTTGTTGGGTTACGGGTGACTAGAGTGGGAGCTCGAGCCACCCAGCCAGTAATCTCGGGAAGGACGGCAATATGTGTGGTCGCGTGTTGTCGTAACCACCAGGAGACACTATGAGTGCAAGAGCTCACCGAGGAAGAGCCCGAAAGGGGCATCGCGCTCGGAGGGCTCCCGTTGTGTTCCGTTGGAGATCCCGGAGTCCTCCATGCAGCGCTGAGGACGGCCACTTTTAGTAAGGTTAAAATCCCACACAACCCGACGTTGCTCTCACTGGGTCGGGTACCTTTTGTAGCTTTCCCCCTCGTTACCAAAAATTAAAAAAGGCTCACTTTCGTACGAGGTGACCATTTAGGTCCTTGGGTGTGGCAATGCATCTGTGTTATACTTCAAATATAACCCCCGTTTTATCTGAGGTTGATTACAGTTGTCCACGGGTGGAAGTGACCACTTATCATCAGGTCGGCTGCATGCTTGTTTGCTACTTCAACCCCATATGAATACAGTAAAATCTGATGTCAAACGTAATATGAATATGTATTTCTCATAAACGAATCTCCATTTTATAAAAATAACGGGATAGGTAGTAAAATTTTAGTATAATTATTTATTTTTTTACACTAAAGTAAAACGCCAAAGAGTTTTACGTCGTTTTTTTCGATTTTCCTTAATCATGTTTTATTCAGTTTCCTCTATTAGGTGAATAAACACTGTCACCGAGACTTTACAGGGGACGGAAAATTCAGACAATGATCAACTTCCGGATAATTTATGGCAACTCTCAAGTGTACGGTTGTAAATGATTAATGGCAAAGAGGTTTAGCCATTTTTCCCCTGATCGCTTTATATTCAGATATAACTTGTATAAAAATTTTTGTTAACCAGATTTTAAAGTAAAGCAAAAGGTAAATTAGGAAAGTGTAAAGTTTATCTATATATATAAAATTCTTGTGTCACAATGTTCGTTCCCGTACTCGTTCAAAACGGCTTGACCGACTCTCAATTAATTTTGTGAGCATATTGCGTAGGTCTGAGAAACGGCCAACATCTATTTTTCATAGTTCTTAGTGATTAGGGTTATCCGCCCTTAACATTTTTTTTAATTTTTATATGGCAAAACATCGTTTGTCTGGTCAGATAGGCGGCTGGGCCCATCGTCCTTCCCAGGATTGTCTGACCGAACGGTTCGAGCTCCCACTCTAGCCGTCTGCAACCCCGGAAGCCCCTTTCAGTCGCCTCTTACTACAGGCAGGGGATGCTGTAGCCCTATTCTGATCCCGGAACTACAGGGACGTTGCCTGGTCACCTAGTTGTCATATAATTTTGATTGGTCATTATTTTACATGTCTATATCTGTTATGTATTTATTTGCTTAGTACATGCCAATGTTAAAGTGAAAAGCGAAGCAGTTTTCAAGTGTTGCTAACTCCGGGTATTTTTACATTTTAAAGGGATTTTAAGAGTTAAATATTTTTGTGAGCATTAATGTGGGATAAAATTTACCAATTTTTTTTTACTACAACTTTTCTATTTTGCGGCAGGTAATTTGTTTATAGTAGCCTGGACGATAGTCTTTATCTTCATTAAATGCTGACTCTAATTCATGTTTTTCCAAGTACTTGGAAAGCCTTTATATAATTGGCAACACCTATCCTAAATAACATACATTTACACAATTCAGCTAACAAATCTTAGAGAATTTCCAATGAAAATTTATCATTTAAAATAGCCAAATAATTGCCCGTCACCTATCGCTCATGTGTGTTAACTTTGTAGGGATAAATAGGGTCAATGCAAAGGAATGTGCGATTCTACATCTTTCGATATCAATTCAAGCAGTGATAGCCTAATGGCTGAAATTTGGCCTCTTAATCGGGAGAGCCGAGGTTCAAATCCCATTGATTTTTATAAAATTATGTGCGTAGTAGAAATAAAATGAAATGTCTTTTATTTGCATAGGCCTAAGAGGGCACTTACAATAGTCAGTTACATATTTTTTTACATTATCACCGGATTGAAACACGGCCTCAACTGAGAAGATCTGGCAAGAAACTCAGTGGGTTTGTCTTTTTTTTATATCTTTTTTGCAATCTCGACAACGACCACGACACCTTACAATGGAATATTAGCTTGGTTTGAAATAAGTCTCAATTTCCGTTTCTACTTCTAACTAAGATGGTAACTATGTATTGAATATGTCTTATATTTAAATTGGGTTATTTAAATTTAAACTATTTGTGTATTCTGCATTCTCCGTCTACAGCTCATACATATAACTGTTTTATAAATTTATTATCATATGCCTCAACGGTAATGATACACATTCTATTTTATAACACCCTTTTATCATTTGGGTGGTGTGTACTTATGTAACGGAATCTTTTACCTCAATTTTCACTGGATTCAAGAATTCTGATTAATTTGAAACTTTAAACACGTATCAAGGACCGATGACAATGCAAAAACATGTTTTTTTTACAAGAGCGTGTTTTTTTAGTTTTTACTAAAATTTTCTTTTTTTTAGTATCTGACATTTACCTAAGAAAGTTTTTAAAGATACTTGAAGTCTACCTACACTCGGAATAATAAACTTGCTCCTAAACTTTTATAACTCTAAAAAAATATTATATCTAACTGTTTGTTTATCTGTGAACGCGTTCCGTATAAATGGATCGAAATATTAGCAAAAAGTAATTTAAAAACCGCATATCATGAGTACCGGTTACTATAAAATGTATAAATTCCGCAATACCTTTACCAGGTGGTGGACCCAGTGTAGTTCGTCACTATATTCGCCACACTTATTCTAACGTGAAGCATTTTTTGCGTTTCGATGGAAGGGTGTGGTTGCCGGCACACTTTTATATGAGGCGACCATCCTAGTCCTTGGGAGTGGCAACGCGTCTGTTGACTTCAGATAGAACCCATGTTCTATATGAAGTTGCTTACAGGTGTCCATGGGTGGCAGTCACCACTTCCCATCAGGCGGACTGCATGTTTCTTTGCTACTTCAATCAGAAAAAAATAGTAAGAAATCATATACATAAAAAAATAATAATTAAAATCGGTCCACTAATGGCGGAGTAATCCTTGTACATACATAAAAAAAAATAAAAAATATACACGTCGAATTGAGGACCTTCTTCATTTTTGAAGTCGGTTAATAACAAAAAGTAACCAAGCATACCTTAAAAGTCTGCAAGTTATCAACCCTGCAAGTGATGGCGGCGTCGCGACCCACCGCGACGGTCACGTTCGTCCCCGGGCCCACGAACCGGGGGAGATCTGAAACAATGAACCATTTATAACTGAGTAATTGGTGTGGCAAGGTTAACTTTGTACGCTTACCAGGACTATTTCGACGATACTATTGTATTACAAGATTTCTTTACTTAGTGATTTCTTGTCGATGTAGTGATAGCGTAGTAGTGAGAAACTTAGAATCTCATTGACTTTGTATTTGTATAAAATTGAAGTAAACGAGCATGCACGCTACCTGATGGTAAATGGTCACTACCGCTCTAGGATCTGTAAGCAACTTCATATAGAACAAATGTTCTTCAGTTCTATCAGGTTGGTCGATCAGGGATGTCCCAACGCGACATTTATTTCTAGCGTGAAGCAATTCTTGCGTTTCGATGGAAGGGTGTGATGGCCGACACACTTTTATATCAGGTGATCATCTTAGTCCTCGAGAGTAGCAACACATCTATAATCGACTTTAGATAGACCGTTAGTTCTATATGAATTTACTTACAGATATCCTTAAGCGGTAGTGACCACTTACCATTACATGAAATACATGCTTATTCGCTACATCAATCGGATATAAAATAATAAAAATAAAAACCTATCTTACTCCTATCAAGGCCAAGGTACATCAAATACAGTACATTATTATATAGTTGTAAAATACCGCAATATTATTTTCTTTCCTGAGGTAATTATGTTTGAACTACAACAAAAACATACTTTATTTTTATATCATTTGTCAAAATAAAGAACAATATTTATAATTGTCGCAATAAGACTCCAATTATTTTACAACATGGCCTTTTGTCTCTATGCCTACAAAGTAAAAGAAAATTGGAGTATAATTTTCTTTATTCTTTCAACATTTAGGGCACATTTGTTATTTACCTACATTTTGGGCAATATAATTAACCCCACTGATATAATGAACCTCAATATATGATATGAAATGTCTTTATTTTGTATGGGCCTACGGAGCCACTTAAGAAATTGTCAGTTACAATATTTTTTCTTACGTTACTAACACACTGAAACTCGACTTCAATTGAGAAGAATTTGATTTTTAACCGACTTCCCAAAGGAAAGAGGTTATTTTCTTTGCAGTCATTTTTTTGGTTGTTTGTAACATATACAATGCAATTTTATTCTTAATAGACTTCTGTTTTATCCTTGATAATTTTTCTATCATGTGGAAATCATCAAAGTGACAAGAAAACTCGTGAAAAAATATTCTCTCTGGCATGTTTTATTAACGACTAAAATGTGGCCATTGCCAAACATTCCTTCCGGGACAGTAAATAATGCCTCTGCTTAGTGGCTTATGGCTTATTCTTTCGTAGAGACGCGTTTCATTCATTCACATAAGTTTTATTACTCCTTTTTCCTGTTATCAATTCTCTTACTGTTCAAAAAATGTTCAATAACTTACTTATAATTTGTAAAATTTAAAATAAAAACAATATTATGTGCTGCTGTGTTCTAGTTTGGTAAGGAAGATACATGTTAAAAGGTGGTAGAACCAGTGTAATTCGACCGCGGAAGTACCACCGCCACACCTATTTCTAGCGTGAGGCATTACTTGCATTTCGATGGAAGGGTGTGGTTGCTGGCACACTTTTATATGAGGCGGCCATCATAGTCCTCGGGAGTAGCATCGCATCTGTGATTGACTTCCGATAGAACCCATGTTCTGTATGAAGTTGAATACAAATATCCATGAGCGGCAGTTACCACTTACTATTAGGTGGTTTGCATGCTCGTTTGCTACTTCTATTAGAAAAAAAAAAGTTTCAGAGGCATTCTAACTTAGTTTGCAAGTGACTACTGAGCTACTATTGAATATGCATCTGTGAACAACAGTGGTGATACTCATCATATCTGGAGATAATTATTGACATCCACAGTTACACATAACCAGATTTCTGTATTAAATTACTAGAAATTAAAAGTAAATAACTATGCGGAAAAACACATTTCCTTTTTCATGAAGTTGCTTCACTAGGAAAGATAAAATTTTAAATTTGTTAACATGTTATACTATAGTTGACTAATATTATACTTTACAAAAAAATCTAAAAAGCCAGGAAAGAAAATAAATAAACATTATTATCCCTGGTTTTTCCTACAATATATAGGGGAAATGTCATTCTGCTACTTCCGGCAAGCGTGTCACTTGGAAGTTTCGTCGAACATTTCTCTTGAGGGCACGCTAGAGACTTAGCGCTGCATGGCTTATAAATGACGCTCAGGGGAGGCAAATTTTCGCAATTTAATTTAAAAATATTGTATAATTTTCTTGACAGTACAAAGGTTGCTTACTTTTTTTGTTTACTTTGCATGGTAAAATGGTTTATTTTCTTATAAAAATATACCTAAAATGTCCTTGGATTGTATTATAATATAGTTCGGGCGAACGAAGTCACGGGTTTTGTTAGTATCATATAAGTAGACCATAAAAAACACGCTTTCTACACTCATAGCCCCACACTAGGATTTTCTCTTGTGTCGTGGGTACCATGGACATACACAAGCGAATACACAAACACAGACCCAGAACATGAATCTAAACTCATCATTCAGATACCTGTCTGGCCGGAAATCGAACTCGGGACCCATTCCGCGTCAGACCAATACCATAGAAATAAGTATATATTAATCCAGGGCTGAAAGAGAAATCCGAGTAGCAGGTTTTGTGTGAGAGACTAACAAATACATAGGTATACATCCTCTCAAACTTTCGCATTTACATCAATAGAATAACATATACCAGTATTAGCCAGCGTAAATTCGGCTTCCACTAAACGATGTGGGAGTTATTATAGTTTTTCCACTTCCGACAAATGTGTTATCCGGTTTTACGCGCGAGTGTATCTCTCCTGGGGATGTATAAAAGACTGCTTTGAGCCGTGTGTAAGTCCGTTATGGATGTAACCGTTAAATGATGGGAAAATTTCGTGATAGTACGTAAGTCTTATGATTATAATGCTCTGTTTTGATTTTTTCGTACAATTGCAGGTGGTAGAACCAGTGTAGTTCAACCGGGGTAGTACCCCCGCCAAACCTATTTCTAACGTGAAGCATTTCTTGCTTTTCGATGGAAGGGTGTCGTTGCCGGCTCACTTTGTTGTGAGGCGACCATCTTAGTCCTCCGGAGTAGCAACTTTAGATAGAATCCACATTTTGTTTGACGTTGCTTACAGATGTCCATGAGAGCAGTGACCACTTACCATCAGGTGAACTGCATGCTCGTTTGCTACTTCAACGAGATAAAAAAACAACAACGGCCCGCGTTGCGAAGCGGTCGCCCTACCGGTATAACACCTGTACACCGTGTCAGGTGTACACCTGTACACCTGCACGGTACCTGAATGATAAATTTAGATTAATTCTGATTCTGGGTGTTTGTATATTCACATTGGCAGTGTGTCCATGGCATCCACGTCACAGGAAAAAAT
Organism: Spicauda simplicius; assembly: GCA_949699795.1. Lineage (NCBI taxonomy): Eukaryota > Metazoa > Arthropoda > Insecta > Lepidoptera > Hesperiidae > Spicauda > Spicauda simplicius. Next base: position 22,039,059 of record OX453062.1, read on the forward strand.
CCTAGTGTGGGGCTGTGTGTATAGAAAGTGTTTGATAGAAAGTGTGTTTGTAAAATAACTGTAACTCGACGATTTCTAGCAAGTAGTTGTTGCGTTTCGATGGAATGATTCACTTTTATATATGGCGATCATCTTAGTTCTCGAGATCAGCAATTTGTGATCGACTTCAAATAGAACCACGGCGATCATCTTAGTCCTTGAGAGCAGCAACGCATCTGTTATTGACTTCAAATAGAACAGGGGTTCCATATGAAGTTGCTTACGGATGTTCATGGGCAATACTAACCTCTTATCATTTGTACGTTATGTTCATTCGTACTGCATGTTCGTTTTCTGCTTTAATCGGTTAAAAACCTATCTACTTTTATGCACACCAAACGAACCCACTGATAAGGTAATAAACCTTCTTTTAAGGCATATGTCATTGCATGACAGGCAATCTACGTACATTTTATGATTAACGTCGTTTAGTTTTATAGTTCGTAATCTATTAACATAGACAAGTGAGGGTCGGAATGCATAAAAGTGGATCGATTGAGTTAGCTGAAGGATTGTTGTTATACATTATTCCAAATGTTAATTCCATAAAGTGTTATAGTGACTAAATCAGTACCGTAATTATCTCCTGGCCCGTAATTCTTACGCCCGCAATTGAAAGCTACCATGTCTGATATAAGATAGGCCACCCTGCCTATACATATTATTTAATATTTATGTATATCGTATCATCTTGTGTATTATAACCACCATATTAATTTCCACTTAAGTTTCTTTCAATTGTTCTTTGGTAGCATACTTACCCAAATTGCTTCGTAATATGTTACGTGTAATATGTCTTACAAAATGTTACCGTGTATTATATTACCGTAATATGCAACTTTAATGGGTTTTATTCAATTATTGCGTGTTTTAAAATACATGGCTTATTGGTATATTTTTTTTTCTGATTTGGATGTCTGGCAAGCTTCATGTAACTCGTATGTAATTTTAGACAAATGTTATAAAAAAATAATGAAAATATTTTATTGATAAAACACATTCACATATAAAATTTGCAAGGGCCGGAACTAGGTTCTAGATGGTCTAAGATCCGAATATGACATGGATCCTCACCGATCTGTTAGATGGATGGAAATTATTAGATAGGTAATCTTTATTAAAAATGATAAAAAAACATTGGTTGCCTGATAAAATCCTGCAGACTGTAGTTAATTAACAATTGAAAAATGTTTTTTTTTTCTTTTTATTTCACTATTGAGTTTGACGAAAAAAAATAACACTAAAATATTTGAATATTTCAATAATTAGGGTATCGCATCATACCTCTACCTTAATTATTTTAATTGTTGGTGATGAGTAGAAATGGGAGAGGCTATGCTGCCTTCGGAGTCGAATCATGTAAGGTTCTACCACCTCAATAGGTTAGAGGCCTTTAGCTTACTCTTGTATTTTATATCCCTGCAGCATATCCTCACAAAAGTTGAAAAGAACAATTAAATATCATTATGATAAAGATATAATGAGCGAAATCATAAGGGATCTTATCAGGAAGTTGGAACACAGAATTTTGAAGTCGACTTCCGACGCCGTATTAATTATGGAACCCCCACTCCAGCAGCCACACTCGCGTCTAGTCGTAAATTTAGAAACTTCAGCACTTGTTCGATCGCTGACGAGTAACGAATGAAGCGATATATATATCTATACTAATATTATAAATGTAAAAGTGTGTCTGTTTGTTCCTCTTTTACGTCGCCACATAGCTACTATACGATATGGTTTACATACTGAGAGATAGTTAGGAGGTCGGAGAGTGACGTAGGCCAGTTTTTACGGCGCTCTCCAATTCCCATTAGAATATCGATGTTTTGTTAGTTGATACATATTTAGTAGTTCCAGACGTTCGTTCGTCTATCTATATGAAACTGCTCACACACTTTCATGGACAGCGGAGACCACTTATCATCAGGTGGACAATACGCTCCTTTGCTACTTCTGAATAATTAAACATAGTGCACCAAAAACTGAGTATAGCACTTGTGACTATAAAGGTAAATATAGTAACATTAATGATGTCCTTATAGAATAAAGAGCACGTGTATTCATTCATGTTATAATACTATTAGAAGATTTTTTTCTTTCTTTTTAATTAATGAGAAGTGAGAAGAGTTTAGAATCTGCATATAGGAATAACAGCTGTCTACGAAATGCAACGTTTTTCATTTAAATTAACGAGGATTGACGCTCATACTTTTTATATATGAAAAAAATCTTCTTGTTATGTGCCTATTCTGAAAAAATTTTGCATAGAAATGCGACTATCGTCTGTCTGCTACCAAAGAACCCTTGGGTATTTTGGTCACATCGCTCGTCGAGAAGGAGACTATCACGACAAGTTGGTAGACAATCACCTACCCGATAGTGTGACAAAATAGCTCATCTCACCGTACTTCTCTTAGCAACTGCTCTAAGAATAGCGGAAGACCGGAGGAACTGGAGGAGAAGAACAAAAAAGTTATAAGCGAAACGATAAATAAGAACTTAAGTCTTACTTTTATATCTGTGTCCCGCGGCATGCATTCGATGAAACATACTTATAACGGTTAAGTATTGTCGATATGTCAATACGATATGTCATTAAGTGTCATTGACGACCCGCTTGGAGGAACGGTTACCATACCGGTCTGACGTGCAATGGGTCCCAGTTTCGATTACCGGCGCGTTCCGCGATTTGTTAAGCGTATCATTAAGTCAGTCAGTCAGTGGACTTTACAAAGAGCCCCTACTCTATATAAGGTTACCTTACATGCCCATGCGTGGGAGTCTCATGAGATGGACTGCAAGTTCCTTGGCTATCGTAAGACTGCAACTGCCTCCCAACAGCGTGGACATACGTAAGCAACTTTATACAAAACATATATAAAATCATTGACAAATGCGTTGCCACTCGCAAGGACCAAGATCGGCGCTTCATATAAAAGTGACCGGGCAACCACACCTCTCCACCAAAACGCAAGAAATTCTTCACGCTACACAAAGGTGTGGCGGTGGTACCACCCTAGTCGAATTATATACCACCTCTTTACAAGAACAACGTGTTATCTTAAAAACAACAATTTTTATTGGATGCTAATTGTTGAATCACATAAAATAAAATTCCTTAAAATGAATGGACTTACACAGATCTAATACGATCATTAACCTAATGACTTACTAATGGCAAATTTAATAAAAAAACATGATATTTATGAAATTCATCAAAAATAAATGCCTAAAAACTCTACTTTTCGGTAAGAACCACTGCCATACCTATTTCTAGCGTGAAGCATCTCTTGCATTTCGATGGAAGGGTGAGGTTGCAGGCACACTTTCACATGAGGCGACCATCATAGTCCTCGGGAGTAGCAACGCATCTGTGATCGGCTTCAGATGGAACTCATGTTCTGTTTGTGGTTGATTACAGATGTCCATGGATGGCAGTGCCCACTTACCATCAGGTGGACTGCATGCTCGCTTGCTACTTCAGTCACAATTTGCACTTGCCACGTTTTTGTTGAAAGAGGCGATACGTTCTACCCCCCTTAAAAATCTGTTATTATTTACTCACTGGTGCTTGTCGTATCAAGCGAATGTTTCGTGGCCCTCAGATTACGTTTTTATTTAAGTTATATAAGTACAATTCGATAATATCGCGCCTCGTTTACGTGATAAAATGTCTAGACGTTTAATTGTTCTCTTTTGGAAAATATCCAGATAGTAGTCTCGCTCAATTTGCGTAAATAATGATACTGGAGACTTCTCAGACTCTAAGTTATTTTTATTTACCTAATATTTCGTTTCTATTTTATATCGTAAATTGGTGATCTAAAATAGACATTTTTATTTTTTTAAACACTTATTCCACCTGCTGTGAGTAAGTACTTTCTTCTAGATCTTTCAGACGAAGAGATTTTTAATTATTTTCACCAACTCGCTACTATAAAGAGGACTCCGCGACCTCCAACGAACCGCAGCTGGAATCCTCTTAGCGCGTTGCCCCATCGGGCTCCTCTCAGATGGGCGGTTGGGCCCACCACCCAGTCTAGTCCTTACGGCGGTATGCGACCACACAAACCACCGTCTTTCCCGGGATCGCCTGAACGAACGGTTCGAGCTACCACTCTAGCCGCCCGCAATCCCGGAAGCCCCAATTAGCCGCCTCTTACGACAGGCAGGGGATGCCGTAGCCCAATTCTGATCCCGGAACTACAGTGGACTATGGCCTTAAATTCTCTCATTCTGAGAGATGACCCTTGCCCAGTATTGGGACAATAGGTTGACGAGAACTATTTTCATATTGCGCTTAAGTATTTTAATATATTTTGTCTTCATCCTTTACTCTTTCGCAGTACGACATACAGTTAAATTAGGGTTGTCACTTTACGTTAAAACGTGTGAGATAACTTTCAGAGGGGTTTAAGAGAACTCCGATGCGAGTAATATGCGAAGTTGATGACTCTGAAGAATTTCACGCCAGAGGTCCCGATAAATACTAACAAGAATTTGAACTCGATACTAGTAAATGATTATTTTAACGTGGCTTAAGTCAAAACATGTCGCTGTTAAGTGGTTTCAAATTCCGATAAAAAAGCAACTCGAGGTTCAGTATGCTATCAATCATTTAAGCACTCGTAAATGTCGCCTCGTACTCATAAACACTTATTTTTATCTTACTGAAGTAGCAAACGAGCATGTAGTCCACCCGATGGTAAGTTTTCACTGCCGTCCATGGACACCTGTAAGCAACTTCAAATAGAACATAAAGTTCTATCTAAAGTCAATCACAGATGCTTTGCCCCTCCTAAGAACTAGGATGGTAGCCTCATATAAAGTGTGCTGGGAACCACACCCTTTCGTCGAAACGCAAGGAATATTTCACGTTAGAAATAGGTTCTACCTAAAATAATTGCATATATACGCGCATTGTCCACCAATTCGCACTTGGCCAGCGCGGTGGACTATGGCCTAAACTCTCTCATTCTGGGAGAAGACCCGTGCCCAGCAGTGGGCCAATAATGGGTTGATACGTACGCGCATGCGAACGAATGATATGCAACCATGTTTCTACCAGTGGCTAAAACGGCGCCTTATCGGTCAGTTAGTATAAATGAGCATATACATATGCTGGACTTTATATCTCACAAAAAAAAGACAATTCCGCTGAGTTTCTTTCCGTTTCTTCTTAGTACTTCTTCTTAGTATCTTAAGAAAAAAACATGCGTGCGTACAAAGTACACATGTCAGAAGTGAAATTTCTTTGGTGAACTAATTTGTAAATCTTGTTTATATTTATACAAATCTAAAACTTTAAATTTCCAAGATTAAGAGGAAGGGAAAAAGGCGTGATACGACGTTCGCTCTGTCTCACTTTTTCTCTCAATCTTTCTCTCTCACTCCACGGCTAGTTGCTCATGCTACGTTCGCCCTGTCTTACTCTCTCTCAATCGGTCTTGATCACTCTCTCTCTTCCGACACTTCCGTTGCATACCGGCGTGACGTTTCATCTGTAAAAATTTTACCCTCATGCGCCTAAAGAAGTTTCACTTCAAAAATGTAGTAACTGACAATTAGTAAGTGCTCCAGTGTGCCTATTCAAAGTAAAGAAAATTAATTTTATTTATTTTCATTTTCTTTCATTATTAAAATCATAAAAACAGATTATATCAACTCACTAATGGGTTTAATCATAAATACTACAAATTGCAATACTTTGCTATAAATTGCCTTTAACCACAATTACGTATGTGCGTTAACTATTTATACACAGAATTCGGTTATTGGTACCCATTTCACGCGAAAATTAATTCAAAGTAAATATTTTGAGGTTTAATATACTAACCACATTTATCCACTCAGGTTTTTAAATTTTTTATCAGTGTAATCTGTAAATATTTAATAAATTTAGCTTATTTGTAGATTATATTTTTTTCACTATTAGTAATGAGCGCTGCTGTAGTTTTACTTGAAACTTGATAAGATATTTATTTTTATATCGGTGTACCAGCTTCAGGTAAGTAGGCACTACTGAACAGAGATACCTGTAAGCAACTTTCATAGAACAACGACGACCTGCATGGCGTAGTGGTTGTCATACCGGTCTGACGCGCAATGGGTCCCGGGTTCGATTCCCGGCCAGACAGGTACTTGAATGATGAGTTTAGATTCATGTTCTGGGTCGGGTGTGTGTATTTGTCTTGTGTGTGTCCATAGTACCCACAACACAGGAGAAAATCCTAGCGTGGGGCTATGAGTGTAGAAAGCTTGTTAAAGCATGTGTGATAGAACAAGGGTTCTCTCTGAAATGAATCACAGATACGTTACTCCCGTGGACTAAGATTTATATGAGGCAGCGGTACACTTTCAGCAGAACCCCGTTTTACGTTAGAAATAGGTATGGCGATGGAACTTCATTGATCGACCCATATACCTACGTTTTACCACCTTAAAATGCTCACCTTAATTTCTTCTTTATAAAAATGAATGTTTGTCTGTATGTCCTCTATAAAATCGTAAACTATTCATTTGATCATGTGATGATCTTCAGCAAAGTTGTTACTCATGAGTTCGCGAAGGTTACTGGTGTATTTTTGTTGTGATGGCGTAGCAACGCGCGCAGGGTACAGCTAGTTTCTTAAATGAAATTTATGAATACGATAAATGCAATAGTTTATGTGGATAAGTATGTTTTCGCTAAGGTTTACCACACACATAGTTTAAGACATAAATTAAGACAGGATAAAGGAAGGTGTGGGAAGCCAATTCGCACTTGGCCAGCGCGGTCTGTGGCCTAAAATTATCTCATTCTGAGACATGAAAAACCGTGCTTAATAGTGGAACAATAACGGGTTGACCATGAAAATAAATTATTAGCAACCTTAATTTAAAATTTCATGTAAACATAAACACATATAGATATATTTTTAGCAACTTAATTCTAAAACTTACAGATTCGCCTACACATTATTTCGCGAATTTAAATCTCACATATTATACTCTATTAATATTCACCTAAATGAAAGTATATGTATGCTAGCACAATACAAATTGTCAACTCCCTGCTTGAATTTCCTCGTCAGAAGTCAAGCCCTGAGGGGAAGCGACAATATATCCCGCCTATGAAACGACAGTTGCTCCCGGGGCGAGAACAAGCTCACGCCAGACATTACGCCGGTAAAAACTGACAACTGTTATTTCTCGACTTTTTACCTTCTTTGTGAGAGTACCATGCGCTTTGTAAATTTCATCTAATATATAAAATTCTCGTGTCACATTTTTTGTTGCCAAACTCCTCCGAAACGGCTTGACCGATTTTTACCAAATTTTATATGCTTATTCAGTAGGTCTGAGATTCGGCCAACATCAATTTTTCATACCCCTTAAGGATTATCTACCCTTAACATTTTTTTAATTTTTTATATGGCAAAACAACGTTTGTCGGGACAGCTAGTTTTATTATAAATGTTGACTAATGTGTCTGGCAATATACATAGATTGTCTGGTCAACCGATTGTTGTTTCACAGCTGGGCACGGGTATCTTCTCAAAATGAGAGGGGTTCAGGCCGTAGTCTACAGCAACGGCTAGGTCTGAATTGGTTATCCCTGTAGTTCCGGGATCAAAATAGGACTTCGGTACCCCCTGTCAATCGTAAGAGGCGACTAAAAATGGCTTCTGAGGTTGCGGGCGGTAAGAGTGGGAGCTCGAACCGTCCAGCCAAGCGAGCCCGTGTAGGACGACTGCATGTGGCAACGTGCTGGCGCTGTGAGTACAATGCTCAGTAGCTCGAAGGTAGCATCGCGCTCGGAGGACTACGGTTGCGTTTCATTGGAAATCCTGGAGTCCTCCACGTAGCGCTGAGGATGGCCACCGGGAGGGTTTTAGTGAGCTAAAAATCCCACATAACCCGGCGTTGCTCCCGGTGCGTCGGGTACCTTCTGAAGGTTTCCCCCTCGTTACCAAAAAATAAGGTCTGAATTGGTAGACTGGACATACCTGCTGCTTTGAGGAGGATTTTTTAAAGAACTCTTAGGTGTGTAGATTTTCAACTCCGTAAAGTAATAATGATTTATTACTAATACGCACATGATTTTAGAAAAAATCTGTGGCAAGTGCCAGGCTAACGAACCTCGGACCCTCACCTGAAAGACAGTTTAAACCATTATCACTCAGTCAACACTCAGTTCCATCGTCCCAAAATGGGCTTGACTATTCGGTTGTATCATTTGCAGATGAACAATGTTAGAAGAAAAAGCGTATAAAATACTCATATATCATATTGATATAACATTTGGATTGAGAAGTTATCATTGGCAATTCAATTTGAAGGAATAAAAGGAATTTAAATTATATCCAGTTCATTTCCTTTAAATCACATTTTTTATATTATTTTATCACAAATAATTTATTTATACACATTTGGTAGTTACTAAGATATGTTTGGGTCACAATTTTTCATAGTACCGTTTACATTAATTAATTAAACACAAAGTCCAACTAGGCAAATGGAAAAAAAACACATTATAATTTTATTGAAAACTTTCGTTTAACATTTTTGTAAATGTAAATCTTCATACAAGTTTATTTAACAATGGCAATTAATTGGATCTTATTATCATAATTCAACTACCTTATTTCTACGCGACATCTGCTTTGATGACGTTTACCGAATTTTGTTTGTCAATTCAGGTGATAAATTATTTGTGTTCCAAATTTTTGCGAAATGCGATCTGCAGTTTTTGCGTGAATGAGTTTAACACACATCCTTAGAAACTTTCAAATTTTTGATAATAGTAACATTACACTAATAATTATTCCTAATTGATTACACATCCCTCATCCGCAACCAATATTTACTTATTCCACAACGCGGGCATGATTCGTTTAAACAACCTAAACGATTACTTTCGTTTAAAGTAATCGTTTATCTCGAGAAATAAACGACCGTTAACAAACGAACTCGGTGAATAATCGATTCCAAGAGATCGAGAAGTACGTTTTATCAAATCGTCTCGTTTGATAGAAGTATCGTTATCTGATAGTTTCATTTAACGTTGTTGATTCCGAGCCGATGAGAGTCGATTGGAAACTGACACCTCGTTATCGGATAGTTCGATTCCGATAACTTTTAAATCGAGTGCTTTATTTTATTAATGCTATTTATCTTCGTCTGTATTGGATGTAGAATATCAAATTTTAAGTCCAGTAAGTCTGGGCTTAAAATTTGATGAACCGCGTGGTGGAGCGGCGTCTTACCGGTCTGACAAGCAGTGGGTTCCAGGTTCGATCCCCGGGCAGACAGGTGTCCGAACGGTGAATTTAGATTTTTGTTCTGGGTCTACGGCATCCACGATACAGAAGAAAATCCTGGCGTGAGTTGGAATAAATATAAATAACGTTCTACGCGGCGTAGCTCTTTACATACTGGCCAGACGTGCCTGGGTTTGCTTCCTGGTTAGACAAACTTCAAATAGATGATTTCGACCATATATACTACTATATTTGTGGATAATTTCAACTAAAATCGATTGCAGATATGTATCTGCTCCCAATCAAGTTGGAACGTATTTTTTTTTAACTATCAATTTTAGATACTAACTTAAGGTATCTTAAAAGTTGGTAATTATCTAAAAAATGTTATCGTTGAGATATATCCTAAATTGTATATCATAAAATTGTAGAGGCTCTATGCTCTTAAGAACCCGATTGAATTTGATAGAGATCCCAGAGTGCTCTATCTAACCCTGAGTGAGGTCACCGATCTAGTTTTAGTGGGTAAAAATTACACATAAGCCCGTGACGCGCACTTTACACGTCACTGGGTACCTTTTGAAGGTTTATCCTACAACATAAAAAGGTAGCATTAGTAAATTATTTGTGTATATTGTATATGAACCATTGTATTTGTCTGAAACTAAAAATCTTTCAACGGAAATACGACGCTACAACAATACGAAGTTACATAAAACGTATTCTGTCGTGCACTTGGATATTAGAATAATCCATTGTATAAACAATATTAATATCAGATACCTTAGCATTGTTAAATAATAAACACCGATATGCTTATTCTTCAGATTAGGACTTATTTATTTTTACAGCGTAAAAAATGTTCAATGATATTGTAGCAAAAAACTAATGTTTTTTTTGCTACAATATCATTGAACCCCGCAGCTTCGCCCGCGTTAAAAATATCGATGTATCGATTGTCCCGTGGAAGTAAGATATTTTCCCACAATTAAAAGTATTCTATTATTATTATTATTATTTATTTATTTATAGTTAGCTAGAACGGCCATCAAGACCAATTACACTAACTAACTCAGATACATTACAAATCAAAAAAAAATATATGTTAATATATAATGTAATATATATATGTTAATATTATCTATATGTTAATCCAGAGTATCAGCTAACTCCCTACCAAATTTTATGATAATCGCTCCAGCCGTTTAGACGTGAAGAAGTAACCGACATACACACTCAAACTTTCGTCTTTATAATATTAGTATGATGATAGTGATTTGTGTGATATGATATGATAATCACAGGTTAACATTTTATCTTAAAAACAAAATTATAAGTCCCACTAGCACATACATCACTCTATCAAATTTTAACTAGGTATATCTCTTACACGTATAGAAGGCCCACTGAAACGCAGAAATGAAGCCACCGAGCACTTTGTTCCGCCCTCTAACCCCTAACGAGCTACCGTTAGGTCAGCTAGAGAGCAACCGAGAGCCAGAGCAGAGTAACCGAGAACCACATAGACCCACCGAGAACGTAAGATGTCTCTCGGACTCTCGACCTGTCGAGATTGTCGAGAGACTTCCCATTTCACTCGGCAGATGCACAAGCCACTCCAACGCTTATCAAAATCCAAGCAAAAATTGACCTTATCTACAGAGATATACGGCAATATTTTGTCGGCGTTTCGAGAACAGCTTTGTATGATAATTACTGAGGTTTGTTAGTTTTCCGTCAAAGAAAATGGGATAAAATAATTGCTTATTACCCTCACGGGTGAAGGCTGCACTCAAGTGGGATGAAAATAAAGCTCTTCATAACTCTAGACTTGAGTTTTGGAAGATAAAAATGTATGGGTAGTCAGTATTAATGTTTTTGTGATTTTGTGGGATGGTTCGATATAATGGTGGAACCCTTGAACTTTTTCTGATTTGGTTTTGTTCCTTTAATGCAGAGCACGCAGTCCACCTGATGGTGGACTGGTACAACATCTATAAACAAATTTACACAGAATAGAGGTTCTATACGAAGTAAATCACAGATGTATTGTTACTCTTGTGAAGGTGATAGAAACAGTGTAGTTCGACCAGGAGAGTATCACAGCCACACCTATTTCTAGCGTGAAGCATTTCTTGCGTTTCGTTGGAAGAGTGTAGTTGCCGGCACACTTTCACATGAGGCGACCATCATAGTCCTCCAGAGTAGCAACGCATCTGTGATTGAATTCAGATTGAACCCATGTTCTATATGAAGTTTATTACAGATGTTTATGGGCAGCAGTGACTTACCGTAATGTGGACTGCATGCTCATTTGATATTTCAGTCAGACAAAAAAAGTCAATTACAGATGTTACTCCCGAGGGCTAAGATGGTTGCTTCATATAAAAGTAAGTCGACAACCACACCCGTCCACCGAAACGTTAAAAAAACGTGTGGTGTGGTACTTCCAGGTTAAATTACACCGGTTGTTCAATGACACTACTACCATGCCTATGAGCGCCTAGTATAACAACTGTGTTAAAAATAAAACGTTCTCGTGGTTCTCGTGGTGGTGGTGGTGGTGGTTTGTCGTGGGTATCATGAACAGACAGTTATTTCCGAGGCGTTCAGCGTGAATTAATATTCAGTACTAACTTTACACGTCTTTTACTCGTATAATTACTTGTTAACCTACATGGCAAAGCGGTTACCACTATTAGTCTATGTTGACCGCTTTGCCAGTAATTACTCCCCGGATTCTATACCTCTTTCTTTTGTTTTCGAGGGGGAAACCTTCAAAAGGTACCCGACGCCGTGGGAGCGACACAGGATTATGTGGGATTTTCACCGCACTAAAACCCCCTCGGTGGCCGTCCTCGGTGCTAAAAAGGAGGACTCCGGGATCTCGAAACGACTTCAACCGGAATCCTCCGAGCCCGTTGCCCCATCGGGCTCCTCCCAGATGGGTGGCTAAGCCCACCACTCCGTCTAGTCTTTACAATGATATGTGACCACACATACAGTCCCCCCCTCATACATACTGTACCGTAAGTCTCTTTTAGTCGCCTCTTACGACAGGCAGGGGATGCCGTAGCCCTATTCTGATCCCGGAACTACAGGGATGCGGATTGGATGCTTAATCGCCAAATTTATAAATTAGTATACTATAAAGTTATATGTATATATCGATTTGTAACACTTGAAATAACACCAAACTTTTTAAAATCTGTGGCAAATATATTACGACACGGAACATAACTGGTATAAAAAAGCGGAGAAATATTAACCCGTCCGATATCTTACCCTTTTACCGTTCCTGCCCTTTCCTTAGGGTACGGACCCTTGACAGGTGCCCATCTATAATTACGCAGGGTTGCCAAACATCAGTTTTTCGAATGAGCCCATATATCAACCGACGGAAAATATATTTCCCGTGATATTTTACGAGTTGGCGGATTTCTGATCTTGTAATAATACTAATTCTTGCCACGGATTTTTTAACCGACTTCAAAAAAGGAGGAGGTTCTCAATTCGACTGTATTTTTTAACAGAACATACTCAGTACTTAGTACATAGTTCTGAATTCGGCACTCATCCAGCGAATCCGTCATCCGGCGAAAAATGTTGAGCGCCGACTTCGGGACTGCGTACTAAACCAAAGTTATTTGAAATTATTTTTTTACTTTTTTTGACTTTTTTATGAGTAGGTATTTTAGGTAGATATTTTTTTGTTAAAAAGTTTTTATTATTTCAATTATCTACTTTGGTGACAACCCATTATTGTACCACTGCTGGGCACGGGTCTTCTCTCAGATTGAGAGAATTTTAGGCCATAGTCCACCGCGCTGGCCAAGTGCGAATTATGTGCTTAATAAATGATAAATGCGAAAGTTTCTGACAATGCTTGTTTGATTGTTTGACTTTCGCGAAGAAACTACCAGTCTGGTTTCGCTAATATTTTGCAAACACATGCTTTATGACCAAAATTAATACATAAGATATTCATTACCAAGATGAAGCGAAGTAGGCAAAGCCATGTAATTAAACTAGTGGTATTCTAATGTATTACTTAGTTTTTTTTTATCTGACTGAAGTAGCAAACGAGTATGCAGTCCATCTGATTGTAACTGGTCACTGCTGCCCATGGACATCTGTAAGCAACTTCATACAAAACATGAATTCCATCTGAAGTCAATCACAGATGCGTTGCTACTCCCGAGGACTATGATGGTCGCCTCATGTGAAAGTGTGCCGGCAACCACACGCTTCTATCGAAACGCAAGAAATGCTTCATGCTAGAAATAGGTGTGGCGGCGGTACTTCCTTGGTCGAACTACACTGGTACTACCACCTTGAGTTTTGTTTTAGTTTTAACTTTGAAACCTATTTAGGAATTATTTTATGTAAGAGTGGTACACACAGTTTAGTACTTAAGCATATACGATAAGCGGTTTTAATTTCTTCGCTGCCGAACGCAGAGAAATCGATACTATGCACTAGTGGAGCATTAATTTATCTACCATACGTCTAGTTCGTTTATCATTTTTAGATCCCATATGACGACACATAACAGTAACTGTAGCCTTACATATCAAACATTGCACATTAACGTAATGTGCTTTCATAGTGGATTAAAATTAAGAAAAAAACGCTTTCTACACTAATTAATAGCTCCGCAGTAGAATTTTCTCCTGTATCGTGGCTGCAATGGACATACATAAAGTTGAACACAAACACCCAGATCTAGAACAAGAATGTAAACTCATAAGTCAGATACCTGTCTGGCTGGGAATCGAACCAGGAACCCACTGCGTGTCAGACCGGTATGATGACTGCACCGCCACGCGTGTCGTCAAATTGTAATCATAAGGCACTTATTTTGTTTATTTTATATCTGATATGACGAACATGAAACACAATTTATTATAAGTGGTATTTTTTATATTGTATCAGACTGAGGTAGCAAATGAGCATGAAGTATTTCTGATTATAAGTGGTCATTGTCGCCTTTGGACATCTTCATATAGAACAGCCAATTACAGATATGTCGCCACTTCCAACAACAAAATTAGCGTCATATAAAAGTGAGCCGGTTATTTATTTAGTAGTTAAAGTTAGTCGCTCAGATACCACTTACTTATCTCGAACAAGTTTGGCCAAAAAGTTGTAGTGAAAAATCGTATTGGATAGAGCCACTTTGCAAAAACCGACGTTGGATTTTTGGATCTCTAGGGACCGAAAAGGGATGTGCGCTCCATTTGGTAGTAAAATTAAATACCGTTACAAGACGTTCTGTTAATAAAATAGCAGCTGTATGTCTGTTTAAACGAATTTTGGAAATGGCTGAAGCGATCTTAGGAAAAATTTAAGCAAAGAGTAAGTAGTTGTTCTTTTTCAAGGTTTGAGTTCAATTTGTCTTGTTAATTTGTAGACTTGTGAGGGTCAATTGCAAATTAAAACCAATGAAATTGATTGAACTATTATTTTGCATGTTTAATTTGGATGACAATTAAAGATAAGTTTCTTGATGTTATTCTAAATCCAGTGCCGTAAGTATACGTTTACTGTTTCCGGGAAACAATATTAAAATTGTTTATGCTTTTGTTTTCACCCTAGTTATAATACGGCCCTGTAATGAGTCCGGATTACAGCACTGCGCTAAGTACGGCCCTGACGCTAATAGGAATGCGCATACGCTGCAGAACCGCGTAACTTGCGACTTTCCCACAGAACCGATTCCTTCACTTGTTGTATCCAACTTAGAGCAATAAGTCACTTTTTTGTAATTTAGATTTTTAATATACATAGTTTAAGTAATTTGTAGTTTCCTTTGCATCACCCGACTGTAGACCTTTCATAACTGGCGCAGTCGGTAGGATCGTAGTTATTCGAGTCAGTGAATCGATCACCGCTAAAACTACTACGATTTCGAACCTAAAGGAGCTGCAGTTGGGCGAATATCTGAACTTCGATATGCGCAGGGAAACCACAATGATAATGTAAGTACCTAGATCTCTCTAGAGTTGCTTTCCTTTTTTATATAGTGTTCCTATTATTTTACCAAAATTTTCCATCCGAGGCAATTACGAAACCGTAGGTTAGAATTAGATCGTAGGGCTTTAAACTTCGATTCCTCTAGAAATATAGATAGCGATAGGTTAAAGTCAGTGATAATAAGTGACGCATTGATAGATCAAATTTATAAGGCATTAAGGTTGCTTCCCGAGTTCGATGGGAACCCAAATATTTTAACTCGATTCGTAAATTTATCTGAGGAACTTGTAAAACAATATTTAAGAAATGAACCAGGTTATGAGCTTAGCAATTTGTCACTTTTAAATGGCATTTTAAATAAAATTACGGGACCGGCAGCCCGAACCATCAACTCTAATGGCATTCCGCAAACCTGGAATGGTATTAAAAGTGCACTTATTAATAACTTCGCCGATCACCGCGATGAAACCTCTCTTTATAACGATTTGGCGCTTCTTACACAAGGTCCTTCGACTCCACAAGAATACTACGAAAAATGTCAAAATTTATTCAGTACTATCATGACCTATATTAGTTTGCACGAGACCATTGAAAGTACAATTGAAGCTAAACGCACCCTTTACAAAAAACTTACCCTTCAGGCATATTTACGTGGCCTTCGCGATCCGTTAGGTTCTCGTATTAGATGCATGCGTCCTGAAACTATTGAAAAAGCCTTAGAGTTCGTTCACGAGGAGTTGAATATCGTTTACATGCAACGTAGGAATGATCATTTGCCAGAAAAAAAAATAGCGGATTTAACCCCTTCGCGTGCTTTAATTTTACCAAATTTGCCAGGGCCCTCCAGACCATTTAATTCACAACCACCGAGACCAGTACAATTTTGGAGACCCCAAATGCCTCTCAATCGTGGACCAACTCGAACTCAACAAATGTTCGGTGCACCTCTTCCTAACTATAGACCACAGGGAGACGTATTTAGAATGACACAATCTAGAAATGAGCAATCCCCTAATGTATCGGGCCCGCGACCTATGAGTGGCGTTATTCCTTACGTAGCGAGGTCTCTACCAGTAAGACAGCATCATGATTGGACAAAACATGGGAACCCACCGCCCTCAAATTATTTTAAGACCCGTGAACTAAATTTCAACGACTTATTCGACCAACAAGACTATTATGACGACTACGGTGACCATGATACTTACCATTATTATCCGGACGGGTATGATTGTCCCGGACAAACATATTTTACATCATATGATACTCAAACCAATGAAACCGTGAGCACCCCTATAATTGTCGAGGAATCGCATGACGACAAAATAGTAGAAAATGAGGATTTTCAGACACGTCCAGAATTAAAAAAACCAAAATAGAAATAAACTTACAGACTCAGCGACAATTACCCTATATTCAGATAAAGAATCCCCCTTTAAAATTACTAATAGATACAGGCGCTAACCAGTCCTTCATAAGTCCTGATGCAGTGAGTCGACATTTTCCTAATATACAGTGTAACTATACCCCTTTTGAAGTCACGAATATTCATGCAACGACTAAAAACTATTACTCCATTACTTTACCATGTTTCTCTGAATTTAATGAAAAAAATGACATTACACTTTTTATTTATAAATTCCATGATTTCTTTGACGGTTTAATTGGTTATGATCTTTTAGAAAAATTAGAGTCTAGTATCGATTTAAAGAATAAAATTTTAGTTACTCGGTATTCCACTAACCCTTTACGGATGTATGATTCTAGGAATTGCAATATGTACGAGGAAATAATACCAGCGAACAGTTCAAAATTACTTAGACTTCCCATTAATTTCCATGACAATGACGTATTAGTAAAAGACCAATTCATATCCAAATGCCGTATACGAGACTGCATTACATCCGTCAAAAATAATCGTGGTATAGTTGAAGTTATTAATCCGACCCGGTTTGATGTCGTTTTTTCAATGGATAGACCAATAGACGCGGAACTTTATAATAATCAATGTACTAATTCGGACAATAATTATGAAAGTGAACGGGAACAACAGCGTTGTCGTACTAGCGAAGTACTTTCACGATTACGAACAGACCATTTGAATCCTGAAGAACGAGCTAATTTAGAAAATCTATGTGCTCAATACTCTGATGTCTTTTATATCGAAGGAGAATCTCTTACCTTTACCAATAAAATAAAACACAGCATCCGAACCACAGATGAAATACCCGTTTATACTAAAAGTTATCGATACCCTTTTATCCATAGACAAGAAGTTCAGGAACAAATCTCAAAAATGCTACAGCAAGGAATAATTCGTCCTTCTTCGTCAGCCTGGAGCTCCCCCATCTGGGTGGTTCCTAAGAAACCGGATGCCTCTGGTAAGCGTAAGTGGCGACTTGTCGTCGATTTTAGGAAATTAAATGAAAAAACACTTGACGACAAGTACCCAATTCCTAATATCAATGACGTCCTGGATAAATTAGGGAAATGTCATTATTTCACAACACTAGATCTTGCCAGCGGCTTTTATCAAGTTGAAATGAACCCTGAGGACATTCCAAAAACAGCCTTTAATGTTGAACATGGGCATTATGAGTATTTACGTATGCCCATGGGATTAAAAAATTCCCCATCTACTTTTCAGCGTGTCATGGATAACGTCCTCAGAGGTCTACAGTCGGGTGATGCAAAGGAAACTACAAATTACTTAAACTATGTATATTAAAAATCTAAATTACAAAAAAGTGACTTATTGCTCTAAGTTGGATACAACAAGTGAAGGAATCGGTTCTGTGGGAAAGTCGCAAGTTACGCGGTTCTGCAGCGTATGCGCATTCCTATTAGCGTCAGGGCCGTACTTAGCGCAGTGCTGTAATCCGGACTCATTACAGGGCCGTATTATAACTTCTCCCCCCGCGGATCAGCGACTATTCGAGATTTTCTTTCGAGAATACAGCTGAAATATTTTTGTGATCAACCTCGATGTCGCATGGGTTCACATTTCTTGCTCGGTTAATCGGTTCTGGAACTTGAATGACAGGTACTGGTTTTATAATGTGGAGAGGTTTTCCTTTGACTCGGCGGTAGACTATTACTGCAACTGTGATACCTGCAGTTAAGATGATGAAGTACATAGGAATCGTGGTGTGGTAGAAAACTTGATCAGTTAAGGCCGGCTTCAGATGTAAAGGCGATTGTAGAGATATCTTTGAGTTGATAGTGTGTAGGGTCTCTAGACTTGGAGAATTTAAAATTACAGATGTTGGATTTTCAATTTGCCTCGACTCGTCATCCTGAGGCATTTCCAAAATTTTCACCACCTGTCCTCTAATGCGATCATGAGAATTAACGATTGTGAATTCCGGCGTCGTCAGTTGGCACTTAAGTGGAATGACTACCAGGTAACTTCCTGCGCCAGTTATGAAAGGTCTACAGTCGGGTGATGCAAAGGAAACTACAAATTACTTAAACTATGTATATTAAAAATCTAAATTACAAAAAAGTGACTTATTGCTCTAAGTTGGATACAACAAGTGAAGGAATCGGTTCTGTGGGAAAGTCGCAAGTTACGCGGTTCTACAGCGTATGCGCATTCCTATTAGCGTCAGGGCCGTACTTAGCGCAGTGCTGTAATCCGGACTCATTACAGGGCCGTATTATAACTCCCTTTTTAAAAGCGTAATAAATGATTGTTTTGTGAAAACGTAGTTTTAATATACAAACAGACATTACAATAAAGCTTATTCAAATCAATTAAATAATATACTGTAAATATTTTTTTATCTGACAGAAGTAGCAAACGAGCAGTCCACCTTATGGTAAGTGGTCACGGCCGCTCATGGGCATGGAATATGGATATGGATTCTATCTGCAGTCAATTACAGATACGTTGCTACTCCCGAAGACTATGATGGTCGCCTCATGTGAAAGTGTGCCGGCAACCACACCCTTCTATCGAAACGCAAGAAATGCTTAACGCTAGAAATAGGTATAGGTGTGACGGTGGTACTTCCCCGGTCGAATTACACTGGTGTCACCTTGAATTAGTGGCAGTAACTACAACCAGGTGCACTGTATGCTCGTTTAGTAAGTGCATAATAAATAAACCAACCTTATTAATACTTCAATGCACTATGACGTCCCATTTCCGCTACATCCAGCACGTTAGGCAATAAAAGTCTATCGTTTAGCAATTCTGTCACCGCGTGGCGATGGCAAATGGCCCAGAAACGTTTTTACATCCAAAAACGAGGCAATACGATTATCTGGGGACCAGGCTCGGAACGGATGCTTCATTTGAATGGTCTGTTTCGTTCTAGTTTGAAATTTTAGTAGCTTTTTCTACGTTTAGCAGCTGACGGACAATGTCTTTGTGATTAGTAATGTCATTTTAGTAGAAACAAAACTTAGCTAATTCAGTTGCAGAAATAATGTTTTATTATATAAGCCTATAAATTTCTTTGCATAGGTATTGAACACAAAAAAATCAATTTTCAAGGTGATAGAACCTGTTTACTTCGACCAGGGAGGTACCACCGCCACACCTATCTCTAGCGTGAATCATTTCTTGCGTTTCGATGCTGCGTATGGTTGCTGGCACACTTTCACATGAGGCGACCATCACTGTCCTCGGAAGTAGCAACGCATTAGTGATTGACTTCAGATGGAACCCATGTTCTGTGTGTTGATTACAGATGTCCACGGGCGGCAGTGACCACTTACCATCAGGTGGACTGCATGCTGGTTTGCTATTACAATCGTATAAAAAAAATAGTAAAGTGAAAATTATCCGCACATTCATAAGCAAATTTACTAGAATTTTCCTTAGATGCAGATTTTCATGTATTTATAAATTTTAGATATACCTACCTGTTATACTAAATTTATACTAAAGAGGTTTGATTAAAGGGAAAATTCAGTTAGCTTTCTACGCTGCCGTGTTCACAAGGTTCTTTTGAAAGCCATAATATTTTCCGGGAAATTCTCCAGAACTCTTAAGTAGCTTTTATATAAAATTTAAGAAGCAAACGAGCATATACTTCGTATGATACTAAATGGTCACATGTACATCTGTGAGTATCTTCATAAAGAACAAAGGTTCTGTTTGAAGTCAATCACAGTTGCGTACTTAGTCCCAAAGAATATTATGGTGGCGTCATACGAAAGTATCGTTTCTCAAAAAAATTAGATATATTTAGATAGAACTTGATGTTCTATACGAAGTTGGACTGCATGCTCGTTTGCTACTATATTATTATATAAAAAAAACAATATAAAATTGGTGGTGGACTACGTAGTCTTTAGAATTTAAAAAGTCGATTATGCATAGTACGCCCTGTTACAAATGGATTGATGATAAGTTTTAAAAACATATTTGAAAATGCCGTTAGAAATAAAGGTAAGTAAGTACTTAAAATGCGTTGGCGTTTTTATAAAAAGTTATCTAAATGCAAATAGGCTATCTTATTTCAAGTAACTACTTAGTCTCGTGTAACAATATTGTAAAACCACATTGAGTGTACTTCATTGATTATAAAAGTCAACTAGCTGAGCCCCGCAGCTTCGCCCGCATTATAAAAATCGATTTATCGATTGTCCCGTGGGAAAATCATATTTTTCCACGGTAAAAAGTAGCCTATATGTTAATCCAAAGTGTCAGTTAACTCTCTATTAAATTTTATGAACATATCTACAGATTTGATATAATCTATTCTTCATTAAAAAATATTTGTATTAATTTAATTTGTATAACGTTTTATACATATATCTAATATCTTATGTTACATTGAACAAAATCCCATCGACTATAAATTACTTAATATTTTCATTAACAACAAGAGTAAAGTTAGACCGAATTTTAATAGAAACTTCCGTAATAAATAAAGTTAAAACCATCCCGGATTCATTGGATTAAGTCCCCACATCCATGCATTTATCACCGGGTTAAGCGTGTCTTCTGGGGAGTTTGGGAAAACTAGGGAGTTTCGGAAAAACTGGGGAGTTTCGGAAAAACTAGACAACCTTGCAACATTTGTCTTTCAGCGCGCGGCTTACTATGCATAGCTTTAATTTATCATCTAAGCCACGGCGCATCACTTAAGTTTGTATGTAGGAGTTTATTTTGTTTTATTTATTTTTTAAAATAATTATATTGATCTATTTATCTTCTTTTGCGTAGTTAACATACTCCAATACATTCCAATTTGCGTGAAAAAAAGCAATACATGTAATTGAAGAATATACGAGAATTTACTGTTAAATATTAAAGTTTGTTCCTCTTACCTTAGAGCACTGAAACCCTTCAATAGGATATGCGGTATATCTGACTCTCGAAACGATAAACAGCTAACACCAGTATATTACGACATTACACAGTACTTAGCTCTTATATAGTTTAGAAATGTCTGATTTGATGTAAACTTAATAATAAGTGTTATTTTTTAATCAATAGGATAATTGAAAAACAATTTTCATATCAGATACAATTGAGACATTAACAAATATAAACATATTTATATTAATAAATAATTACAGAAAACTCACTGCCATTTTCTCATATAAAAAGTTTTCTTCCTACAGTCAAACTTAATTTTTCTTCTGAATTTATAATGCTCCAAAAAGGTTTCAATTAACCGAAAGTTATTCGAGCTGGAGGTCAGTACACGAATTTCGATCTGTATATTTTTCATTCTCATGTATAAGCAACTGCGATCGACTTTAATCTATATCAAGTTAGCGGCATTTACTTCAATAAGATACTAGAATTAGTATCTGCATACTTACCAAGAGAGTTAGTTATTTTTGGAAGAGTGTTATTGTCCGTTGTCAATTTTATTTGTTTGTATATTTGATAGTTTTTATCTATAAGAACTACTTATATATTTAAACAAAACAGGAGGCGTTCAATTATAAAACGTATTGATTAACCAGCCACTCAACATTAACTATAGATTCTTTTTTTTTTACCTAACTGAAGTAGCAAACGAGTATGCAGTCCACCTGATGGTAAGTGGTTACTGCTACCCATGGACATCTGTAATCAACTACATACAGAACATGGGTTCCATCTGAAGTCAATCACAGATGCGTTGCTACTCCCGAGGACTATGATGGTCGCCTCATGTGAAAGTGTGCCGGCAACCACACCCTTCTATCGAAACGCAAGAAATGCTTCACGCTAGAAATAGGTGTGGCATTAGATAAATAGATTCTCCATTAGCCGAACTAGAACAAATACTTTAAACAAAAACACGCTAAGATTTTTGGGTCAGCCAATTATTTGTTACATTTATCTCGCGGTACATAAATCATCCCAGCCGCGGAAGTCAATCAATTCCCGCGGCGAGAGCATCCATCACTCGACGGCCACTTGTCCCGCCCGAGTGTTAGGGCGGACGTGAACGATTATGTATTTATTTTCACGTATTTTTTTACTTAATTGAGGTAGCTAACGAGCACTCAACCATATGTCAAGTGTTTGCTGCTTTAATTTTGTAATCAAAATATTGTCATTTTGAAGGTGGTAAAATCAGTGTTGTTCGACTGGGGAGGTACAGTCAGCAGCAAATAGTTAGTGGCATTCAAACTGTCCATATTGTTAGATACAACCAAAGTGCTCAATAATATCGGCACAACCTACGTGTTCTAATTGTTGACAACATCTTAAACTCCCAAATGTCAGGACGTTCATAAACTCATAATGTTAATACCACCCAAATTGTCACAAATGCTCCGGCGTCAGTGGTAACCCAGCAACGAGACTGTTTGTAAATATAGGTACATTTTATAATATTAAACTTTATGTTGCGAATATGTTGTAAAGATCACTTACTGTGCGAGCAATGATAATATTGACATTTGTTTATCTCACTTAAGGTATTAAAATTTAATGTAGATACTTTTCATCAGTTTAAAAATGAGAAAACCGTAGAGGTAACAGAAAACCTATTATATTTTAGCTAAAATATATTGTTTGGAAAAAATATATACATCGGTCTTTAATTTTTTTAATATACATCCTTTGAAACCATTTGAACATCCTTGTTAGTAACGATCGAATAACTTTAAGCTCGTATGTGGAAACGAATTTCTGAGGAACTTCTTTTTTGCACGTTAAATAATTGTGAACAATGTTGTTGTGGTGAATCAGCATCAGATAGTGTCACTGGCAAACGTTGATTTCCGGAGAGAACAGGAAGAAGAATCAATCGATTGAACTTGTTCTTTTTCAAGTGTGTTATGAACGGACTTAGGCCTTCTTTTTCTTGACGAGGGTAGGTTTGTAGAACTTGACGTGGTAAGTATTTCAGGTGCATTATATGGGTATGTTTCCATATACTGAACATTAACAACACTTGACGCAATTGAACCGGATGGGATACTAACTCTGTCGACTCTTATTACAATGCAATATAATGGTGTATCCCATTGTGCCCCGTGACATTTACGCATTTTGCCCCAATTACTATGTTAAAATAAAATATAAAATAACGGTAAGACTAAAGCAGTGTTAAAATTGCCCATCAACTTTAAGGAAAACGTAAAATAAAGGAGAAAATAATCATCAATTCAATACTATTTCTTACTTGTTTCTGTAGTTATTAAGCATAAAAAAATATTACATCAATTATGCACTTAAACTAAATTTGATTGTAAATCAACTGTCATGGTCCATTGAGTATTGTTTGAAAGCAGCTTCTAATGGGCTGCAGCACCATCTCGCAAAAGCGTTTAGTTTCTGGTATGTGGGCATGACCCGTCTTACTCGTCCGTCCTCTCGTCTTGTCTTATCATGCCCCTTGTTCCCCTAGACCGATTCTATGACACAGGCAGTCAATGACGTCATTGCAAGATATGAAAAGGATAGTTGTTAATATAAAAAAGTGAAAAGAGAAGAGTCATTGTTACTATATACACCGTAAGTGATCAGGAACCTTATATCCGCAACATAAGATATAATTTTAGAAAATGTACCTATATTTACGAACAGTCTCGCTGCTAGGTTACCGCTGGTGTCGTAACAGATGCTATATATGTGACAATTTAACTGGTTCATTATAAATTTATGAATGTTCTGACATTTGGAAGTTTAAGATGTTGTCAACAATTCGAACACGTAGGTTGTGCCGATATTATTGAGCACTTTGGTTGTATCTAACAATGTGGACAGTTTGAATGCCACTAACTATTTGCTGATGACTGTACCACCGCGACACCTATTTCTAGCGCGAAGCATTTCTTGCGTTTCGATGGAAGGATGTGGTTGCCGGCACACTTTTATATGAGGTGACCATCATAGTCCTCGGGAGTAGTAACGCATCTGTGATTGACTTCAGATGAAACCCATGTTCTGTGTGTAGTTGATTACGGATGTCGAAGGGTGGCAGTGACCACTTACCATCAGTTGGACTGCAGGCTCGTTTGCTATTTCAGTCATATAAAAAAAGTCAAGTGACATTTAAAATTGTCTGGAAATTTACAGCGTTTTATCGTTTCTAGGATTCCGTATCAAAAGGGTGAAAATGGGACCCTTTTACTAAGACTTTGCTGTCCATTTGGCTGTCTGCCACCGGGCTATATCTTATGAACCGTGATAGCTAGATAGTTGAAATTTTCACAGATGTTGTATTTCTCCTCCCGCTATAACAGCAGAATAAAATTAATGAAATGAAATGTCTTTATTACTTAGGCCTTCGGAGGCGGTTACAAATTGTTAGTTACATATTTTTTTTACACTACCACCGGATCGGAATACAACCCAATCTGGGTAGATCCGGCAATAAACTCTTGGGTTTGTCTATTTTCTTTGTATATCTTTTTTTCTTAGCCATCTTGTTTTTACATGGGTAATAAAAGTTAGCTCCAGTATCTTGCCTTGCATTTGGCTTAACAAGAAGCAATATTTGAGAGTGCTCCTACAATCATAGCTCATTATAGGAGCACAGCTCCCACAATCGTGATTTTTTGCCGATTTTTATAGATGTACGTAACCCTTCATGCGCAAGTCCGTCTCACACTTAGCCAGTTTTTTAGACATGAGGTTGGTTACGCTTTGATGAACTTGGAGACTATGTAAATTCCGCGTGCAAGTCTTTAAATTACCATTGAATGAAATCCGCATAGAGACTATGTTAATGAACAATTAACATGGAACCATGAATTTTATTACCAACATTAAAAAACAATTGACGAGTGTATTACTCGCTCAAATTTATGTACTTAGCTTGTATGTATTTCTTCTGACGTTAAAATATCCTATCTTGACAATTTTCGTAGTTACTAAACTAGGCTGCGTTGATATTCGCCTCATATAAAAGTATACCGGCAACCTCACCCTTCCATCGAAACGCAAAGTTTAGTCGTGTGTTGAAAGCGTGGTGTTGGTAATAAAGGTACTACGGTACCTTAAAATTCATATTATATACCCACAAGAATAGTGTTAGAGCCACTTACCGAAAATAATTGAGATCTGTCTGAAGTCTAAACTCTATTAAGGTAAGATAATTAAACTGAGCTATCCATTATGTAAAGTTAATTAAGTTTACTTAGAAGTTCATTATGCTAATTATGTTATTTGCGAAAGATGTATTTTTAAGACGTAAATTTTCTTATTTTAATCTCAAATTCTTCAAAAAATAAATATATTACTGCTTAATATCTAATAAAATTAAAAGATATAATAAGTAAATTACGATATCAGATATTTTCCTTACATTTAAATTATCTATATATTAATACGTGAAGCAAAAAATTGTGATTCGTTTTTAAGATACTTGCTGCAGGAGTCTCAAATTACGCAAGATTATAGTTGATGTAGAGAAGGATTGCGCCATGCTAATATTTTTTTCAAATCCTACTAATATTATAAATGCGAAAGTTTGTGAGGATGTATGTGTATTTGTTATTCTTTCACGCAAAAACTACTTAACGGACTAGGTTGAAACTTTACAGTAGTATAGGTTATACATCAGAATAACACATGGGCTATAATTTGTAACGTTTTTTTTTTATAAGGTTATAATATAACGAGAAATATCAGGTTAGTCGGAAAAAAAGTTGTGCTCTGAGAGCTATCTTCGCGTACGCTGCCTAAACCGTTGGAGATATCCAAATATAATGTACCGTGGGATTGTTTGGCTCACATAGATCTAAATAAAAGTCCGCGACAGCATATGTCTATATTTTATGTATAACCCACAATAACTCTTTTTATACTTTGAAAATTTTAAAAATATCAAGTTGATGTTTCCATCGGTTTTATACAAACTAAATATTAATTCTTATCAAAATAAATGATTTCAAAAAATCAAGCATCTAATAAAGATTTAATCTGCCTTTTACACCATGTAAATTGGATAAGTAGTTTAGAAGATATTACGAGTATAACATATTGCGTAGTCAATTAATTGACCGGCAGTACGCGTCGTGCGCCACCGCCGCCGCCGTATACAACAAAGTTGTATGATATTAATATTTGAATGGTTATAAAACACGGAGCAAAATGTGAAAGGACAATGACGTCTCTGTAGTTACGGGAATAAGGCTACGGTATCCCCTGTCTGTGCTGAAAGGCAACTAAAAGGGAGCTTTCGGGGTTGCGGGCGGCTAGGAAAGGTCCAAACACCCAGTCAGCAACTTCGGGAAAGGTGTCAGCATGTGTGGTCGCATGCTATCGTGAGAGCCAGGATGGACGGAGCTTGAACCGTCCAGCCAGGCGATCCCGGGAAGGACGATGGCATACGTGTGGTCGCATATCGTGGTAAAGACCAGATGGAGTGGTGGGCCCAGCCACTCACTTGGGAGGAGCCCGATGGGGCAATGCACTCAGAGGACTCCAGTTGTGTTCCTTTGAAGATCCCGGAGTCCTGGTGCTATAAGAATCCCAGATAACCCTGCGTCGCTCCCACGGCGTACCTTTTGAAGGTTTCTCCCTCGACAAAAAAGAAAAAAAGTAAATGAGAATGAAACAGCGGAAAGGTTAAATATGTTATTCAATCGTCATCGACCTTTTAATGTAACACAACTCGGCACATATGTCACATTAGCAGTAGTTTAGGTCGTAGTTGACCACGCTAGCCAACTGCGCGTTGGTAACCGTCACGGGTTTTGAGACCCTTTCTTAAAACTTTTAATTTCAGAGTAAGCAATAATATCTGTTGCCGACAAAACTAATTCAAATTAATATACGTGCCTGTGATTTGAAATTTGAACACACTGATTTAGGCGATTAACACACGGCACCGCGCACCGCCGCCAATAGCGGTGCCCCGCGCGGTAAGGCGGTTTACGCACCTGTACGCGCGGATGGACCGATCATCAAAATAAACTTTTCGACATCGAAATGCATTTTTGCTTCAACGATGATCCGCGCGGTTAGGCGCCAGCCCGTGTGTGAGGCGCCGACCCCCCGCATGGTCGTTCGCGCGGAGACACGGTGGTGATGAGAACACCGCTGGACCGCGCGGATAGTCGGTGTACGTTTGTGAGGCATCAACGGATTTATTAGACCCCAATACAACATGACATCCGCTTCACCGCCTACCGTGGCTGTGAGCGGTACCGTATGTTAATCGCCTTAGGAAGTAGGGCAAGGGTTCAATTTGAAGTAAATCACAGATGCGTTGCTACTCCCGAGGACTATGATGATCGCCTCATATAAAAGTGAGCCGGCAGGCACACTCTTCAAATGAAACACAAGAACTGCTTCACGGTAGAAATAGGTGCGGCGGTGATGCCTCCCTGGTTGAACCATCGCTCTACCACCTTGCACACTTTACTTTTGTGGCAGACTAAATTCCACGCGAGCGAAGCCGCGGGCAAAGGCTAGTAATGCATAAAACATACAAATAATCAACTAAAAACACATTACACTCAATTTTTTACACTTGACACAAACACATATATAACAAACGACATTTTACCTGTAACGGGTGCGTTCAAAATAACTTGAAAATGATTACAATTTATTTAAATTAGAGAAATATTAGTGATACTTTGGACAATAAGAAGTTTTGTTTTTTAATTTAAATTACGGTCGAATTTCGACCGATGCAACGGGCGACTAGTAATAATAAAACCAGCTAAATGCGAGTGAACTCACACATGAAGGTTTCCATACCATTATCTGTAAAATACGCCAAAAAACACAAACAAACAAACAAAACAGATTTATTCCGTTGAAGCAACACATACAACAAAAATAACATAAATTAAAAGTAAAAAAATAGACACAAATAAAAAATAACACCGTACAAAAAAAGACAAATAATTTAAAAAAGTGACAGGTATAATTTACTTGTATAGTATAATTATTATTATATGTGCTGCAACAAACGCAAAAAGGGTCAAACTCAGCTATTGTCATGAGCAGGTAGCTGCGTCATGACGCTGGTTTTCAGTTTGCCCGCGCCAGTCGCGGGCAGTTCGGACGGCTGTTCGTACATTCGCGTCAAGTAGGTACCATGTTTTTTACAATAATAAAAACATGTTTATTGTATGGAAAACCCCCTTAAATATTTCTGTTAGTCTGTTAGCAGCAACAGAAATACATCATCTGTGAAAAATTCAACTGTCTAGCTATCACAGACAGATAAACGGACATACGGACAGCGGCGTCTTAGTTTCGGGTTCCGTTTTTACACTTTGGGAAGGGAACCTTAATGAGGCAAAAATAACTCTTTAATGCATTGCATCTCATTATCTTCAAATTTGTTTGCAATGATTTGACATTACAGACCGTATTACCGTTACAAATCCAACAAGAAGTTGCATCTTAACTTTAAAGCAGAAGTTTGAGTGGTAACACAAACTAAAAATAATGATTTTGATGAAATACTCATTATTACTACATTTTAAATGAAGTTGTTCGAAGAGTATGACACACACTTATTGTACAAAATGACGCATACTTATTGTATGTGTCATTTTGTTTTTATACTTAAACTTGACTTGAGTTTCAAATGAATATAAGAAAACTAAGTCAAAATTCCGTTTACCACGGTGTGGCAAGTACAACAATTTTTTCAACGCCAGGTTTTTTTCTTGGATAAAACTGGATATTTAACTCAAAATTGAAATTTGAATTGAGTTTTTATTCAAATAAAATGATATTATGTCATATAAAATGAAATATTTTTCAACGGGAGCATCACAAATTTACAGTTACAATTTTTTTTACACTACCACCATATAAAGAAACGATACACATTACTTTATAAAAGCAAGGATTTTGTTAGCAAATAAAAAAAATACCATAGTTAATCAAAAATAGCAAAGCTAAATTACAATGGGGTACAATGAGAGAGTTTTTACGCCATATTCCACCGCGCTGGCCAAGTGCGTGTTGGTAGACTTCACACACCTCCGAGAACTTTTTTTTTTAAAGAACTCTCGGGTGTGTAGGTTTACTCACGATGTTTTCTTCACCGGAAAGCAGTGATAATTAATTTCTAATACGCACATAAATTAGTGGTGCGTGCCTGGGTTTGAACCTCGGACCTCTCGATTGAGAGGGCAAGTTTCAATCATTAGGCTATCACTGCTCTCAAATCTTAAATTACCATAGTTAATCAAAATTAGCTTACCACTGACGCTTACAATGCCAAACGTGACGGAGTACATTGATATATATTAAAACAATGGCTATATGTCAGCATGCAAGCCAATCAATTCGTCACATTTGTCACGACCGCGGGCAGCCACTTGTCAGTAGTGTTCGGACATGCCATAACGATCAAATTTCTGCTGCATAGTGCAGTTATGAATATCCATCACAATTTGTCACATTGCTCTATTTAGATGTCAAAATATAATATGCGAATATGTATAGTTAGACTTCCCGTGTAGCGAAGCGGTTACCATACCGGTCTGACGCGCAATGAGTCCTGGATTTGATTCCTGGCCGGACAGGTATCTGAATGATGAGTTTAGATTCCTGTTCTGGGTCTGGGTGTTTGTGTATTCGTCTTGTGTGTGTCCATGGTACCCACGACGCAGGAAAAAATCCTACTGTGGGGCTATGAGTGTAGAAAGCGTGCGTGTGTGCGTGTTTGTATAGTAACTCAATATATACATAGATTGGTAACTATTGATTCTTATTTTGGTAGGAAGATAGAATAGTTCGATTCCGATCCCAATTCACCTATTTCTACCCAATAATATTAGAGTTAGGTGTTGCTGAGTTCTAAGTTGACCGGTTGTATATTGTAATAACAAGGGGTGTTGTTACTTATCCAAAACGTTCCAAATTAGTCCTCAAATGTAAATCATGTGGACAACATCTGGCAAGACTCTTGTCTTATCTGAGGATCATCACAAATGTTCACGGGCGCCAGTGGCCACTTACCATCGTGAGTTAGATTTTAATTTGCTAATAATATATCGTATAGATTGTTTTTATCTAACTGAACATACAGTCCACCCGGTACACCCGGTCACAGATGCGTTGCTACTCCCGAGGACCATGATGGTCGCCTCATGTGAAAGTGTGAAGGCAACCACACCCTTCCATTGAAACGCAAGAAATGCTTCACGCTAGAAATAGGTGTGGCGGTGGTACTTCCTTGGTCGAACTACACTGGTTCTACCACCTTCAAGATATAAACATAATATCGTGGTTGATTGTAGTCCTAATTTTTCATACCGTAATCATTTCGTAGTGTAGTAGGTGATATTATTTTTGTCTCTTTTCTACATCATTTCACATCTTGCACTACAGAAAAGACTTTGGAAACCGAACTGAACCGAACCATATCTTTGGTACTGACCAAGTAGATTATGCTGAATAGTGAGTAAGCACTAAGCATAAGTCTTCTTTTTATTTTTTTTATTTTTTTATCTGACTGAAGTAGCAAACGACCATGCAGTCCACCTGATGGTAAGTGGTCACTGCCACCCATGGACATCTGTAATCAACTTCATACATAACATGGGTTCCATCTGAAGTCAATCACAGATGCGTTGCTACTCCCGAGGACTATGATGGTCGCCTCATGTGAAAGTGTGCCGGCAACCACACCCTTCTATCGAAACGCAGGGAATGCTTCACGTTAGAAATACGTGTACTTCTACTAATAATAGTCAGTATTAGGGCTTTAATTGATAACTTTGTCTATGCAGCAGAGACAATAAAACTTAGAACAATGCCTTAAAACAAGAGAGATAATGGACGTGAAAATAAAAAGTATGTCAAGTGCTACGACACGTTGCTACGCTCGCTACGCCGTAGCGCAGTGCTACAGCTCGTAGTTAAATGTTTGACAGTTGCATAGTAATATGATGTTTGCGGCATTAATATATTTCCCTTGTTTGTTATTTTAGTAAAGTTAATAAATATTTCTTGTTATCTACGTCATATATTTTTATTTCACATTTATTTGGATTAATGTTACCTTTGAATACTACTTAAATAATATATGGATGCCTATTTACGCTTCCGCGAATGCACCGGTATTTTATATATCTGTAATGAAACCAGACAACGAGAATTCGCAGAATTTATTTGCTTAGTTCCATGAAACCGAGTTTATGAAATATCTATAAATTTTATTTCATGTCCTAAAGTATTTTTTTTATCTAACCGAAGTAGCAAACGAGTATGCAATCCACCTGGTGATAAGTGGTCGCTGCCGCCCATGGACATCTGTAATTAACTTCATACAGAACATGGGGTTCTATCTGAAGTCAATCACAGATACGTCGCTATTCCCGAGGACTAAGATGGTCACCTCATATAAAAGTGTTCCGGCAACCACACACTTCCATCGAAACCCTAAAACTGCTTCACGCTAGACAAAGGTATGGCCGTGGTATTTCCTCGGCACGCGCTGCAGTCAAGGTCTTGAGGGATTACAATCTAAACCTGCTAAGATTCCAGTTGCCATACGTTCTCATCAACCCATTATTGTCGCACTGCTGGACACGGGTCTTCTCACAGAATGAGAGAGTTTAGGCCATAGTCCACCGCGCTGGCCAAGTGCGAATTGGTGGACTTCACACACCTCCGAGAACTTTTTTTTTTAAAAGGACTCTCGGGTGTGTAGGTTTCCTCACGATGTTTTCCTTCACCGAAAATTAGTGATAATTAGTTATAATTAATTAGTTATAATTAATATAGTGATAATTAATTTCTAATACGCACATAAATCAGTGGTGCGTGCCTGGGTTTGAACCTCGGACCTCCCGATCGAGAGGGCAAGTTACAACCATTAGGCTATCACTGCTCTTATTTTTTAAATGTGGCGGCTTCGTTTGAAGGTAAAGGAGGGAGGTGAGGCATGGTCTATTATCATAACAATATGGGTATCAAATAAACGCTAGTAAATAGGTCTCTATAAAAAAATGATTTTTTTTCTCCACTTTTACGTTACTATTTAAAAGCAAAGTACTAAAAATAATATCATTACATAGTATAACACAAGTTCGCTTCCCACTGTATGTCCCTATGTATGCTTAGAACTTTAAAATTACGCTATGGATTTTAATGCAGTGTTTGTTAAGATAGAGTGATTTTAAAGGAAGGTTTTTATGTATAATACGTGCAAAATATAGTGGAGAGACACTGATAATTTTAGATTTTTGACTTTTAGGCGGAACGAAATTCGCCGGGTCATGTAGTGAAAAATAAAATAGACTGCATCTGAAGTTAATAAATCTTTAGTAAGCAGTCGGGTATTTTTATTTTAATAATGTAACTTGATACACCGAACCGCTCAGTGTTACCGCTACCTGAGTACACTGTTAAATATTGTTATACTCCCGTGAGTAATATTCAAGATTTATAACGTACACTGCTCTATGTGTCTGCTAGACTCCACGGAGAATGTCGTCGCTCAAATAGACCGTAACAAATGCGCTCCTTCCGCACATGATTACCTACGTACTAGATTAAGCTCCGTATTTATTTATAAGCATTTGTTATATTATGTTAATAACTTCTTGTATATAGATAAATGATAATAGCTACTTACAGCACATTTTATCGTTAAGTTATTTTAGAAGAAATAATTTAAATGAAGTACTGGTATGCGAGCATTTTTTCATCACAGAATAGAGCAGAGATCATTTAAAACAAGCAATTAAGTTTTTTTTGAGTCAAGAGTTCAAATTTAGTCAAATCAATTTGAAGAAACAAATGAACATACCGTGCATCTGATGGTAAGTGGTCACCATCAGATGCACTGTATGTTCTCACTAAGGAACTTCGTAAAGAACGAGGGTTCTACCTGGAGTCTCTACAAGTATTTTGTTATTTCCGAAAATTAAGATGGTCGCGCATTTATAAGTGAGCGACATCAACCTGCGATTAAACTCGCACTAAAAGTGGCCGTCCTCAGCGCTACAAAGAGGACTCCGAAATCTCCAAAGATCGATTAAAACTCAAGAATAGAAATAGTGATAGTATGATCTCAGTCGAACTGTACTGGTTCTATTATCTGATAATTTGTCCGTCAATTAAATAAGTTTTCAATTATCCATTTAATAAACTAGCAACAATAACTAACAACAAATAACCGTTTTATTTTTATTTTTATTTTATTTATTTATTACAATATAGGTTACATTATCTTTATTTTTAAAAAGTATCCATAAAACCTACGGAGGTTTGTCTTGGATACTAAGTTACCAAAGAACTGCTAAACAAGGTATTCTTCAAGAAGTTAACAATATAAGGTATGTTATATCGTTATATCGATATATCCTCAAATGACTATTATACCTTTGATTACTATTGTAAGTGTATTTATTTTATTATATAGTACATATTCATATTTATTTAAAGCTAATATTGTTTGTTGGCATATTAAATAAGTAGTATATATATCGAGGATTTTTCATACTAGAATCAGATTTAATAAGAATCTTTATTACTCTGTCGATACAAAAGGCAATACGGAAAAGTTACTTGCTCAATACGCGTAAACATGAGCGTGTGTCCCACGTGAAAAACAGTATAAGTTTGATTATTGCTTAAGTGACTTTTTCAGTCAAACTAGCTAAATAGATCTTTCGATACACCTTTTTTTCTATTACGGAGATCTATCAATAGATATAGTTTTAGAAAAGCGTTTACAAGAACGGATATCTATTGATAATATATCGTCAAACCATTATTGTTCCACTGCTGGGCACGAGTCTTCTCTCAGAATGAGAGAGTTTAGGCCATAGTCCACCACGCTGGCCAAGAGCGAATTAGTGGACTTTACACACCTCCGAGAACTTTTTTTTTAAGAACTATCGAGAGTGTAGGCTTCCTCGCGATGTTTTTCTTCACCGAAAAGCAGTGATAATTTTATTTTTCTTAATACGCACATAATTTTAGAAAAATCTGTGGTGCGTGCCTGGGTTTGAACTTCGAACCTCCCGATCGATAGGGCAATTTTCAACCATTAGGCTATCACTGCTCTACGCCCTGTAGTTCCGGGATCAGAATAGGGCTACGGCATCTCCTGCCTGTCGTAAGAGCCGACTAAAAGGGGCTTCCGGGGTTGCAGACGGCTGGAGTGAGAGCTCGAACCGTTCGGTCAAGCAATCCTGGGAAGGATGGCGGTATGTGTGGTCGCATACCGTCGTAAAGACTAGACGGAGTGGTGGGCCCAGCTGCCGATCTGGGAGGAGCCCGATGGGGCAACGCGCTCGGAGGATTCCGGTTGAAGTCGTTTCGTGATCCCGGAGTCCTCCTTTTCAGCGCCGAGGACGGCCACCGGGGGGGTTTTCGTGCGGTAAAAATCCCACATAACCCTGCGTCGCTCCCACGGCGTCAGGTACCTTTTGAAGGTTTCCCCCTCGAAAACAAAAAAAAGGCTATCACTGCTCTAACATATTTTGTATAAAAACTCAATTTGTCAAAAATCATACTTGTATCCGTTTTCATTAGGACACAAAAATAAGACCCCAATATTCATTAGTAATAAAAATGTTTTTATTACTATAGTTTAACGGTAAAATTACAAGTACACTAATATTTGTTGTTGTTCTATAATTTATGACTTTGCTTTATCATTGTAGCTTCTCGTAACTCAAATTTACCGTGATATATGTACAGGGGTTGAGTAATGACTTACCTTTGTATGAGTAATGCCTAGTTGTTCAGGTGAACGGAGTGGTCGACGATTTTACTTCTCTTGGGGTTTTGGCAGTAAACTTTGGATTTTGTTATCTTAAACAAATTACAGATGTAATATAGGTAGAAAAATATATGCCAAAATTAGTAATAGCTCTTTATTTTTTATTTGTAAAGGTGTTAGAAATCTTTGTTGATAGATTCTGAACGCACCACTATCTTTCCAATTACTGTCATAAAAAACAATGTGAAGCATTATTTTGTTCCGGTTTGAATGAAGAAAGTATTCTTTAGCCTTTAAGGTTAATGACACATCATCGGGTAAAATTAAGTCAAAGGAGATGTTTCAAAATGTATGGACCTTTGGCCAGGTATCTGTACACCATATGATAAAAATGCCAGTAAAGTATAGAACACTTTTTAACTAAGCATTTCATTTAAATCGACTGGGTTCATTGGTACAAGACCAGAATTTAAAGTTAAAATTGCAACACAATTTAATGGCGGCGATATTATTGCATTTTGACAGTTGAAGTAAACAAACTGTGACAATGACAATCAGTTGTCAGTGATCATCTGATCCAATGCAATTAGAATCATATTATTTAAGTGTCATAACTATAAGCCGCTTTAGCCTTGCACTTGACACGTTTATTTTACAGTAATATTGCTTTCAAGTTATTTGATGGCCATTTGATAGAAACACGTAATTGACTGCTTGAAATGAATGGATCCAGTAAAATAATCAATATGACAGTTGTCAGATAATGACAACTACAGTTTTGTCCACAGACTGTCTAAATCAGTTGTTCCGCCATATTGGAAAACGAAGAAAATAGTTGATTTTATCTGGTTTTGTACCAGAAAAATACACGTTTTCATTAATTTTAAGTATTTTTTTCGGATTCTTTAGATTTTTCTCGATTTTTTGAGGTGGTGTACA
Source organism: Spicauda simplicius (assembly GCA_949699795.1). NCBI lineage: Eukaryota > Metazoa > Arthropoda > Insecta > Lepidoptera > Hesperiidae > Spicauda > Spicauda simplicius. Next base: position 22,075,324 of record OX453062.1, read on the forward strand.
TATACCTAGCCAAGATTGAAACATCTCCTTTATTTGGGTTTGTTTACAAAATCTTAAAAATTTACAATGCTCATTTGAGTTTCATATCCATGGTCGGACTTACTATCAGATGAATTGCATACTTGCTTTGCCCACGGACACCTGTAAGCAAATTCATATTATAGCTTTGAATATATCTGTAAACAATCAAAAATGCGTTATCATACCAGTCGGACACGCAGTGGGTCCCGGGTATGATTCCCGGCCAGACAGGTATTTGAATGATGAGTTTAGATTCCTGTTCTGGGTCTGGGTGTTTGTGTATACATCTTTATGTGTATCCTTGGTACCCACGACATAGAAAATCCTACTGTGAGGCTATGAGTGTAGAAAGCGTTTATTAACCCGTTTCACACTAGATGAAGGTACCTCTCTGGTCGGAATGTATACGTTCTACCTCATATTTCATGTTCACGGTAAGTTTTATGGTACAAAAATGAACAATAGCCGACCACAGGTAGCGGGTCGTTTCTCAAATCGGCCGTGATGAATGCTCTGGCTGCTGTATGATTTATCTCTGTACCGGTTCAAGTGTTATCGAGATTTATGTAGAGTACTCGATTGTAGAGCAATTGGCAAGGGTTGCAGTCTATTGCAGTTGCGAGCAAGTTTGATTTATTGTGGAAAATCCACTGGGACATATACATTGCTGTGAGGTGTATCTTTATAAAAAAGCACGTGGAAAAATATGACTATTGTGTAGAACAATTTAGAGGTGAGAGGTATATTTAAAGGTGGTAGAACCAGTGTAGCTCAACCGGGGTAGTACCACCGCCATACCTATTGCTAGCGTTAAACATTTCTTGCATTTCGCTGGAAGGGTGTGGTTACCGGCACACTTTCACATGAGGCGACCATCATAATCCTCGGGAGTAGCAACGCATCTGTGATTGACTATAGATAGAACCCATGTTCTGTATGAAGTTGATTACAGATGTCCACGGGCAGCAGTGACCACTTACCATCAGGTGGACTGCATGCTCGTTTGGTACTTCAGTCAAAAAATAGTGCAGTCATTTTATACTACTATAAACTGTGACCACGTTTTAGTTTTAAGTATTTTTTTGGATTTAAAACTATTATATGTATATAGTAATATCGGATATAGGTCCTGTGAGATATTGGATATATTATAGTTTTTAAATATAAATGTTTTATGTGAATAGAAATGCGGCACAGTGTACAAATATTCTCACATGGCGGACATTGTAGGTAACTGAATAACTGAATAATGTAAAAATATCACTGGCAAAACAATAGTTTTGGGATATGCAGCGTAATAAAGATTCCAAAAATTTAATGAAATGCATATTCATAAATGTATTTGTATACATATATTGCAGTCATCCTTGCAACTATTAGTATATTGAGATCCAATGTTGGACACATATGTCTAGGACTGAACCTCAGTACCTACACCTGTTATAGGGTGTTTGGTCTACAGGCACCGCACCTAACATGCATGTTAGTAACCGCGGCAGCCTCCGAACAGTTGCGTAGGAAGGTACTGGTATCAATATCATGGCTTTAGTCGCTTCTTATAATGCATATATATGAATATGCATATTTATTTGACGGCTCGTGTGGCGGAGCGGTTACCATACCGGTCTGGCGCGCACACTATGAGTGTAAAAAGCATGTATTTATTAAACTTCCATAATTAATAAATTAAATTATGGAGTGTATCATATTAAAGGTCCAATATCCTTAGTACATATGAGTTTATTACGTTTTCTAAAATCAATCATTGCTTACGTCTAAATCCAAAGCATGCACTACTGACTTTTCTAAAATTATGTGAGTATTAGTCTCCATTTAACAGTAAAGGAAAACATCGTGACGAAATATATACTCATGAAAGTTCTTTAAGAAAATCTCAAAAGTATGTGAAGTGTACCAATTCGCACTTGGCTAGCACAGGGCACTATGACTTAAAAGTCTCTCATTCTGTGAGGAGACCCGTGCCCAGCAATAGGACAATAATGGTCTGGTGACAAGAGCACTGTCATTAACACCATTGAATCCAACGGAAGAATAGCTAAAAAGCAAAAAAAATACAAATTCGTCGGTAATATATCTCGTATTCATGTTTTTCTTTTCCGAGAACTCATTACTCATTAATCTTTGAAGTTGTTTTTGCGTCCGATCATTACACGTTACCGTAAACCGATCTTACGATGTTTGTGTGTGACGTGGTAATATTTGACCTAGTTGCGGAAATACGAATAACCCTTTTTTCGCCTCTTTTAGTGACTGTAAAGTACTCATAAAGAAGATATATTATACACATAATTGTTTTAAGAAATGTAGATATTTTGTTTTTGCGGAACTACATGGAATGTAATAAATAAAGCCAAATTAAATAGCCCAAAAACAGATATAACCAAACTAATTATTAATGGAAAAGTCATATCTCATCCTCGGGAAATAGCAACAATTTTCAACAATCACTTTATAGATACAATTAAAGGGCAAAATAGTAATATAAATAGAGCATCGGAACTCAACTATAGCAGCTTAAATTCGATATTTATCCCACCTTCAATAGCAGCAGACATTTGTTCATTGATTAGTACATTACGTAACACAAATAGCTCAGGCTATGACGGTATAGAGACAAAAATTATTAAAGAAGTCTCAAATCAAATTGCGCCAGTTTTGAGTTATATATTGAATATTTGTATCGAAAATGGAGTATTCCCTACCAAATTAAAACGAGCTGTAATCAAACCCCTATTTAAAAAAGAAGACTCAACAAATGTTAATAACTATAGACCAATAGCGCTACTGCCAGTTTTCTCGAAGATATTTGAGAAATATATTTACAATTGTTTTTATGCTTTCTTCGAATCAAATTCTATTTTAAGTCCTTGTCAATTTGGATTCAGACGAAATAAAAGTATAAACCTAGCAATTTTTAGGCTATTATCAACAATTATGATTAATTTGGACAAAAAACGTCTAGTAGCAGCCCTATTCATGGACATTAGTAAGGCTTTTGACTTTGTAAACCATGAAATTCTATTAAATAAAATGTACAAATATGGTATAAGAGGAAATGCCTTAAATTTTATAAAATCTTACCTTACTGATAGAGAACAATACACAAAAATAGAGTAAATATGTTTAAAAACTAACAATAAACGGTTATATGAATCAGGGTGTAAAAAAATATCTTATGGAGTGCCACAAGGCAGTATTTTAGGACCACTACTATTCTTAGCTTATATAAACGACCTACCTAATAAAATAAACCGTCACATGACTTTGTTCGCTGATGATAGCACGGCTCTGTTTACTAATAACGACCATAAAGCTTTAGAAAAAGACATTAATAGTACATTGACAGAAATAATACAATGGTTCGAATTCAATAATTTAAATATTAACTTATCAAAAACCAAAATAATTTATTTTAATCCCAAACTCAATGATAATAGTAAATTTCTTAATATTAAATATATTGACAATAAAATTGCCGAAACAGAAAATATTAAATTCCTCGGACTACACATTGACAAAAAAATTAACTGGAAATATCATATCAATCATATTTGCAAAAAATTAAATACATATTCATTCCTCTTACGAAAACTAAAAAATGTAGTTGATCTAGCAGCTGTAATGACAGCATATCACAGCTATGTTGCTGCAACGCTACGATATGGTATATTATTTTGGGGCAACTCTTCGGATAAAGAAATTGTATTCTGAGCTCAAAAAAGATGCATACGTGCTATGTGCAATCTCAAACAAAGTGATTCTTGTAGGCCACACTTTAAGAGACTAAACATTCTAACTTTACCGGCTCTTTACATACTTGAATGTGCAAATTTTGTAAAAACAAATAGTCATATGTTCACATTTAAAACAAGAGCAAGACATACAGACAAGCTCACAAGTATAACGGCAAATACTCGTTTATTTAGGAAAAGCTTCTTTGGAATGATCTCAAATGTATATAATAAAATTCCAATAGGAATACGTAACTTAGTCGACATTTATTTATTTAAACAAAAGCTCCGCACGTATCTAACAGAAAAATGTTACTATAATATTAACGAATATCTTAATGACAGTAATGCATATACCTAACACGGCCATCTGATTTGCTAGTAAGTTCAAACATTTTTTAATTAAGTACCTATTAATTTATTCTCGATTCTCATTCATCTCATTAGATTTTAATATTAATGCATCGCAATTTGACATTTGTACGCCAACATTAAGCGTTGCTCCTACTACTGTAACCATCTATATATTGTGCTTACTGACAAATAAATGATTATTATTATTATTATTATTATTATTATTGTGCGTGTAAGTGTGCATGCATATCTGTATATTCATACACACATACACGCTCTCGCTTGCATACGGCGTGCGTGCATACGTTTGATTAATATGTATTATATTATATATTAACAATTTACTTAGGGAGACTGCAAGAAAAGTAATATCATCACACATTTAATTAAAGTGAAATAAATAATAAGTAGCTTTTTTAAATCACTTATAAAGAAGTCCATAGTGTATTGTCCAATATCTAATTGACATTACAAATGCGAAAGTTTGAAATGCGAAAGTTCAAATACAAATCTGTTAATCTTTCACGCAAAGACTACAGATTTCATTTCGTTGAAATTTAGCTGCTCATAGATAGTTTATGACATGGGCTAACCCAGTTGACTATGGTAAACAGTACCCATAGACTAATCTATGGGTACTGTTTACCATAGTCAACTTGGTCATAGAGATAGAACTGCGGGAATAAGTTAGCAATTTAATCATTTGAAACATTAAAGATGGGCATTCACGTATGCGACAAGTTCGGTCGTGGATACCTTGGTCCTATGGCGGACTGTACGACCAAGATCATATCGCAGGTCCGTTGAAGTATTCAACTTGAACTGTAGTTGCGACAGTCCGTTCGACAGTTCGTGCGACCATTGTAACGTGAATCCACCTTAAGCTGAAAACAAAATATTATAAATACATATAACTTTACCATAGAACTGTATTGTGCAATCTATTACTGGTATGAACTGGACCGAGTCAGCTTGCGCCAGTTTAAACTGAATATAACCGGTTTTAACTGAGTAATGTTAGCGCAGAGGCGATATTATGGCGCAGATGGATGGGAATGGTCGTATGTAACGAATGTTCTAACTGGGTGTACATAAAATATGTTTGCTCACTGCCTTTTATGTGGGATGTAAAAATTTATCGTTTTTACGACAATATATCTCTTTGTCAACAGAAAAATGTAGTTGTTTTATATTGTAGGAAAGTTGGATTGTAAGAAAGTTATTAATATTCATAAATTTGCAAAGCCAGTGACTTCAGTGGGACCAACGCTATATACTTGGTGCTTTGTAGTACATCCAGTACTGTTGGCTGGTACCATTTATAGCGTGAAGCAGTTCGGGCGTTTCGGAAGTATGTGGTTACCAGCCACTACTTTCATATGAGCCCTTACGAGTAACAAAGCATCCATGATTTTAGATGGAACCTCAGCTGGGTATTTAGTTTTAGACGGCAGTCACCACTTACTATCGTTACACGTTTGAATACAAGCTTATTTCCTACTTCATTTTTATAAAAACAAGAACTTTGTTTTACAAAATTTGTCGCATTCTCGTGTTTCGTTGATTTATGTGGGTTTTTATTTGGTAGAAAAAGCTCTTCACTTATTGTGGCTTACATGTAAAAGTAAATGTTTACAGCAATTTCTTCTGATGAAAGATATATATAAGATATATATGAAAGATAAAAATCTAGTACACAACACGCGCAATGCAAATTTGCCTTTCATAAAACGTTTTCTCAAACATTATTTCGCTGTTTTTTCGCAAATATTCCTACGCTAATTGCAGCTCGTTTCGGTATTTAAATAAGTAATTCAGAGCATTAGCTGCAAGCTCAGGAACAGTTTACCGAATAAAGCAAACAAACTATGAGTAATTACTAAAAGCGTGCAAGATTACAAATTAAATACACAGTAGAAATACTGACTAATAGAAAGGCGTTGTTTTCTCAAAGATTAAGATGCAATCTTTTATTTTATTCTAACAGTAGTTAAGGTACCTATAGTCATTTACATGCTTTTATTGACATCCTTCCTGGTTTCTAAGGATCCGTTCACACAGACCGGCTCGGAGAGGAGAGCAGATTTTTATCAAATTGGAAATAGAGTATTGAGTAATTGTATTAAGGTTTATTTTTATATGTGTATTTCTTTTGTCATTAGAAATGTTTGAACGCGCTTCATGTGAAATAATAAGAGGAGCCAACCGGCTCTGATTGCGTGCTCTTTCACGTTCGGCGTATAGTTTGCGGCTACGCTCCGGTCACTTCCAAGCGTATACGACCTAATCTGTATGAAAAGAAAAATGCGAGCCGATGCTCTCCGAGCCGGTCTGTCTGAACGGACCCTTAAACAGCAGAGTTAAGCGCTGATGCTTTCTGAAGGGTGTGGTGAGGGTGACTTATTTATTCGAGGCAATTCAGCTTTGTCCTTAAGAGACAACACATTAGTGCCTAATCTCTGATAAGATTCTGATCGGATCTGAGTTTTTTACAGGTGTCGATGGACGGTACTGGCCATTTACCGGCAGATGAACTTCTTAAGACTATGTTTGAGCGCTTCGTATAAATCTTCCTTGCACTTTAACCTTTGAATCGCAACATAACACCGTTTAATCACTACCCACTATAAAACTAAAATAGTTGTAATGAAATATTTGTAATGAAATGTTGTCCCATCTGATTAAATGTAATACATTTCAACAGCCTTTTGAGGTCCACTGCTGGACATAAGATTCCTCTAATTGTGGCTTATAGTCATCCTTCCCGGTTATATATTTTGGTGACCGCAGTGAATACTGATGTTGCACAGGAAAAGGCTTATTGTACATCTCCTGAATTTTAGCCTAAGGGCTTCTCTTACAACATTTTTTTTTGTGACTGAAGTAGCAAACGAGCATGCAGTCCACTTGATGGTGTCACTGCCGCACATGGACATCTGTAATCAACTTTATACAGAACATGGGTTCCATGTGAAGTCAATCACACACGCATTGCTACTCCCGAGGACTATGATGGCCGCCTCATGTGAAAGTGTGCCGGCAACCACATCCATCTGTCGAAACGCAAGAAATGCTTCACGCTAGAAATAGGTGTGGCGGTGGTACTTCCCCGGTCGAACTACACTGGTTCTACCTTAAGAATTTAACCTAGAAAATTTAATAATTATATTTTGAAAATGTGTATCTTACTACAAAGTAACCCAAAATATTTAAACTTCTTTCCTAAATTGTTTATATGTAAATCTCGTAAAAATTCCAAAAACGCTTAAAATATTACTCATATCAGAAGCAAAACAAAGAAAAAAGGGACGCGGCCGAAGAACTGAATATAAATGATAGTTAAACAAAAGAAACCTCATTCTATTACATCTAAAAACTAACCCTTTCTACGCAAACTTCGTATGAAACTTGTTTTGTATTGGAAAACTTTGATTGGAAACCGTAAATATGACAGGAAGAAGTCGGCAAGTTGCATAAGAGCGGTCCTATTGGGAGCTATTTACTATGAAAGAGATGTAATTTATAATTAGATGTAATAGCAAACAGAAATGCAGGCCACCTGGTGGTGATTCATTAGTGCCTATGGTCACCTGTGACTTCACATATACAATATGTGAAGTCCCTCACAGGTGAATAAAATAAATCACAGATTGCCTAGCTATACACACTTTCACACGCTTTCTACACTCATAGCCCCACACTAAGATTTTCTACTGTGTCGTGGGTACCATGGACTCACACAAGACGAATACACAAATACCCAGACCCAGAACATGAATCTAAACTCATCAGTCAGATCCCTGTCTGGCCGGGAATTATACCCGGAACCCATTGCGCGTCAGACCGGTTTGGTAACCGCTCTGCCATATAGGTCGTCAGATATGTTATTACTTCCGAGGATTAAAGTGGTCGCCTAATATAAAAGTGAGCCCTTCCATCAAATGCAAGAACGCTAGAAATAGGTTTGGCCATGGTACCTCCGTAGTTGAATCACACATAAATAATCATACTCTTTACATCAATTAGCGAGCTACAAACTAAAGATTGAGAGCCAAGGTGATCGCTCTATAGCTGAAAAGTATGAAAAGTTTGCGTTTAGTTAGATAATGTAACCCAAAAACTACAAAACTAATACATTTCCATTTCTGATATTGTAGACAAAATTTCAATTGCTTTTTGTACTACAAAATCTTTTCTAGCTAATAGCTTTTCGTTCTTTGATATGGCAGCGGCCTAAGGCTTATGTGTTTCCTCCTTCAGTAGGCATGAAATTAGAACTTTTCTTTGGCTACTAACTTATCTAATGCAGTAAAATGCAGAGAAAAGCGAAATATTAATTATATTTGCGTACATAATTTTTCTGTTATCACTTTTTATTGCATAAATAAAGGAGTAAAATCTGGAAAAAATAAAGATCAAAATACGCGGCAGCGTGTTGTAAGTTTTCTAAGAGGTAGTTTTTATCAACAAAACAAATCAAATATATAACTACACTGAGTATGAAATGACATAACACGATTCTATAAATAAAAGATCCTACACAAGTTTGATATACCTCGCAAAACTAAACAAGTCAGGTTAAGTCTGTTTGCCCTAAAAGGGCAGTGTTTAGCATTCTTGAAAGACTCATATAACTACTTTGCGACCCAAATAGGTATTATGTTTTTACTATCCGTAACTCAAAAGCTTTAAACTAACCCTGTAACATCGCATACAAGAAACATCGTTCAAGTTAATCAAAAACGAAAAACTTTGCAAAAGTAAATGTGACAAGAAGTACCGGAAGGTTGCATACCCTTACTTTATATCCGTAGGCAGGAGATTGGAACATTTCCATGCTCAGTGAATACTTATCTAGCGCAACTGAATCACAGTCAACGCTAATAGAATGAGCTTATTGAAAGATTCCGATCTGAGAAACGAAATAAATATTTTATTCGCCGTTCATGGTAACAGTACGTGAAGTAGCGAAAATATACATTATAAAACGTAAAATTATTTTTTTATATTATTTTTTAAGTATGAAAGCCAAATGAGCTTAGTCCAACCGGTAGTGAGTGGTGGTGGTCAACAGTTATAACATTTGGTAAGATGAATACCTTTTTTCTTGTTTTCGAGGGGAAACCTCCAAAAGGTACCTGACGCCGTGGGAGTCCTTTCCGGGATTGCCTGACCGAACGGTTCGAGCTTCTACTCTAGCCGCCTGCAACCCCGGAAGCCCCTTTTAGTCGCCTCTTACGACAGGCAGGGGATGCCTTAGCCCTATTCTGATCCCGGAACTACGCGGACGCGGCGAATCCTTCTCCGAGAGGTTTCAGCGCGCTCTCTGGTTTCGGCGTCTTAGGATGAATACCTAGTGTACCTCTTACCTCCTTTGAATAAAACTGTACCAGTTACTTAAAATTAATAATTTTTTAATTAAGTATTTATTACTGCAAAGCCACGATATATATTAAAGGATTTTAGTGATCATTTACAAATGACGTATATGGCTAAATGTAACATTGATGACTAAACGCAAGTTGAAACTGATACATTTTATAAAAGGAACAGTGTTTCGCTGTGACCACGATGAAGCTGGGTCATAATATTTTCAAAAAGAATTTTAAAAAGTTGCCTGTTGTGAGTACCCGTTACGTATTAAATACGTCAATAGCTACTTCTGAGATTGTTAAGGTTTTATAAAGTAGTAAATAAGAAAGTATAGGACAGCAGAAAACCTCTAACCGGGTCAATTAGGTCAAGCCTTCAGATATGTTGCTTAAGTCGGTTAGCCTTTTTAATTCAAAAGCTAATAAAGTGTAGAAACTTTAACTATAATATTAAATGTTTATTATTTTGGTGTATAAAATTATATTTTATTTTTATCTTCTTTGTCTTGCCTCGTGATTATGATAGCCATAATTATAAAGCAGTGTTTAGTGTTTTTATGATGCATATTAGTAATAGACATTTATGTTAAAAAATGCATATCCTAGGAATATTTTTAAGAATAAGAAACAAACCAGGCCGGATAAGTAGAAATAGTTAACATCAGATAATAATATAATATTGATTGCCATCCCCAAAACTGGGTTCTATCCATTATCCATTTTTTTCAATATATAAACGATGATACTTTTCTTTTTTTTTGTTTTCGAGGGGGAAACCTTCAAAAGGTACCCGACGCCGTGGGAGCGACGCAGGGTTATGTGGGATTTTTACCGCACTAAAACCCCCCCCCGGTGGCCGTCCTCGGCGGTGAAAAGGAGGACTCCGGGATCTCGAAACGGCTTCAACCGGAATCCTCTGAGCGCGCTGCCCCATCGGGCTCCTCCCAGATGTTCGGCTGGGCCCACCGCTCCGTCTAGTCTTTACGACGGTATGCGACCACACATACCGCCGTCCTTCCCGGGATTGCCTGACCGAACGGTTCGAGCTCCCACTCTAGCCGCTTGCAACCCCGGAAGCCCTTTTAGTCGCCTCTTACGACAAGCAGGGGATACCGTAGCCCTATTCTGACCCCGAGGCTACAGGGACGAAACGATGATACTTAATACTGATATTATCAGGGCAAAATAAAATAGAGTCATGACTAGTCATATATCCATTAAATTTGACTTCTGAAAAGTGACAGCATTTGGTATTTTTTATCTGATTGGAGCAGCAAACGAGCATGCAGTCCGCCTGATGGTAAGTGGTCACTGCCTCCCATGGATATCTGTAATCAACTTCATATAGAACATACGAGTAGGTTCTATCTGAAGTCAATCACAGATGGATTGCCAACCCCGAGGACTATAATGGTCGCCTCAAATAAAAGTATGCCGGCAACCACACCCTTCACCATCGAAACGCAAAAAAAAAAAATATGCGTGCGTACAAAGTACACATGTCAGAAGTGAAACTTCTTTGGCGAACTAATTTATAAATCTTGTTTATATTTATACAAATCTAAAACTTTAAATTTCCAAGTATAAACTCCAAATTTCCATCATTATTTTTACTACATGTTAAAATTTTACTCGCATGTTAACGGGCGTATATAAAGTGAAATGTTCCGGAAGTTTAATTTGAGACGTTCACGAAAGAATCCAAAGGTAAGTCCTAGTACAATAAAATGGGTGTTTGGCTTCCTTTACGGTTTATGGACCGTAAATCTGGCAATCTTCACGTGTTCCGTACATGTTACATAATGCATGAGGATTTAACCCTCTCTTCATGGGAGAACGTCATGGTTAAACGGATGTCGTCAACAAGGCTTATTTAAATTACTTTTGTTTGCTTTGGAATATTGTTTGTAATGTATTTTTAATTACTTTCTGGCTTTTTAGTCCTTGTTATTAGTAGTATTATTTTTTTTACAACTTGTACACAATTAACGGGCGAATGCAAGGTAGTGTGTGTAATGTGTTTTAGTTGATTTTATGTATGTTTTATGCATTATTGAAAAAAAAATAGCATTGCGTAATCCTTCTCTACATCAACTGTAACCGTGCGTAATTTCATACTCCTCCGTCTGCGGCTTATCTAAAAAACGGATCACAAGTTTTTGCTTCAGGTATTAATATCCATATTAAGATGTTTATTGCATTTTTTGCGTTTCGGTGGAAGGGTGTGGTTGCCGGTACACTTTTATATGAGGCGACCATCTTAGTCCTCGGGAGTAGCAACACATCTGTGATTGACTTCAGATAGAACCCATGTTCTGTATGAAGTTGATTACAGATATCCATCGGCGGCAGTGACCACTTACCATCAGGTGGACTGCTTGCTCGTTTGCTACTTCAGTGAAATAAAGAAAAAATATATATTTTATAACTTTTTTAAAGATTGAAGTAAACGAGTATGCAATACATTTGATTAAGTAAAATCCACCTGTGGCCTTCTGTGAGCAACTTCACACAGAATAGGGGTTCAATTTGGAGCCTATCTCAGATGTGTTGCTACTCCCGGGGACTAAATTTGCCTCATATATATGTTAGCCGACGACTACAATATTCATATTACGATGGAAATATAGAAAAACAATAACTGACGAATATACATTACTAAGTAGTTAAGTGTATCAGATCAATGATAGCCTAATGGTTGAAACTTGCCCTCTCAATCCGGAGGTCTGAGGTTCAAATCCAGACACGTACTTCTTATTTATGAGCGTATTAGGAAATATCACTGCTTTTCGGTGAAGGAAAAAATCGTGAGGAAACCTACACACCCGAGAGTTCTTTAAAAAAAAGTTCTCGGAGGTGTGTGAAGTCTACCAATTTTGCACTGGGCCAGCGCGGTGGACTATGGTCTAATACTCTCTCATTCTGAGAGAAGACCCGTGCCCAGTAGTGGGACAATAATGGGTAGACAACAAACCCCCAAGTGGACCATAAACTTTATTATAGGTTAGTTCCAAACTGTAAGAAAACGACCATTTTCCACCACATTTGGGTACGTCGCCAAACCTTATATAATACAAAGAACGTTCGTATTATATGTAAAAGAATTCAATATAATACAAAATAATTTAATATTCAATTAATTTATATGATCTCGAAACATCAAAGTCAAAATTCAAGCCAAAATCTGTTATAACCACTCAACAGTATTAAGTTCTTTATTACGTACTTCAGTTGATATAGAAAATCGCTATCTGTTGTCACTAATAAAATGAAACACAATAACCTAGATGTCTGTACATTATTCATGATTTTTTTTTTTTTTTTTGTTTTCGAGGGGGATACCTTCAAAAGGTACCCGACGCCGTGGGAGCGACGAAGGGTTATGTGGGATTTTTACCGCACTAAAACCCCCCCGGTGGCCATCCTCGGCGCTAAAAAGAGGACTCAGGGATCTCCAACAAACACCACCGGAATCCTCTAAGCGTGTTGCCCCATCGGGCTCCTCCCAGATGGGCGGCTGGGCCCACCGCTCCGTCTAGTCTATACGACGATATGCGACCACACATACCGCCGTACTTCCCGGGATCGCCTGGCTGGACGGTTCAATATCCCACTCTAGCCGCCCGCAACCCCGGAAGCCCCTTTTAGTCGCCTCTTACGACAGGCAGAGGATACCGTAGCCCTATTCTGATCCCGGAACTACAGGGACGATTATTCATGATACCTACATAACATGGAATGAACTTAATAATTTAATTTATTTATTCCTGTTTTTATACCATAATTTTAAATGTTACTCCTAATAATTGAATTGTGAGTTTTGTAATTATAAATGTTAAATGTTTTTTTTTTATGATTAATTAATAATATTATGACTAATTTGCACACCTCTAATAGGTATATTACAGATGAATTTTAATGAATTGTAATAACTATTATACCTGTAATAATGCAATAAATGAATTATTATTATTATTATTATTATTATTATTATTATTAATTATACAACGGAGATAGAAACTACTGCTAGTTAATTGTCTCCTTGCTTTTTATAAGATTAAAGCAATGCATGCAGAGCACCTGATGGTAAGTGATCAATGCCGCCCATGGAAACCCGTAAGCAACTTCATGTAGAATATGGGTTCTGTCTGAAGTCAATCACAGATGCATTGTTACTTCCGAGGAATCTTGTGTGTCGCTCTTCCCATAAAATAATATTTAAAGGTGACTGTAACCACTTACAATCAGGTGGACTGTATTCTTTTTATTACATGTATATAATAAAAAAATGTGATATCAGTTCAAAAATGGTAAAACTCTTTGTGGTACGTCTCCGGAAGCATAACCTTCACAATTATTTTTACTTATAAATTATCTAGTATGAAGGATGTGGTAAGACAAACATACTTGTTCGAAGCACTCTAAGTTAGTCCTTAGGGTTTACGCCGCGGCCGCCGGCAACAACGCCTCGTCCCTGTGGCCTCGGGGTCAGAATAGGGCTACGGTATCCCCTGCCTGTCGTAAGAGGCGACTAAAAGGGGCTTCCGGGGTTGCAGACGGCTAGAGTGGGAGCTCGAACCGTTCGGTGAGGCAATCCCGGGAAGGACGGCGGTATGTATGGTCACATACCGTCGTAAAGACTAGATGGAGCGGTGGGCCCAGCCGCCCATCTGGGAGGAGCCCGATGGGGCAGCGCGCTCGGAGGATTCCGGTTGAAGTCGTTTCGAGATCCCGGAGTCCTCCTTTTCAGCGCCGAGGACGGCCACCGGGGGGGTTTTAGTGCGGTAAAAATCCCACATAACCCTTCGTCGCTCCCACGGCGTCGGGTACCTTTGGAAGGTTTCCCCCTCGAAAACAAAAAAAAAGGGGTTAGCCACGCATCTGTGGTCAACATCAGGAGGATTGTAATATGATGATTAAAATTGTTCAAAGCCGGCTGCGCTTACTTGCGAAATGAAATGAAATGTCTTTATTTTGTATAGGCCTACGGGGGCACTTACAAATTGTCAGTTATATATTTTTTTCTTACTCTACTACCGGACCGGATCTAGATCGGAATACGACCCTAAGTGAGAAGATCCAGCAAGAAACTCGGTTTGTCCTTTTTTGTTATTTATATGTATTTTTTTAATATAATTACAATCAAGTTTTTTAATTGGTAATGAAATTTCCATCGAGTAGATCGTATAATAATTTCCTACTTTTTTTGTACTTAAACCTAACTATAAGGCAGACGGGCTACCTGATGGAAACGAATAGTCACCGTCGCCTATGGACATTTGCAACACCAGAGGAGTCGCCAATGCATCGCCGGCTTTGAAGGAGAGCTCTTTTCGCACCTTTTTTGAAGAGCCCCATGTCATAACGCCCCGGGAATACCTCAGGAGGAAACTCATTCCACATCTTGCACGTCCGTGGCAGAAACGAGCGTGCAAACCGAACCGTAGAGGACTGCCTACTCTTGTAATCTTATCTAATTCATATTATAAATGCGAAACTATTTGAGGATGTATGATTTTAGACAAATATTATCGCGGAATTGACACATTTTAATACTTAACGGGTACTCACAATATGCGGTTTTTGAATCCTTTTCGAAAAGGATTCTAAAACCGCATATCGTGAGTACCCGGTAAGTATTAAAATATTTGAGGATGTATGTTTACTCTTTCACACAAAACTACCGGTCGGATTTCGCTAAATTTAGGCACAGACATAGTTTATGAACCAGGCAAACGCAGTAATGTTGTTGTTTTTATCGAAGCGTTCGAAGTCATGGTAATATATTGTTAAAATAAAAAAAAAACACTTCTTAGTAATCTGATACTAATTATCAAGAATAAAAGTCACAAAGTGAGTTGCGATTTTATCACTGTATCGGACTTACTAATTGTTAAAATTCGTTTATTAATGAGCTAACACAATAGATGACAGTCAATTTATCAAGAGATTTTCAAAGCCCGATCTTGCACGAAGTTATCCGATTCGATACAACGGACCCTATATCCGGTACCCCTATCTCTTCCGTACCATTTGCTTTCGCGAAAAGAATTTAGGTGCGAATTTTCCTCCACAATCGCCCATCGGAAGACAGTTTACAGACCCTTGGAGAGTTGAAAGATCTTAGGGTTGATTAGCGTGAAAGATAACGGGAATTTATGACAATTTAGCATAATTTGATCCTTTTTGGCCCGAAATTTTGTTAGGATTTTCCTCAATATTTTTGTTTAGATATTTTTGGGTTTTCAAACAAGTGTCTAGGTATTTGTTACCGACATCATATAGAAATGGTATTTGAATCAAATCATAAATGCCTTTGATAAATGAAGCAAAATATACTGTAGATGAATAGGTAGAAATTTAATCTACTACCAAGTTTCGAACTAAGTATTTTTTTCATTCATTCGAGGTAACGTGGACTAATAATCATCACTTGATTTAATGGTTAAACAACGTCGATGATGTATAACATTATTTTCTAAAAGGTTTCTAAAAGTATTTACGAGTAAGTAAGTAAGTAAAGTCTAAGTCTTAATCACTCAAGTACGTAAATACATTAGCGTAATGAATTGACAATCTTATTAATATTATTTATCAATGCGAAAGTTTATAACAATGTTATAACGTTTATAACGTGTGTTTATTACTCTTTCACGCAAAAACTACATATCGGATTTCGCTGAAATTTAGCTCAAAGATAGATTGTGACCGGTTTAAAGACAAAGAATACTCTATACTGATAAATGTATTGGTAGAACCAGTGTAGTTCGACCGGGGAAGTACCACCGCCACACCTATTTCTAGCATGAAGCATTTCTTGTGTTTCGATAGAAGGGTGTGGTTGCCGGCATACTTTCACATGAGGCGACCATCATAGTCCTCAGGAGTAGCAATGCATCTGTGATTGACTTCAGATGGAACCCATGTTCTGTATGAAGTTGATTACAGATGTTCATGGGCGGCAGTGACCACTTACCATCAGATAGACTGCATGCTCGTTTGCTACTTCAGTCAGATAAAAAGAGCTCAATACTATAATATACATAATCAAAACAGGCGAAGCCGCATGAATAACCTAGTGAGATAAACGGGCTCTCAACTTCATATAAATCAATTTCAGTGTACCAAAAGCCTCATATTGGCAATGGAAACTCGTACGTAAATTAATGACGACACACACGAGTAACACACGAATCTCATTTACCTTAACATTGTGGGATGGCGGGTACTGTGTTTAAGGGCTTGGCGTAAAATATAGGCGGTTAGGGTCACTTCGCCGCGTTTTGTATTCTTTGGAAGGGAACAAAAAACGCAATGAATTGAATATCTCTCCTTGGGGTGTACTGTTTCGGCTTTAAATACTTTTTCGTAGATGGCACATTTGGGGAAGATTCTGTGCAAGTAGCGTATCCTAATTATGTATATCTGATTTTTCATAGGCAAGTGGGAAGTTACGAATGATTGTTTTTTAGCGGCAAAGGAAAAAAATGGACCACATATACATTTTATTATTGAATTGATTTATATTTTATTTTAATCACATTTTGTTTTGTGTTTTTCTGTGTGAATAACTATTCTTAATATGGAGTTAATGTTGCAGCATAAGGTAGCAATTTAATGCGGCATTTTGACCCTATTCATCCCGACTTAGAGTTTACGTTATTTCGTTATGATATTGCATTCTTCGGGGCATACAGGAGAAAAAGCAAATCTTAATATTCCTACTGTGAAAAATGAAGAAAAAACCTTTTTGTCTCAAGGGAAAAATGACGAATGAATGGGTAATGCATTTAAACATGTAAAATCTAATACAGGCTTGATTGGCACGGTAGACTATGACATAAAGTCTCCTCATTTGGACCAGAGACTGACTTTAAAACTAGCGCAAGGTTCACCATGGTAATGACAAGTTAGAAATAGGTAATGTTTATGTATCTAAATTTTTTTTTCAAAAATCGTCTGGACAAACGACACACTTTGGACCAACGCCGAAGATAGATAGGCCATAGGCGTTGACTGATAGCACTGTCCGTTGAATTTATGACTGCGTGTTGTTAGCCGGAATATTGTGGCTCATCAGCGACGCCAATGAGCTCTCGTTTGATTACTTATTAATGAGACTGAATTGATCTCATTGTTTAACCAAGAACCCATTAAACAACCAAATTAATTCGCAACGCCTAAGGGTATGGAATTTGAAATTAAATCGTAGTATGTAGCTTTGACTCATTTGATGCTGTATTTAGTAAATAATTCGTAATTGTTTCTTTTATTGACAGATTCATATGGTAAGGCTAAGATGATTTGGATATAATATTTATTATATTAATTAAAATATTTCTTCATTGTATAAGTGCTAAATAAGAATTTTTTATTTCATAAAATACTTCAAAGGGACGCAACCGGAGTCCTCTGAGCGCGTTGCCCCATCGGGCTTCTCTCAGATGGGCGGCTGGGTACCACCGATCTTTACCTACTCTAGCCGCCCGCGACCCCAGAATCCTCTTTTAGTAGCATTTACAACAGGCAGGGAATACCGTAGCCCTATTCTAAACCTGGAACTACAGGGGCGAAAGGCGAAATAATATACAGCCAAACAAATGTATAGAATATATGTCATAAACATGACATGTATGACATGTGCGTCAAAATGTGGCCTTTATTCATAAAAAGATATAACTCAAAATTAATGTTTCGCGAGTTTGTACCATAAAGCAAACGAACTAGATGATAAAGTCGCAAATCAAAAATTTAAAGAATTTTCTTTTTTCTGAATAAAGGTGCGATATGTACATATGCTTGAAAAACATTAGCCTCTTTTCTACGTAGTCGAATAAAAACACTGGCTCTTAAACATTATAGTCATATTATTTTAGTGACAAATTACAAATAAGCCCTACTAAATGTGACCTACATCCCCAAAAACGCTACACACAAAAACCTCACAGTAATGAAATGAAAGATAATTTGACCATACTGAGTTAATTTGAAGCGAGTTGATAGATAGTACTATCTGGCAGATTGATGGCAGGGCAGACGGCGTTAACTCAGGTGGGCTCGGTAAATACGTATATATTGGCCCGTATTTGCTCATTAATGAAGCTTAGCTTAATAGAGTCTGAATTGAGAATTTCGCTAGAATTAGGTATGGTACGGGCTCGCAATCTTACCAAAAAAGATTTAAACAAACTCTATTTAACGAATTGATGAAAGAATTAGTACGTATTTCAGAACCGATGACCTAGAATGGGCTGGATAAGTGTAATTGCCTGCTCAATTTCAAATAAGGACCGTTTTTAGATAGAACCCCTATTTTGGCGATATGATTCGTGGCGGTCCTCCACGGTTCGGTTTGCACGATTGTTCCTGCCGCGGACGTGCATGATGTGGAATGAACTTCCTCCTGAGGTATTCCCGAGGTGCTACGACATGAGGTTCTTCAAGAAAGGTGTAAAAAGAGCTCTCCTCCAAAGCCGGCTATGCATTGGCGACTCCTCTGGTGTTGCAAATGTCCATAGGTGACAGTGACTGCTTTCCATCAGGTGGCCCGTCAGCCTTATCGTTAGGTCTTAATATAAAAAAAAATGTTAATTACAGATATCCATTTCATAAAGCGGCGTCAGCCTCTTACCTTCAAGCGAATAGCATGCTCGTTTACAAGTAATAATTCTTACGTGAAGTGCGCTTATAAACTAGTTATAAACACGCCACTGTAGCTCAGAGAGCACACGAGCACAAATAAATGTTAAGTTGCTACTGCCGTCCTTCGACATCTGCAACTAGCTATATAGTACGGAAGATTTATATACAGTCGGCTATCTTTCATGCAAAAACTACCAGTCGGATTTCGCTAAAATTTTACTTAAATCTATATAGTTATTAATACGTTAATATGCTCTTCTCTTTTTGCATTTTTTAAATCTTGTTTAGAATAACTCAAACATTACTATAATATAATTGACTTTAAGGAACTGATAATTTGGATACTACCAAGTTCAGTTCAGTTCAGTCAAGTTCAGTTTAAGTTGAATTACGGTCCAATTTTGACCGTTGCCATGGGTGAATAGTTTAAATTAATTCGTAAGTGCGTACTGCGTAGATGTGACTGAAACGGGCGAAGCCGCAGGAATATACTAGTATTATGCAAAAAATATAAAAACAAATGACAACACTTTTACACAATACACGTACTTGCTACATTGTAAAACGATAGAAATCGGGAATACACATAACCATGATACTTGAATTCAAATCGTCACGTACCGCCGTTCGGGCGTTTCTAGCGGGAATTTTTCCATAAAACGTCCCAAATGGCTGGTAATTTCCCGAACATGGAAGGGGTGGACTGGAACTATTACATAGACGTCCTTTGGTTCCGTATATAGGGAGATATTGGGACATGCGTGATAGCGCTTATACGGTTTCTTTTGTAATTTAAAAGGGCTTTTGTTGTGGTCTGTAACCGATTTAGCTGTAATGGTTATTGTTTTAGATTTTTATGTCGATTTCTATCCTTTTTGGATATTAACCACTTAATGGGCATGCAGTCCACCGATTAGTAGACAACAATAGCCGCCGTTGGGCAACTGTAAGCAACTTTATATAGGCTCTATTTGAAGTCATTTACAGATGCGTTGCTATTCAAATCGTTTCGATTAAAATGGTTGTCTCGTAGAAAAGGAGGCCGCCAAATATCCTGCCAGAAACGCAAAAGCTGCTACACGTTAGGCATAGATGTGGCGGTGGTATCTTCCTGGTCAGAGAATATTCTTTTTCTCACCTTGAAAAACATAATAATCGATATGTAACGATCATAATTATAGCGCTTTCTACACTGATTGCGCAAGCTAAGCATTGTCTGTCAGTGTTTATCCCCCTAAAAATATATAACTATTATATATAACTATTTAAATAAATAATAATAGAGGAAACTAATGAACAAAATCCAGAAGATGTATTGATCGTATTGTGTAAAAGTGTTGTCATTTGTTTTTATATATCTTTACGTATTTCCTGTACCGTGGGTGTCGTGGACACTCATAAAGACGTATTCAGAAAAAAAATCGGGACAAAAATCTAAATTCATCAGTTAAATATCTGTCTGAACAGTGTTCGGACCCGGAACCCATTGCACGTCAGATCGGTATAATGACAGCTCTGTTACGCGTAGCATCGTAATAATACTAAATATAGTACGTAATGATAATATTTACAGCAAAATATAAAATAAGATATAAAAGAATTTTATACAATGTTCCGCGGAGTGCTAAGTTACACAAAGTATCATTTTAAATCAATTACGTACTTTTCAACAATATACAAAAGTAATTTGAGGTGGAAATTTTTCCATGAAACCTTCTCAAATGGCCCATAATTTTCCGAACATGGAAAGGGAGGGAATAAACCGAAGGGTTCATTCAGTTTAGGGTTGCGCAGGTAAAATATCCCTATAGACTTTTGTCTTAGACCTTTCGGGGATTCTTTGAAAGCTCTAAGTCATGAATTTAATAAAATTTTAGTGAGTGTAAATTTTATTACGCGAACAAAATTAAATTATGTCCTGAAATTCGATTTTATTCTGTAACAGTTTTGAATTTCGCTTTGCGTAATATAATTTATGACTTGAGAATATAACCTTGACGCAAAAACTAAACATTTTTCAAAAAGTTTGTTACTTTTAATCTTTAAAAATATTTTATGTATAAATATATTTAAGTATACGAAATACTTCTGTGAGGGTCCATGCTTTGATATAATCCATTTAAGCTTTGCATTGTCTGTCAGTCTGTCAGTGTTTGTCCCGCTATTAAATGATATAGGTATAACTATCTAAACAAGATCCAGACGATGGAGCATGATACAGGAAGATTCCTGTACAAAATCAATACCTACTGCGGTCACCAACACGCATGCCAGACTGGGTTAACATTTACAAAATCCTCATTAGAAGAAGTCTTATCCAGTGACTTCAAAATAAATGAAATCAACGATATAAAACAAGCAAAATACGCTATATTTTTTCATTAAGCATAAGCATAAAAAATCTTAGGGATTTCTTGACAAATTCAAGTCTTGTGTATTCGACCGGGTTCATACTGGCGCTGTCGGATGACGAATGGGTGGCATTCCCACGAAATATAACCTCACCGTTAGCGGCCGCGGTTAGTATATCTAGAGAAAAACAGAGCCGTTTCAGGCAATCTGTTTGAAAAGCATTCGGCTTTTTGCGTTGATGTGGTTTGTTTTGTATAAATCGGTTTCTATATAGGCCTATTATTCTTCTAGTAGTGATTTCGGAGTGGTAGCGGTGAAGCCTCTTGTACGTGAAGATCGTAACCGATACATTGTGATTTTAGGTCGCTAGGAACGCTGGATCACGGTGATTTAAATATTATTTTAACAACATCAGCTAAGTTGAAAATTTGGACGGCTAAACATAAATCGTTATTTATATATTTATTTATAATATATAAATAACGATTTACACAGACTTACATCTATCCTTACAGGTAACATCCGATACGAAAGCGTAGGAAATTTTACATTTCTTAAAACTTAACATTCTTTTCTATTATTATAACACATAATCACATATTATTGTAAGACAATTATATCAAACACAGCCTTTGCGAGTTCCCTCAAGTGCCATGAAATGACATCCAGTTTTTGATGTGCCTGATTGAGTGTACAGAAAGCTCGGGTGAAAGGTGCCTTAGTTTAAAGGTTGGTCCTGGCCGTCGGTACGACCAGCAGAGAAAGACGCCGACGTCTCCATACGTACCCGTTATATTTCCACGTCTACCTTAGTTATGAGAAGAAATTGCTGCTTTCATGGGTCGTTTTTTTTCTTGTTGTCGAGGGGGAAACCTTCAAGAGGTGTAAGAAGGTTTGCAACAACAAACATTGCAAGAAAGCATTAATCTATTAAACTTCCTTACTTGCTGATTACAATTAGATCATATATGGCTTTCTACAACCAGTTACTTACTTATCTTAAATTCTCAAATGTTCTCTAATTAAATCATAAGTATTATACTTGTCAATGAATTTTTAATTACTTTGATATTTTATTTGTAACTTAGCATTTTTTTAATTTGAAAATTATTTACTACTAGCTGAACCCGCACTAACTTCACCCGCGTTAAAAAAAATGGTGTATCGACTGTTCCGTAGGTGCAAGATATTTTCCCACAGTAAAAAGTAGCCTATATGCTAATCCAGAGTGGTAGCTAACACCCTACCAAATTTTACGAAAATCGCTTCAGCCGTTTAGACATGAAGAAGTAACAAACATACACACTCACAAACTTTCGCCTTTATAATATTAGTATTTATTCTCTAGCACCACTGATCTGTAAGCGTTTCTGTCTTGGATTAAAACGCAATAACTCGTTGCCGTCGAAAATTGCGAGCCGCTTAGCTGCGTGACAGCGTAATGGTACAACCGCCATCTTCCTGCAATCTGTTACAAAAGATTGGGTTCTTGTTGGAATTCCCTTTTTGTGTAGCGTGTAAACTTTTTCTAGTGTTATCAAATTATCGTCAACAAAGAACTACATGTATACATACGTGATATTTTTATAAAACAAATAACTAATATCATATAACTATGTATTAATATACGAGTACGTGTTATTTTAATAAGACTCATTTCGCAGGCGATGCAGTCCACTTAATGGTAAGTGGTCACTGCCGCCCATAGACATTTATAATCAACTTCATACAGAACATGGGTTCCATCTGAAGTCAAACACAGATGCGTTGCTACTCCCGAGGACTATGATGGTCACCTCATGTGAACGTGTGCCTGCAACCACACCCCTCTATCGAAACGCAAGAAATGATTTAAGCTTTAAATAGGTGTGGCGGTGGTACTTCCTTGGTCGAACTACACTGGTTCTACCACCTTGAATGGTATATAGACTTGGCCATCTACATCTGTGTATCACTTTATATAAAACATCATACCTACCTATCAATCACGGGTACTGAAGACTAAGATGAACACCTCATCCGAACGTGAGTTGGCAACCACCCCTCGACCGTGGAACTACTAGAACTAGTGGCGGTGGTACTGCACCATTCTATTTCAGTGGTAATAAACAAAGAAAGATACTGTAACTAGTATAAAGTATTGCATATACAAGATGAACAAGATTCAAGATTTGTGATTTAAGACATCCGTAAAACCAATTTTCATTAGGTACATCATTAGATACTGGTTATAGTGCACAATAAAACAACATTTATAGGAGATCAAATTGTAAAAGTTCTTTTTTCTGCTTTAAAATTATGCATGATAAATAAGTTTTCATTATAAATCACTTAAATTTATAACTATGTGAATAATGCAATCCCTCTAAATAATACTCTATGAATCGCTTGTTACAAATAATGACAAAGTAATGAATTGGTCAAATCATCGCGTGGTTGTGGTTAAATAAATTAACTACAAAATATGGCAAATTAATACCGTTAGTATCGAAACAACGTTAAATGAAATTAGAGTATTAGTTCACACTTTGTTTGATTACAGTACATCAAGGATCATTTGCAATGTGATAGAAAAAGGATTTGACCGTGAAAGTACGATGGCGACACCCATTACTAATTTACTAGCGTGAAGCTGTTCTACGCTTACAGTGAAAAGTGTGGTTGTAAGTTCACTTTAAGGTAAAGGTAAAAGCAGTGTAGTCGTCCCTGTAGCCTCGGGGTCAGAATAGGGCTACGGTATCCCCTGCCTGTCGTAAGAGGCGACTAAAAGGGGCTTCCGGGGTTGCAGACGGCTAGAGTGGGAGCTCGAACCGTTGGTCAGGCAATCTCGGGAAGGACGGCGGTATGTGTGGTCGCATACCGTCGTAAAGACTAGACGGAGCGGTGGGCCCAGCCATCTGGGAGGAGCCCGATGGGGCAGCGCGCTCGGAGGATTCCGGTTGAAGTCGTTTCGAGATCCCGGAGTCTTCCTTTTCAGCGCCGAGGACGGCCACCGGGGGAGTTTTAGTGCGGTAAAAATCCCACATAACCCTGCGTCGCTCCCACGGCGTCGGGTACCTTTTGAAGGTTTCCCCCTCGAAAACAAAAAAAAAAGAACCCGTGTAGTTCGTACGGGGAAGTACCCCCGCCACAGATATTTCTAGCGTGAAGCATTTTTTTGCGTTTCGATGGAAGGGTGTATTTGCCGGCACAATTTTATATGAGACAACCATCATAGCCCTCGGGAGTAGCAACGCATCTGTGATTGACTTCAGATAGAACCCATGTTCTATTTGAAGTTACTTACAGGTGTCCATAGGCGGCAGTCACCACTTACCATCAGGTGGACTGCATGCTCGTTTGCTACTTCAATCAGATAAAAAAGGCAAGACCTCGGAAGGAGCAATGCATTTTGTGACTGACTGATCAAATTGATAGTCTTCAGATAGAACCCCTGTTATAATGTTGCTTTGTTGCTTTCAGATATCCATAGACCACAATGATCAACTAACATTGTTTAGACTGTATGTCCATTCTTGAAGATTTTAAGTAAAAACAGGAGTAAACTTCTTCGATTTATTCACAGTATCGGAGGTCCTATCGCTTCGACGGTTAAACAAGAATCTTTTTCTACCGGCGTTCGCTCGCCTTTTTATAACGATGTTTGGTGGTGTGACAATTACAAATTTATGGAGGGTAAACTAAATAAACAAACAATTTTCGATCTTTAAACTAACTAAAATAATTATTATCGGCGACGTGTTTTTCATAAATACGCGGTGTCGCGCCGACATATATTTTAGGAATAAGACACTAGCCTCCTAAAAATCCTAAGGGGAGTACTAGCACTACGTTACTACTACTACTTACGTTACTAGTTACTACTACTAAAATGTGGTAGTTTTTCATATCTGTTAATAGGTTATTATCATTAAGTAAAGGGTATTTTTAAAGAACGATTAATTACGAAGTTATGATAATTGGGTTGGCTTTTAAACCACTTAAACAAATCGTTTTGAATAAGTTTACTTTACGCTCAAACTTCAAGATCTCGACATTCAATAGTTCAGTGAACATATTGGATTACAGCCAATCAGTTAATTAGATTTGCTAATCATACATGAAATTAAATGATCACAACGAGGTATTATGATCGGTAGGTAAAATCATTTTTGTTTTACTTACGTAACGTGGAGGAGTCCGGGATCTCCAACGGAACACAACCGGAATCCTCCGAGCGCAATGCCCTTTTGGGTCCTTCCCCGTGACCAATTGTTGCTCACCTCTACCTCTCGTTTTTTTACGACGGCATGCGACCACAAATGCCTTCGTTCTTCCTGGAGTCACTTGGCTGGACTGTCCGAGCTTCCATACTTACCGTTCGGAACTCCGGACGCCCCTTTTGGTCGCCTCTTATATTATAGCTACAGGGACAAGTGACAGTCACTCTCGGACGAATGTCGCCGTCATGGCTCTGATGAGAATGCACATACACATAACGATTCGCACGCCAAGGCGTCCGCGTCGGATGATAACCCCTTTAGTTATCCACGAGAAATTACCACATTACGTAAATGTAATGGGACGAATATGTTCTTACGAGTATAAGACTTAAAAGTTAGACCTCGGAAGTTATAACACGTAAGTGATCGATTTCGCTTATGACGTATTTGTATTGTATCGCAATTAACATGCATATATTTAACATTTTATAACAGTAATAGTAAATGAGCATTCAGTTCACTTAATAGTTATTGATCAAATTCGCCCATGGACGTCTGCAAGTGACTTCATTCGGATGCGTTGCTACTACCGAACCTAAAATGGTATTCTCATCAGAAAGTTAACTGGCATCCACACCCCTAAAACACGCTAGTCTTCAAAGCCAATATCAACATCAGCTACACAAAATAACCAGTCGACACCCTTTCAACGCACTACATGGCAGACATAAGTATAGCACTACACTTTCCCGGCCGGGCCACTTCTATCCATGGTTAGTTGCTTGGCTATTTCACAAATATATCGTACAAACCTTTCCTATTTCAATTAATATTGTCCAACTCAATATCACTGAAGCAAACGAAGACCACTATCATAAAACAAGATCCAAAAACCGTTCGTCATACACAATTCCTTTGTCCCCGCGTCGGTCAAGAGACTGCAAATATAATTATTGGCTGTAATCGCAGCTTTGTCGGTTCTCTACAATGGGAGCAATAATGGACTCCGCTGAACAATGGAGCGGGCAAAAAGCTCGACCTATTGTCCCCGTTTCGCGGATCTAGGAAAACTGTTTAGAGCAAGATTTCAATGGAAACTGTGGCTAGGTGTAGACCTTTCAAATTAGCCCCGGATTAGCGTTTGGGTTAATCAGCCTTTGTAATCTTGGTCCATTTGGGATTGGATCGGGTTGGATGACGGAAAGTTTTTTTTACTTAAACGAAATAGCTATTGTGTTTCTACTATAGCCTTTGTATACGTTTTTATGTTAGGCCCAATCGGTAAAAGTATTGTTCAGCTCCATTTGAAGTGAATTACAGCTACTCCAAAGAACTGAGATGGGCGCCTTATATGAAAGTGTGCCGGCAATCAAACTCTTTTATTGAAACTCAAGAGTTTTTGGCAAGAAGGTTTGGCGGTGATACCTCCCAGGTTAAACCATATATGTCGGCGCGACACCGCGTATTTATGAAAAACACGTCGCCGAAAATAATTATTTTAGTTAGTTTAAAGATCGAAAATTGTTTGTTTATTAAATTAGCAATATTTAGTGATTTTTAGAATTGTAATTTAATTTACCCTCCATAAATTTGTGATTGTCACGTCACCAAACACTGTTATAAAAAGGCGAGCGCCTGCCGGTAAAAAAAAGATCTTGTTTAACCGTCGAATCGATCGGACCTCCTCAATTGTGAATAAATCGAAAAAAAATTATTCCTGTGTTTTACTTGAAATATCCAAGAATGGACTGTAATGAAGACCTCGACCATCCTGATGTCACTCACTTCGTTATATACGTTCTATTACGTATGTTTGTAAATATGTCTGTCCACTTCTTTGGCACTCGATACAGCTTAAACGGCATAATATAACTATATTACATAATGTATTTTCTAAAATTTCGAACATGTATTTTTTTTAACATATGGATTTGAAACATCAAACATTATTAATGTCTTTGAAAACAACAAGGTGACTTTGAAGAGTATACAAGATCGACGTCTGAAAAATATCTTTGGAATATTAAATATAAAAGACCAATTAACTTTTGCCGAAGAACCTCTGAGACTCGTTACACTCCCATTAAATAATTCTCTTTCAACGTATAACATTGAAAAACAATATTTTCTATAATCGCCGTGTTAAATATTTCCAGGAAATTTATTTTAATGGACTTCGTTAGGTTAATCATGTAGAAAATAACTTTCATATTTAAGGTGCGAAAAATAAATTAAATCTATTCTATTTTTATGCGAAGTATTATTATTTTGTATTTTTATTCTGTATACTTCATACTTCATACTAATATTATAAAGGCGAAAGTTTGTGAGTGTATATGTTTATTACTTCTTCACGTGTAATGGCTGGAGCAATTTTCATAAAATTTGGTAGAGTGTTACCTGACACTTTGGATTAATATATAGGCTACTTTATACTGAGGGAAAATATTTTACTCCCACGGGACAATCGATACATCGATTTTTGAAGTGAAACTTCTTTATCGGGGTTGTAAAAAAATTTAGTGTAACATTTTTTCGTTACGCGCCATCTTTTTCTGTTACGCGCCATCTTTTTTTTTTCGTTACGCGCCATCTTTTTCTGTTACGCGCCATCTTTTTTTTTCGTTACGCGCCATCTTTTTCTGTTACGCACCATCTTTTTTTTTCCGTTACGCGCCATCTTTTTCTTATCCCTACCACGCGTGATATTAGATAGATTATTATAGATTAGATTATTAGATAAAGTTTAATAAAAGCCTTTTATTAAACTTTATCTAATTTAACTTTATATATAGGCTACTTTATACTGAGGGAAAATATTTTACTCCCACGGGACAATCGATACATCGATTTTTGAAGTGAAACTTCTTTATCGGGGTTGTAAAAAAATTTAGTGTAACATTTTTTCGTTACACGCCATCTTTTTCTGTTAGGCGCCATCTTTTTTTTTCGTTACGCGCCATCTTTTACTGTTACGCGCCATCTTTTTTTTTCGTTACGCGCCATATTTTTCTGTTACGCGCCATCTTTTTTTTTCCGTTACGCGCCATCTTTTTCTTATCCCTACCACGCGTGATATTAGATAGATTATTAGATAAAGTTTAATAAAAGCCTTTTATTAAACTTTATCTAATCTATATATTAATAATACGTGAAGCAAAAACTTGTGAAGCATTTTTAAGTAACTGAGGAGTATAAAATTTTGCACGGTTATAGTTGACATAGAGAAGGAGTGCAGAATGTTAATATTTTTTTCAAATAATGCATTTTTCATACATAAAATCAACTAAAAACACATTACACACACTGCCTTGCATTTGAAAAAACACATACATAGTAAACGAAATAGAACATTCAATGTCATAAATATGAAAAAACATATCGTCAAAAATGTCAGATGTCTTTGTCAAAATACCGCTATTGCTTTTAAATGCGGCTTAGACAATTAAACCTCTTTTTTAACCGACTTCCAAAAAGGAGGAGGTTATCAATTCGTCTGTATTTTTTTATTTTTTTTTTTATATTTGTTACCTCATTTCTCCGGACTGGGTGAACCGATTTAGATGATTTTTTTTTATTTGAAAGGTAGTGCGTGTCATAGGGTCCCATTTTTTTTAGTATTTTTTTGACTAGGGCATCCATAAGAAAAACGCATAAGTCTTAAATTTGCATTTTCAATGTACGCGATAAATGTATGAATAACTCAATATCCCGCCAACCGATTTTGATGATTCTTTTTTTATTAGAAAGGATGTACTCCAGGGGTAGTCTGATAAGAGTTTGATAAGGTTCTAATCATAGGATCTTCAACTTTTTGGAGCAAAATAATAAAATTAGTGATAGTCGGCCGAACCTTAGCTGGAGAAGTCCAATTGAGTAAAATATAGAATAAAATTACTATGTAGGTATTTACTATGAAAAATTTGACCTTCAACTCTTCAATCCTGATGATGCAGGGGTACTGCTAGCCTGAACTATAAAAGTTGGTCGTTTGATGTTTGCGAATATATAATGAAATTGTTAAGCAAATTCATGGGACAAAAATTTGACCTTCAACTCCTCAACCCTGATGATGCAGGGGTACTTAAAGCCAAAACCATAGGAATAAGCCATTTGGTGCTTACGTATATGTTATAAGATTACTGAGCAAAAACATAAGATGAAAAATTTGACCTTCAACTCCTCAACCCTGATGATGGAGGGGTACTTCAATCCTAAACCATAGAAGTTGGCAATTTGGTGCTTACGGTTATGTAAAGAAAATACTAAGCAAAAATATAAAATCAAAAATTTGACCTTCAACTCCTCAACCCTGATGATGAAGGGGTACTTCAATCCTAAACCATAGGAGTTGGCAATTTGGTGCTTACGGTTATGTAAAAATAATACTAAGCAGAGGCACAAAATTAAAATTTTGACCTTCAACTCCTCGACCCTGATGATGAAGGGGTACTTCAATTCTAAACCATAGGAGTTGGCAATTTGGTGCTTACGGGTATGTAAAAATAATACCAAACAGAGGCACAAAATTAAAATTTTGACCTTCAACTCCTAAACCCTGATGATGCAGGGTACTGCAAGCCTGAGCCATAGAAGTTAGCCACCTGGTACTAACGTATATGTTATAAGATTACTAAGCAACAATATAAGATGAAAAATTTGACCTTCAACTCCTCAACCCTGATGATGGAGGGGTACTTCCAGAGGGGGCGCCCTGTTTGTATGAATTGTAAAAGTGTTTTATGTTTAATTTTTGTGAATATGTAGATGCACAAAGCAAACTTAGAGGCTTTATTTAAATACAAACATAAAAATATAGTCACTAAAAAGTGTAAAATAAAAACTTTTTAACAAAAAATATCTACCGACTTCCATGTCACAAAAAAGTAAAAAATAATTTAAATATATTTTGGTCTAGAACATACTCAGTACTTAGTACATAGTTCTGAAGTCGGTGCTCATATAGGACGTAGTTACCGTCGTCCAGCGAAATATGTCGAGCACCGACTTCAGGACTATGTACTAAGTACTGAGTATGTTCTAGACCAAAATATATTTAAATTATTTTTTACTTTTTTGTGACATGGAAGTCGGTAGATATTTTTTGTTAAAAAGTTTTTATTATATTTAACGGGTGCGTTCAAAATTACTTAATTTTTTTTACAATTTATTTCAATTTGAGAAATATTGGTGCTACTTTGGACAATATGAAGTTTAGTTTTTTAATTTAAATTAAGGTCGAATTTCGACCGTTGCGACGGGTCACTAGTTTAACTTTATTTAACCAAAATATGTAAAGTTGCATATAGTAAATTATTTTTTGAAAAATAACGTCATAAAGAAGTTTCACTTCTTACGAGTGTACGCTAGTACACGCACACATTTTTTTTAACGCGGGCGAAGCTGCGGGGTTCAACTAGTTCTATATACATATATGAGTAATTTTCCGTCGTTC
This sequence comes from Spicauda simplicius, assembly GCA_949699795.1. Lineage (NCBI taxonomy): Eukaryota > Metazoa > Arthropoda > Insecta > Lepidoptera > Hesperiidae > Spicauda > Spicauda simplicius. Next base: position 22,106,474 of record OX453062.1, read on the forward strand.
ACCTAATTTTTTATCGATGTAATATGTATATTGATTGACATTATCATACACAGATTGATTGTCCCACACAGCTGCAATAGTTGAAAACTGTGTTGCAGCCACACGTTACATATACATTAATCAAATTTAAGATTACATAATTCAGTGCCTTTAGTTAAAACGGGCAAATGCTGATTTTGGCCTTTTGGCTTTTTATACCAAAATTGCTAGAATTAGAGAATATCTTCAATTATCTCAAACAAGATCGGCCAATTTCAAGTTAGAAAATAAACATCAAAACATTAATCTTAAGCGTGATTAATTTATAAGTAATAATAACAATAGCAGGAACAGTGTTAGCCTAATAGTTTAAATCGGGAGGTCCGAGGTTCAAATCCCATGTACCACAGATTTTTTTTAACTATGTCCGTATTAGAAATTAATTATGGGTGAAGTAAAACCAGTGTGGACAATAATGTATTGATTACAAATTACGATAGCCGAAACATAATAATTATTTATAATTACTTGTAAATACAGTGACAATGCTACAGTGACCACTTACCATCATGTGGACTGCATGCTCGTTTGCTACTTCAATCTGATAAAAAACATGTAAATATTTGTTAATGTTTGACGACCCGCGTGGCGGAGCGGTTAACATACCGGTCTGACGCGCAATGGGTCCCGGGTTCGATTCCCGGCCAGACAGGTATCTAAATGATGAGTTTAGATTCAAGTTCTGGGTCTGGGTGTTTGTGTTTCCGTCTTTGTGTGTCCATGGCACCCACGACACAGGAGAAAATCCTAGTGTGGGGCTATGAGTGTAGAAAGCGTAAAGCGTATAATGTATTAATTCTTCTAGTTCTTATTTCCATGTGCGAGTATTTTAAGTGTGTCTTTGCATATGTGTGGGTGCAATCATAGATATATTCAATAACAGTTAATAGCGTACTTTGCTAATAACATTATAATTACCTTCCTTCTGTATTAATTACACACATTTAAGCTCATACCCATTAATCGTAGTTTGGGTATTCAATCGTGAAATTACAATTCAATGCATAAGCTGTTATTAGGAGATTAATTTACTTACACAAAGCATATAGTTGAAGTAGCAAATGGACTTGCAGCCTCAGATAGGTTGCATGTCTATTTGTTATGTCTAATGGTCAATGAAATGAAAAGAAATTAAACAAAATCTTTATTTTGCATAGCTCTATATGAACCTTACAGATACATGGGCGACAGTGTCAACTCACCAGGTAGACTGCATGCTTATTTGTTTGAATCGGATAAAAAAGTTAAGTTAGATGGGTGGCCACTAGTAGCAAGATTTTCTGTGCTTTTGTGCTTCATTATTGTCTTATAACAAAAAATGTGAAAACTTGTTAATACTGCGAACAACGTAATAAATTACATTTTAAACATGACTCTTACGTGGTTGGATTCAAGCACGACCCCCACACCTATTTCGGCCTCACAACATCAATGTTAAGAACTACTGTACTTTGAGTGTGGTCATATACTTGTTCGAGATGTTCCAACCTACTCCTGGAGGGTAGCAATACATTAAAATCTTTTAAGCTATTACATAGCTTTTATCGCAGGCTTTGAGCGCAGCGATGGAATCAAGAAATTCCGTAACGAAAAAACCTAACACCCCCCACTCCACCAACCATGTAGCGCAGCCGAGGGTTCGCTTAACGTGTATGTATATTGTATGACAGTACGAAGCTCGCAAAGATCGTGACGAGCTGCTCGGAAATTGAAAGAACATATAAGCAGCTGTTTGTGAGAAAGTATATAGTATAAAAAAACATGAATTAATATCAAAGAAAAAAAATACAACATAGATAGTTTAATAATTATAATTGCATAAATTGATAAAAAAATGCTATGCAATTGTACCGAGGCAGTTCCCGTAGCAAGTTGCAATTGTACGTTTTTTTATATATATGTAAGGTCTCGTAGTTCTCCGAACACTATCGAATTATTGACATCATTATTTATCATTAGTCGGACTCCAATTGGGCTTGTTAATCTCATATTATAAAAGAATATATTACTGCCAGTGTGACGCATTTCGGTCAAAGTCGTCGTAATCATGACGCTGTCTCTTCATAAATGAAAACAAATGAAGCACAAGATTGATTAGAAGGACTAACTTCGGAAGTCTTAAAAAGACGCAAAAGCTAATATAGTCTCTTCATAAATCAAGCAAGAATAAGAGATATCCGCTGGCTAAATTAAACGTCGTACAGTCATAAATCAACTTGTCATTTTTGAGAACTCTTACCTGTTTACCGCTAGGTGGCAGCACCGTCGGATTACCGTTTAATAATATTTATGAATGGACTTTCCTCGAGTGTACTTTTGTTCCGGTGTTTTGATTAAGTGAGATTTTTATTCCTTTACACGAAAAACTCCGGCTCAAAATGTTTTCGGTATTTTTGTGTTGTTTTAATTTATTAAACATTGTTGTTTTCGCCGTTCGCGCTCTTTTAAGGAAATTAAAAACAAACACCTTACACAATGTGTAAACAAGTCCATATTCTATGTATTTTATGTGCCAAACAAAATGTCTAACCTTTTTAACTCGTGTTTGGAAAAAACATTGTGGTATAAATTTGTTATTTAATCACATTCAGTCGTTATGTTGAATCAAAGAGGAATAACGAACAAATACAATATTACTTTCATCCTCATATTGACTAAGATTCGTATTAGAAATAGTAATAACAGTCGTTGCTGAGAATGAGCTCTATTAATAAACGTACTCCGTTCAACCTGTGCATTTTAAATACATTATTTTCTTGCTATCTTTTTACATGATCGCTTTACTTGATCCATGGGCGACCTTTGCATAAGGTTCATGCCAATAGTGACCTCACCTGAAATGCCCGTTTTTGACCGCACTATGTGTTACATGTTACAATATTACACAGATATCCACTAGAAGAGCTTTCTAATATGTACATTTATAACCTAAAAATATACTCATATCAATCTAACTTTACCGTTTACGCAATCAAGAATAAATAGGAAATCTGCAAGAAAGAATTTAATCCACCTGTAAGTTCAAAGGGGGCTGCAAGCATAATCCTCTAAAAACAATAACAATCTCTAGCTATTAATTGTAGTGACAGACATTTAGAACTACTCTGAAATTCAAACAATCCTCAACTCCAGAGTTAGAACAATCAGTTTCAAATGCAGCATCAGGAGATATCTTCAAAGATGCCTCAACTGCAAGTTTCCAACTTCGAAATTTGTATCTCAAATTAGTTGTAAGATACTTAAACTTTGTTAGTCGTTATTTTAGAGGAAATATACCATTCTAATTTACAATCATGAATTCTCATTCGCTTAGGAATAAGTTTGAATTCCTTGTTTAAGAATGTCTCTCTTGCTCTTCCTTACTACACGCTTCAAACCAGAACTTAGCAAAGATTTTTTTTTGCTATTATTAGCCAGAAAAAAAATGTGACGGTGATTATTATTATTATCTGATTGAAGAGGCAAACGAGCATGCAGTCCACCTAATGGTAAGTGGTCACTGCCGCCCGTGGACATCTGTAATCAACTTCATACAGAACACGGGTTCCATCCGAAGTCAATCACAGATGCGTTGTTACTTCTAAGGACTACGATGATCGCCTCATGTGAAAGTGTGCCGGCAACCACAACCTTCCATCGAAACGCAAGAAATGCTTCACGCTAGAAATAGCTGTTTCGGTGGTACTTCCACGGTCGAACTACACTAGTTCTACCACTTATATGTCGTGCTTCCCGAATCAAATCTCAACGAGTTCCACCACCTTCAGTTTGCAAGTGTTATAAATTTAACTTAGGATCCACGTAATTCGCGAGGTATTTCAAAGGGAGGTAAGGTTCCAAGACAATTTAGGATAAGATTTCTCAGCGCACTCCAAAGTACTTGTACCAAACCGCAACTCCCGAGCAACTTGCTTGAAAGCAATCAATTACAAACGAATGCATCAGCTTCCAAAGAGATTCCAACTCCACAAGTTACAAACTCCTGACTTTCGATTGTTAAGCATGTAAAGAATCTTCTGTTGTATGTAAGTGGAATACAAGAATTGTTCGTCTTTCTCTTCTGAGATTGTGTTATTTTTGTAGTTTTATTTAGTTTATACAGTTATATCAAATAATTTAGTTTGGTTTATGCCACCAGTGGTTGTTGTGAGCAGTCGGGTTGTTATAATAAATAATTGTTATAATATATACTTTACTATTATTGTTACTAGCTTTTGCTATAAGCTGAGTGGCGACTCTTTTGGTCGATGTAATGTAACTTACATCATTAAGTAATAATTTAATAATAACAACACATGTTTGCTATTAGATGTATCTGCTGTGTATAACTTTCTGCATTGAACCGAATAAAGTATTTCCTTTCTTTCTTTCTTTACGTAAAGCTAAAAACTGGGTGGACTAAAGTGATACTTCATTATATTACAATTCATTTTATAGGTAGTAGAACCAGTGTAGTTCGACCGGGGAAGTACCACCGCCACACCTATTTCTAGTGTGAAGCATTTCTTGCGTTTTGATCCATGGGTGTAGTCGCCGTCACACTTTTGTATGAGGCGACCATCATAGTCCTCGGAAGTAGCAACGCATCTGCGATTGACTTCAGATGTACATGGGATGCAATGACTACTTATCATCAGTTGGACTGCATGCTCGTTTGCTACTTCAATCAGATAATAAAGATCTAATTGGGATGTAGCGCGTGCCAAGGACATAAACATACATACATTCATACATATAAACATACAAAGGCATCTGATGCAGTTGGATATAATAGCACCGCTATTGATTATGTCTTTGTGAGTAGTAACGTATCGATTACTATTAACTATCCCAAAGGCCACTAACTCATGTATGCGTCTTGTAAGGCCACGTTATACGGCTGGGTGTTCTAGCAAAATTGCTGAAATAGTCTGTCTTGATGCTTGCAGCGACAAGCGTAGATTGCATGGCCAAGTGGTAAGAAATAATATTTTTTTATTAAAAGAAAGAAGAAGAAAGCGTTTTAATTACAAGTTTGTTTAATTCATGAAGTCTTTTTCAAAATGATAATTATGATGATGTCGCTTATTCGTAATCAAGACAATTCTAGTAGGAATGATCCTTTTATAGCATCACAATTAAACCAAAATAACAGAACAACTAAATCGGTGAACTATTCCAATCCACTTACAAACAGGACCATCAATTTCTATGCATCTTCAAAGACATTCCATCTTACATTCCATTCAAAGACGTAAAGTTCTCGACTTCGGGATTTGGATGACAAACTAGTTCATGTAGTGATGCGACTCGTGTTTTTATTCGAGTCACTCGAATGAATTTATCAAAATCGTACTCGATTAAAAATATGTATTACTCATCTCTCTGCTCTCGAGTTGGCAAGTCAATTCGGTGCAACGAGTTGATTCTGTTTATTACCATTTATTACCACTAGGTGTGTGTGTATTACCACGAGTGTCTCGTCTACCCTATTTTTTAGTTATGCTGATTTGGTAGCTTTTATAATATACGATTGACATGTCAAAACTTGCATGTCGTAGTTCACGTAGTAAGAAAATAGATAGATTTAACATTAGTCTATAATAGTCACACTCTTGTGTGAATTACGTGTAATTTTGCGTTTGTCGTTTATTGATATTGCAAGTATCGGTAAATGTAATTAATAAAATGAATAAAAAAATGTAATTAAAAAGTCTTACATTACAAACTTATAACATAAATGCGACTCAAAAACTCGAATCCAACTCGAATGATGTAGTATAATTACCAGAGTGTCTCGAGTCGCTAAATTTTATTCGAGTCGCATCATAGTTCATGGACATCCCGATGTGCGAAATTGTTCATGACGGTTCCTTAACGGGAATTTTGCGATAGATTTTGGAGATAACTTTTGACTCTTAAACTTACTCGAGGATATATATATTTTACAACTACTCGTGATAATTATTTATTCGGTTAATAATGACCTCTAAGAACTTAGTTTTAAGCAAATTTGGGGTCAAGTATAAAAACTCGCCTGTATTCGACACAATGTACAAAGACAGATGAATTGGAAGTTCCTGCAAAATTTAAACTGTGATGGTCACCCATCCAACTCCCAACCGCGTCTGCTGTTGCTAAACACAGTGAACCTGTTGCAAGATAGTAGAACCGGCATGATTTTGTATTTTTTGGAAGTTTGTGGATACCGGGTTACGTTCATATGAAGCGACTTAGTCCTGTTTTATATGAAGTTGCTTACAATGTTTGATGTTTACAGATGATTTGACGACCCATGTAGCGGAGCGGTTACCATACCGGTCTGACGCGCATTGGGTCCCGAGTTCGATTCCCGGCCAGACAGGTATCTGAATGATGAGTTTAGATTCACGTTCTGGGTCTGGATGTTTGTATATTCGTCTTTTGTGTGTCCATGGTACCCACGACACAGGAGATAATCCTAGTGTGGGCTTATGAGAGAAGAAAGCGTGTAAATGTCTATGGACAGCAGAGACCACTTACCAACAGATGGACTGCTCGTATCGTACTTTAATCTTATAAATAAAGCCATCTAGATAAGTCCCAACATCTCCCGCTGCGCTTTACAATTCTTACTTACATACTAATGTTACGAACTGAATGCTTTATGCATTTCACGGGTCATTTAGCGCTGTCGTCACCCTTATGACACCGACGGGACGCTCCATTAACATTACTGCAGTAGAACGTATTATGTATGCACTAACTCATAAACTGTGGTAAAGCTCAACGATCGATGAATAGTTTATAAGTGGGCCTTATATTTATTTGGAAGCGGCGTTTATTCATACAACTAATTTATTTATATGATAAATATATATATGTTATAACTGCGGGCTAGTTTGTCAGCATTATCATAATGAAAACACTTTCTCAATACTGTACACGATGTTCTTTTTTATTTGGAACGAACTAGTTGACCCGGCAAACTTCGTTTCGTCTAAAAGTCAAAAATCTAAAATTACCAGTGTTTCTCTACTATATAATACATGTATTAAACCTTCGTCTTGAATATCACTCTATCTATAAAAAAACATTCTGAGAGAAGACTCGTGCCCAGCCAGTGGGCTAATAATGGGTTGATGAGGGGTTAAAAAAACTGTTTTAAATCCGTCGCGTAGTTTAAAAGATCTAAGCATACATAGAGACAGACAGCGGGAAGCGACTTTGTTTTATATTATGTAGTGATAGGGTTTAGTTAGATTAGGTTAGATGTTAGATAGCTCATTATTTAATCTACCTTTGCATTGTGGTAGTGTAAGAAAAAAAATGTAACTGACAATTTGTAAGTGCCCCCGTAGGCCTATACAAAATAAAGACATTTCATTTCATTGTTAGTCTTGGTGAAGTAGCCAGGTATCTTGATTATATATTCTTATAATAAAAACCAATGCAATCATTTGACCATATTATCAAGAACAAGAGAGATAGGATTTCAATTCTGACGTCCAGAATAAAACGACACAATTTAATTTATTATATAGCTTTATTTTATCGACGTTTTAATTGGACCATCACAGCTCCGTATTCCGCGCTATAATTGTCATTCTTTGTTCTTAGTCAAAGTACTAAAAGTTAGTGAAAAATGGGTGTAGTGCTGCAGCTTGTACAGAACCCAACAAAATTCCTTTGTTAATTTACTTCAGACGTAACTGGCAATAGGGTGGGTGACACTTTTTGTTTTCGAGGGGGGAAATCTTTTAAAGGTACCCGATGCCGTGGGTGTGGCGCGGGTTATGTGGGATTCTTACCGCGCTAAAACCACCCCGGTAGCCGTCCTCTGCGCTGCGTGGAGGACTCCGGGATCTCCAACGGAACACAACTAGAGTAATATAATAATTAAACGTTATGACAGTTTCAAATAACGCTCGGCAGGTCACCCATCCTTCGTTAATGTAGTTCCGGGATCAGAATAGTGCTACGGTATCCCCTGCCTGTCGTAAGAGGCGACTAAAAAGGGCTTCCGGGGTTGCGGGCGGGAGGAGTGGGAGCTCGAACCGTCCGGTCAATCGACCCCGGGAAAGACGGCGACATGTGTGGTCCCATGACCGTCGGGTACTTTATGAAGGTTTCCCCCTCGTACACAAAAAATCAAAATGTGCCCTTAGTTGCCTGCTAATATCTACGACTAATATCAACGTGTAGAGGCGCTGTACCAAACCAACGTCACATCACATTAATTCAATATCAACTAAAACAAAATTACGATCACGAAACATTTACAAGCGTTGACCCCAGCCACTTTAAAACTAAACTGGAATTAACCGATCAATTTTTCATACAACAAACAAGTTAGAGAGTAATAAATCTGGCTAATCGAACAAAATGGCGGACCGGATCCAATATCCCCGATCGCCCAAATAACCGCATCAATTGTTCAGTCGGGCGCTTCGTTAAACAAATTAATACATAATTGCTTCTCAAGTCGAGATACCGATAGGAAAGGGTAAATTCTATGTTACATAAGATTTTTTTATACTAGATTGAAATGATATGTAATGAATTTATTTTGTACAGGCCTACGGTGGCAGTTACAAATTGTCAGTTACATTTTTTTTACACTACCACCGGATCGGAACTGAAGAACTTCTAATTGAAGTAGAAAACGAGCATCCACCTGGTGGTAAGTGGTTTCTGCTGCCCATAAACATCTGTAACAAATTCATATAGGACGTGATTTCTATCTAAAGTCAATCCTAGATGCGTTGCTACTCCCTAGGACTAAGATGATCGCCCCATATACAGTGAACCGGCAACCACACCCTTCCACTGAAACGCTAGTTTTTCGTATTAAAATGAGAATAATTATGAAATTTTGTGCTTTATTTATGTGTTACTTCTTCAGTTACGGATGAAACAATCGGATATTTGAAATAGTATCATGCTTGTAAGTAAAGTATAAAGTTACACATTTGATTTTTATATATTATCACTTCTTAATTTAAGGGTAGACACTCATCCAACGTCCACCAATTTACACTTGGCCAGCGCGGTGGACTATGACCTAAATCTCTCTCGTTCTGAGAGAAGACCCGTGCTCAGCAGCGGGCCAATAATGGGTTCACGATACAGCCATACTTCGTAGTAGTAAAGTCGGTACTCATGAAAAGTGGTAGGAGTATGGTTTTACTGGGGCTATATCACCAAACTTTTTTGTGATCTGAACCGTGCAAAGGTTTTGTCATCGGGTTGCTGTCATACGAAATGACAATTTAATTCTTACGGAGTAGAAACATATATTTGGTTGACTTCAGATGAAACTCTTGTTCTACACAAGCTCTGTTCAATTCAGATACAACCCCTATTTTATATTGAAGTTACTTATATCTATCCATGGGCAGCAAAAACCACTTCCCATCAAGTTTCATGGTGATGGTGCCAACCCATTATTATCCCACTGCTGGGCACGGGTCCTTTCTCATGATGAGATGAGATAGTTTTAGGCCATAGTCCACCGCGCTGGCCATGTGCGAATTGGTAGAATTCACACACTTCCGAAAACTTTTTTTTAAAGAAGTTTTTCTCGGGTGTGTAGATTTCGTCACGATGTTTTCCTTCACCGAAAAGTAGTGATAATTAATTTCAAATACGCACATAAATCAGTGGTGCGTGCCTGGGTTTGACCTCCCATAGAAAAAAACTATATAAAGGTTGAAAACAAAATAATGAACATTAATTTAGTCGTTCATCCTAATAGACTATTACTTAGTCTATATGCGGCTGTCATTACGGTCCTACTCAATCAATACGCAAAAGCAATCACCGAACACGATCTAAACAATCAGCAACGCTATACATAAATCGCTTTGTCTCGCACGTTTACCGACTGAATTCCCATTCATATCCCATATTCCATTCAATACCTAATTCAGTACCAACACTGCGAGCGTATTGAGAGCATGCGATACCTCATTGAAAGCGTCTGAAAAGAAATCCGAAAGATTCACGCAAATCCGATTTTCCTTTGATTAAATCGAGAGCGATTGATTATTCATCTCTACGACGGATCGCGGAGGTGGGGAAGCGTTCAAAATTTCTCACGATCCGTTTATATATCGAGCGAGTTTTACGTATGCGTCATTGAACTCACAAGATATGGAGAATATTTTTCATGGTACGAGTACCAGACCAATCCAAAAACAAACAAACACTCAGACCAAAAAAGGTGTCATACATATTTTTGTATCTCGGAACCAAATCTCACAACATGTGGCAATATTTAAATTTTCTTATAACATTGACATAATTATAATACATAGAAACAAAAAGATATACCTTTATTAAGTGTCAAAATTTATTAGGAAACTAGCTGTACCCGTGGCTTCGCCCGCATGCAAATCAGTGTATCGCAAAGTTTTTCCCACGCAAATCTCAACCTCGTAGGAATTCTATGATAAAAAGTAGTTACATATAAATTGTTCCATAACCCCCTCTATATGAAACTTCCCATCAAAATCGGGCACAAACATATTGTTACGTAAAATATTTGTGAACAACTTTCTTTTAACGAATTTACAATCAGTGGTCTCTATATATGTATATCGAGATACATCTTTCCAACCAACTCCTCCGCATTTAAACCGAAGCGCATCGATTATAAATTGATTTTAACTTTTCCGAATTGGAAAACACTATTAGAAGTATATAGCCCTCTTTTTGAAGGAATTTATAGTCTTAGTGGTATTTACAATATCGGCATATACTTTTCAAGCAACTGCTCCAGATTGATTATATTTTTTTCCGGATCGGAAAGCACTATTAGGTACCAATTTGACGTAAATCGTTAACAAATTGCCTATTGCTTTCACTGGACAGCGACGTTTTTTACGTTCAAATATTGTTATATGTGGCCAAAGAGGTTAAACCTCTCTATTAATTGCATACGATCTTTGTGACACACTAAATGCCACGCGGGCTGGTTAATTACTTTAAAAAAATAATATCCAAATTAGTATCAATAAAAAATACATAATTATAATTACAAGAACAATAACAAAAAATAAGAAAAAGTAGTTACATTATAAAAATGTACTGAAGAAAACTGGATTCGAACCCCAGAATTCTCGTTTCTAATTCATCCGACTTCGCACCAGAGCTGTTGTGATATTAATAAATAGATGCGAAATTTACCTTTCCACACACTTCAGTTTTTCTACGTTATATTTTGTCTCAATCACACTTTTGGCATGAGCGAGCGAGACGGGCACCCCTGCCAAGAGGCACGACGGGATCGTTCACTCGCGGAAGAAATATTTATTTTGTAAAACGTATAATTTTAAATCTCTAATATCTTCTACAGTATTTACTTGATGCACATTATGTAAAAACAATTTTGATCTATATTAAACTACGATGCTAACGAATGCATAAATTTAGATAAGGATTAATACTGAACAGAAGAAAACAGCCTCAAAAATAACGTAATATTTTTCGTTGAAATTTGAAACATGAAGTAAATATTGTGAGTTAACCATAAGAAATAGAGATGAGCTATCGCGGTACATTATTGTAGTGTTACTCTGCTGGTTTATGCGGGGTATGCAAATACAGCTCCCAAAAATCGTTATTTTTTACAACCTTTTCAATATTATTCTTTATATTTCAGTCAATTTACATAAAACCGTAATGTAAAAAATATGTGAACAATTCTCAAGAATCTCTTATTATTATATAATCGAAAAATATAGAGTATAAATATATAATCTTTTATTTATAACCCGTACAGAAATCTTTTCAGTAGATTTTGAGATAAGAAATGGACATACAGACAGACAGCTTTGGGGCACTTTGTATAGATTACTGTATATGTAGATACTAAGTATAGATTTTCCTTGATAATGACATTTTACGATTATTTGACACGTTCGTTTCCACTGACCATATATCCTTTACCACTTAATAATCATTTTGATAATTTGAGCTTAACATGCACCTATATAATATGTTTACTTAAATAAGCGTTCTGTATAATCGCACCCAATGCTTGTAGAATTTGAGATGTGTTTTGGCTTCAAGGATTCAGAATATTGAATGAACACCGTGTGTGATTGAAATTGTGTGTAGCTATCTCGCATTTTTATAAGCAAATGAATCAATTTCAACATTCATGTTGCACATAAATAAAAGTGAATTACATTATCTGATCTGCTAACATTACCATGTTACAAAATTTATTTATTTTAATTAATGTTGAGTCCTTGGTTCAGAAGATCAGAACTTTCTAGGATTCATTCCCAAAGGTTAAAAAGGAACCCACATTATTAAGACTCCGCTATCCGTCTGTCCGACTGTCCTACTGTCCGACTATCTGACTATCTGTCTCTCTGTACCCAGGCTGTATATCATGAACCGTGATAGATAAACACTTGAATTTTTCACAGATGATGTATTTCTGTTGCTGCTATAACAAAAATCTGAATAAAATAAATTTTTAGGGGGACCTTTCGTATGACAATCGCAATTTTACGGCTTTTTATAGATAATGGTACGGAACTCTTCGTGCGCGAGACCAACACACACTTAGCCGGTTTCTTTATACCATAGAAAAAGCAATCGAGCGTGCAGTCTCCTAATAGTAAAGTGATCATTCGGTGGAATAGCGGTCATTAAACCTTCCCGAAGACCTTATACCTGGGTTGAAATATATTCGACATGGATTCGCAAGATAAAAGAACGAGTACGGTCCGACCGGTGAGGTACCACCACCATACCTATTTCTACCGTGGTGGTTCTTGAATTCTGGTGTAGTGTGGTGGCCATCTTAGTAGAAGGTATATGAGGCGGTCATATTAGTCATCGGGAGTAGCAACGCGTCACTGACTGACTTCAGATAAATTTTTTGTTCTATATTAAGTTGTTTTTTTTATCTGACTGAAGTAGCAAACGCATGCATGCATGAATTGCTCGAAGAAGATCCGTTTGACTACGATATTGTAAATATCGACACTACTTTGTTGACAGTACCATTTTTTTTTTATAATAATGAAGTAGCAAACCAACACGCAGTCCACCTGATGGTAAGTGGTTTCTGCCGCCCATGGACATCTGTAATCAACTACATACAGAACATGGGTTCCATCTGAAGTCAATCAAAGATGCGTTGCTACTCCCGAGGACTGTGATGGTCGCCTCATATGAAAGTGTCCCCCCAACCACACCCTTCTATCGAAACGCAAGAAATGCTTCACACTAGAAATAGGTATGGCGGTGGTAATTTCCCGGTCGTACTATACTGGTTTTACTATCTTGAAAACATATATCCATGAGTAGCAGTAACCACCTATCAAGTGGAACAACGTTACAAAAAAAACTAGCTATCACAGCTGCAAAAGAAATCCACAAAACATATGAACTATAAAATTGTGGGCTGGATTCATAAAAGTAGAAAGTTGTAAATCAGAACAGCCTCTTTTATAGGACCTTAAATTCCCAAATCTTGTCACCGTAAACCTAAACTTGTTTTAGTAGAATAATAAAGAGTAAAAATGCCGCAGAATAACGTCACCTTCGGTAGGCGTGTACGCAAATATATCTCTTAAGACATTTATCGCTTGGTCGTTTGAGAGTTGTCGTATACGTTACTAGTAGCGAATAAAGATCTGTAGCTTTGTTATAATTGAATCTGACGATAAGGTGGGCTACCTGATGGAAAGTAGTCACCGTCGCCCATGGACATGTGCATCACCAGAGGAGTTGCCAATGCATCGGCGGCTTTGAAGGAGAGCTCTTTTCGCACCTTTTTTGAAGAACCCCATGTCATAACGCTTCAGGAATACCTCAGGAAGAAGCTCATTGTACGTCTTGCACATCCTTGGTAAAAACGAGCGTGCAAACCGAACCGTGGAGGACCGCCACGGGTCCAGTTGATGCGGATGAAACTTCATCCTTCGGCGAATGGTGCGGTGGAGGAAAGGTGACGTAGGCACCAGGTCAAAGAGTTCCGCGGTTGTAAATAACAATATGAACTCGAGTCTTAAAGTTTTAGAATTACAATTGACTTACAACTTTGAAACTTATTAAGGTTTTGATGATGATGAACTTAAAGTCTTGAGTTTATCATTGTCATAGTCAACTCATTATTGTCACACTGCTGAAGACGGGTCTCAGATTGAGAGAGTTTTAAGACATAAACCTCCGCACTGGCCAACAAATTATGGACTTACTTATACACCCGTAAATATATTTTTTTACAAAACACTAAAGCTTGTAGGTTACATCTTTATATCATATTTCGTATATCAGAAGCAGCTATTATTTATTTCCAATATGCACCCTAATTCTACCGTGGAGCATTTCTTGCGTTTCGATGAAAGGGTGTGGTTGGCGGCACACTTTTATATGAGGCGTCCAACATAGTCCTCGGGAGTAGCAACGCATCTGTGATTGACTTCAGACAGAACCCATGTTCTGTATGAAGTTGATTACAGATATCCATGAGCGGCAGTGACCACTTTCCTTACTGCATGCTCGTTTGCTACTTCAGTGAGATAAAAAATGCACATAACTTTTGAAATTTTTGTGGTATTTGACTCTTGGTCCATCAATTAAACGGCCAAGATCAACCGTTAAGCTATTACTGCGTTCAGTTTTCAACTAATTACAAGTAATGCTACTTCTCATATAGTAAAGCATATTTCATCTCCACACTTAAAAGACGCCACCAACAGCGTTGACTTGAATAACGTCGTGTAATTAATTACGTTTGTATTAAATTTTGTAAACCCAAATTTGGTATGTCTAAAAATAGTTATACAACTTGGCTCAGGCTAAAGGTTGACTTTGTTAAACCAAGTTACAACTCAATCAAATTCATGCTAATATTATAAATATGAAAGTGTGTTTGTTTGTCCCTCTTTCAAGTCGCCACATAGCTATTATATGATATGGTTTATATGCTGGGAGATAGTTAGGAGGACGGAAAGTGACGTAGGCTACTTTTTACCGCGCTCTCTCATTCCCATGAGAATAAAGATGTTTTATTAGTTGATACATATTAAGTAGTTCCAGACGTTGTTAATAGATGGCGTTAGTAAAATTCATTCTGTTCTGAATCACGCTATTAAATGCTAATGTTAATTCTCTTTGTCGGGCGAAGCCGGGGGTAAGAGATAGTTGTTAATATATCGAAGCGAAAGTTTATGTGTTTGTTACCCACAGAATAGCTGAACGGTTTTGCATGAAACTTAAGTCTAGTAATAGTTTGTGACATGGATTTGAACATAGATCTATTGGTAAGCATGATATGTTGATATTGGGGGAAGGTGGATATTTCAATAGTTTTTTAACTATTTTAATTGACATTTAATCGATTTCAAAACCAAGGTGCTATTTCAAGTATTATGAGAAAAATTGAAGAATCCATACTTTCAATGTTTCTTGGCTCAATTGATACAGAAAAGATCATATTTTTTGTGATTCTGTCACATCAAACATTAACTTCACGAAGGAAATTAAGGGTGAAATTGTTTTTCAATTAAATTTAAAATTTTCATTTAAATATTTTAATTTTTTCTAAGCCCAACCCTTAAATCCACACATACAAAGTCGCGGCTATTAAATAGAAGGGTAATGGAGTTGTGTTAAATGGAGCAGTGATAGTCTAATGGCTGAATTCCGACCTCTCAATTGATGGTCAGAGTATTACTTAAATCCCAGGAACTCATCGCTTATTATTGTAAAACCATGTACATCAAAAATTAATATCACTGCTTTGTGATCAAGGAAAACATGAGAAAACTTAAGACCAATTAAACGCGTTTAGCAAACGAGGCAAACTATGGCCTAAAACTCTCTCATCCTGAAAGGAGACCCGCGGCCAACAGTGGGACGCTAATGGATTGACAATGACATGTCATACCATTTTCCCACCTTTTAAATACTTTTGGGGACAAAAATAAGCTAACATCGACAAGTTAAATATCCTAATAGGATAATAAAGATAACAGATGGTATTAAAAAAAATACAGGTATCGGAATAGCGGTGGGTCTTACATATATCTCTTTAGACATTAATCGGTGGCTCGCCCCACCGCTGTTAATGTGACAGTTTTGGGTTACCGAATAAAACTTTGTAGACTATTTATTGGGCAGATTTCGTTTATTTTATTCAGTAGGCTAGATGTTAACTTTGTTCTCAAATCAATTGTACAAACACCTTTTGTGAAAACTAGCATTTTACCACGTTTCTACCTACTGTTGTCACATTTCAGAGTGAAGAATGGTATTTTAATGCTGTTTTAATGATTATAGATTAAGATCCCACTCCAAATTTGTATAGTTATCGTGTGCGTGCTAAAATCTACATTTTTACTCATATTTATGATTAGGAGAATCAAAATCTACCAGGTTGCCAATCAAATGTGGCCGATAATATTTTTAATTAAATTATTATTATTTGATTTCGCGGGAAAAAATTCACTTATCAAATTTTGAAATAAAATATCGTTCACTTCACGGAAATAGGTATAAAGACTTTGAAAAATCGTAGTTGCCGTTGCGCATTTGGCCACACCTCTTCGCAGCCAGGTAAAAACAGGTATGATTTCGATATATTAATTCGTCCATAACGAATGTTTATCATTTATACATCAAAACAAAGCTATTTTGTTCTCATTATATACGGCATATCATATATACGGCAACCTAATTAAATCTGGCCGCAAGTTAGGGTTACTGGCTGTTAAATATGGTAAATATTGAAGGGTGAGTGAGAGGAAGCTAGCGCGTAATATCACCAATCTAACAAGGATAGCGATTGCCAGCTGTACGACGTTTTAAAGCTAAACATAAATGCTCACTAACTTTGTCATTTATAGTGTTTGTAAGACTATAGTAACTTACAAATGTATCAATGTATTTAATTTTTTACTTATAATTGGGTGTGATGGACAATTATCATGGAGTGAGTAGCGTTTAGTACACTAGAATAGTAACTGAAATTTGAAATAATTACCTTGTAAGAGTTCTATCAAAATTGATACATTTTTTCTATTTAAAATGACAGGGGAAGACGAATAAAACGTTGATAATAGACATTTAGACTTTATTCATATTATAATTTAACTTTAATTTATGAGTGCGATATATGTATAAAATGATTATTTAATTTTGTACGGTAATTGAATAGGTCATGTTGATATGACTGTCAGTAGTGTACTTTTAAACGTTTTATTATTTTTTTAAATGCGAAAATTTGTGAAGATGTATGCTTGTTTGTTACTCTTTAACGCAAAAACTATCTACCAGATTTCAGTTAAATTTGCCATACACTTAGTGTCTGACCTATCAGACGTGACAAAAGTGGGCGAAGGGTTTATTTCAACCAACATGCTCTATTAAGCATCGCCTTATTATACTTACAGCGGGAGCATAATAGTAACTAAACATTTTTTTTTATTATAACACAAAAACTCCACAGACTGATCATCCGTGCCTTTTGTCACAATAGTTCTTCTTTTTTTAACAATATGACTTTATTTCTTAGCTCCACGTTAGGCCATCGCTGTCACCATCACACTGTCGTGTGCGGTGGTGACAACGTTGGCAATTAAAGAAATCTTACAATTACGCTTAATATATATATAGGACCATGTATCCTTTTTATTTACGTGGTATGTATAATTCGGTGCATTGTACATAGATGTATAAGTGTTGTGATTTTGTTTTTTTTTTACGTATAATGCTAAGCTATTGTACATATTGAATGTACAGGAAGTTTCACTAGCGTGCTCAAAGTTTAAAAAGGTAAGTACTTTCATATCATATTATGAGGAAGGAAGTTTGATACTTGGTGTATGAATAAATCTCTCAAAAGCGAGATCCATCGAAATATAGGCCAGAAGCCAGCGCTGGAAGCAAACATGCAATACTCTCCAATGTAAACAAATAGATTAAAATAAGTAATTGGCATATTGATACTGCATACTAATTTTCTTTCGCGGTAATGCCTACCTTTGCTTTGCAATGGTTAACGAAGATCCGCCTTATAATTACTGCCTTTAATTTTTCCCATCTATAAACTGTTTGAGGTGTATTACTGGATATAGTTGTCCTATATTCTGGGTTTTTGCCAATAGTCATCACGTCTATTAATGAAGATGCTCTTTGCTTTTTAAGTTTTGTGTCTTAATCGTTTTCATAACATCCTCGAGAAGAGAGGAAGTGTTGTTAATTAACAACCGACTTTCACGTCACGAAAAAGTAAAAATATTTTTTTTCATTATGTGCCTCCGCTTAGTAAAGTACCTAAAAGGTACCCATAAGCAACAAATGGCCAACCCCTATGGTTTAAGTTTGTAGCACCCCAGCATCATCAGGGTTGAGGAGTTGAAGGTCAAATTTTTCACCTTATCTTCCGAACGACGACTTCCGAACTATGTACTAAGTACTGAGTATGTTCAAAGCCAAAATTAATTGTAATAATTTTTTACATTTTTGTGACATGGAAGTAGGTAGATATTTTTTGTTAAAAAGTTTTTATTATTTCTTCAGAATTGACTATTTCAATTTCGTATGAACGTCTTCCGTTTCTCCGAACGTATTTCCTTGGAAAAATCACAGATATATATATATATATTTTATTTGTCTGAAGTAGCAAACGAGCATGCAGTCCACCTGATGGTAAGTGGTCACTGCCGCTCATGCACATCTGTAATCAACTTCATAAAGAACATGGGTTCTATCTGAACTCAAACACAGATGCGTTGCTACTCCCGAGGACTATGATGGTCGCCTCATGTAAAAGTGTGCCGGCAACCACACCCTTCTATCGAAACGCAAGAAATGCTTCACGGTAGAAATAGGTGTGGCGGTGGTACTTCCCCGGTCGAACTACACTGGTTCTACCACCTTCAATTCAAATTGCGAATCGACGGTCCTCAAAGCCAAATCTTGCGCCGTAGGCTACACATTTTTCTTTAACCTTTTCTTATTATAATACAGCAAACATTTGCACAAAAAAAGGAATTACAATTATTCCAGATAAGACTCAATACTCAATATGCGGAAAATGAGATTAGACACGAAATCTATATAAATATAGGCCGGGACCGCGAATGGTGACATAATCAAGACAAACATACGCCTTCTATAGCCACTTGCTCCACCACAAGCGAGTGAGATATAACTTTAATTGATTTTCTCGGTAATGGAAAGTTTTAAAAAATATTTAAGACTAGCTGAACCCCGCAACTTCGCCCGCGTTAAAACAAATCGATGTATCGTTTGTCACGTGGGAGAAAGATATTTTCTCACAGTAAAAAGTAGCCTATATGTTAATCAAGTGTGTCAGCTAACTCCCTACCAAATTGTATGAAAATCGCTCTAGTCGTTTAGACGGGAAGAAGTAACAAACATACACACTCACAAACTTTTGCCTTTATAATATTAGTATGATGATTAAGGCTACTATGGCAACTTCGCATTATGGTCCCGGTGTCGTTAATTAGTTATTGATGTAATTAACTTAGTTCTCAAAAGAGGCAACGAATATGTGATTTTCTTCCCATTTAATGATCACTTACTATCACTGCCTTTAAAACGAAATATGGTGTTTTATAAAAACAATCATTGTTTATATTTTCGCCCATTATTGCAAGATATTTCCGAAAACAAATCAAATGCGGGCGATGTATGAGCGTACACGTAAATAATCTGTTTCATGTAATAAGTACGGATTTATTAATTTATTAAAATAATAAAAAAATGACATAAAATAGAAATATTAACATAGTTCACTAGTGCTTTCAATGGTTCCGTACTGCCGCAGTTTTGCCCAGTATTCACACAACTGGGTCGAAATATCGGCAACAAAGAAATTAAAACCGCATATAGCGAACACGTTACATATTAAAGTGTTACAATTCTGTGATAATTTCGATTTAAAATCATATAGTAAAAGTTAATACGCGCTATATCTTAACATTTACGTACATGTTAATCTTATTATCATATGTATTATATATGCGAAAGTTTGTGTAAATGCATGTGTGGTCGTTACGCACGCGAAAACTGTCAATCGGAATTTGCTTGAATTTGGCACATACATAGTTTGTGATTTAGTTTAACACATAGGATACTCGTAGAATCCAACTCGGCTGGGCAGCGTTCGGGAAACTGCGCCTTATCTTCTCATCCGATATACCTCAGAGCCTGAAGTCGAAGATGTTCGAGCAGTGTGTGTTGCCAGTGATGCAACACACACTGCTCGAACATCATACACTGAGCGTCGTGCGCAAGCTCAAAGCCGCTCAGCGAGCTATGGAGAGAGCTATGCTTGGTATTTCCCTGCGCGACAGAATTCGTAATGATGAAATCCGTAGGAGAACGAAAGTTATCGACATAGCTCTCAGAATTAGTAGGCTGAAGTGGCAATGGGCAGGCCACATCGTACGTAGGACAGATAACCGATGGGGTAGAAGGGTAGAAGAGTCCTCGAATGGAGACCACGACTCGGCAAAAGGAGTGCAGGCCGACCCTCGACCAGGTGGACTGTTGACCTGAAGAAGACGGCGGGTAACCGCTGAATTCAGATGGCTCAGGACCGGTCAAAGTGGCGCATATTAGTGGAGGCCTATGTCCAGTAGTGGACTTTCAAAAGCTGATGGATGAATAGGATACTCACAACCAGACGCGATGAAAGCGGGCAAAGCCACGTGAATAACCTATTACTAAATAATTACACCAACTTCACCCACTTGACTCCGTGCAGTAACGCGCGATCCGAATCGTCCACAACCCAAGGGTCACCGATCGGTTAGAACCCCTGAGTCTACCGAGGGAGAGTTTACGAGAAACTCTTTGACCTGGTGCCTACGTCACCTTTCCTCCACCGCACCACTCGCCGAAGGGTGCAGTTCCATCCACATCAACTGGATCCGTGGGGGTCCTCCACGGTTCGGTTTGCACGCTCGTTTTTGATACGGACGTACAAGATGTGGAATGAGCTTCCTCCTGAGGTATTCTCGGAGCGTTGTGACATGGGCTGAGCTCTCCATCAAAGCCGGCGATGTACTGGCAACTCCTCTGGTGATGCAAATGTCCACAGGCTACCTGATGGAAAGTAGTCATTTCATCGAGTAGCCCGTCTGCCTTATCGCCAAGTTCAATTATAAAAAAAATCGCTTAACTCTTCTAGTTTACGTACGGAAGTGATGCAGGCACCTACCTTGTGCGAAAGGATACGAAGAACAACCGATAGGAAAATCAATTGACATACTTTTTGTATTAAATCCTTCGGTGCCGTATGAGCCGCGTTTTATTTGGGATGTGTTTTTATACCAAATCAAAGAGTTATTGTGTTGGAAAAAATATTTTGACCTAATATTCCCCATTGTATCTATACAAGAAAATAGTTTTGTACAATAAAGAAATGTACTTAAATCAAGGCGTCTGGATAAGGTTTCATTTTGATAACATCTATTCTCAAAACCAGTTTCTAGATCGCCTCTTTGATCGTTTATAAATCCATTTAACTATATAGAATATTTCGCATATATTCACACCTATTTCACATATTCGAGTGTATCGTACAAATTTGCAAAAAAGTTTAAAATCATATCTAACTTTGAGTGGTAGAACTAGTGTAGTTCGACCGGGGAAGTACCACCGCCACATTTATTTCTAGCGTGAAGCATTTCTTGCGTTTCGATAGAAGGGTGTGGTTGCCGGCACACTTTTACATGTGGCGACCATCATAGTCCTCGGGACTAGCAACGCATCTGTGATTGACTTCAAATGGAACCCATGTTCTGTATGAAGTTGATTACAGATGTCCATGGGCGGCAATGGCCACTTACCATCAGGTGGACTGCATGCTCGTTTGCTACTTTATTATTATAGAAAGAAGCTACTAGTGAAGTATAAATCGTTTTATAATTAAAACACAAAATGAGTTATATATAGATGGGTTACGGCTCTGTATGAAGTTGATTACAGATGTTCATAGGCGGCAGTGACCACTTACCATAAGGTGGTCTGCATGCTCGTTTGCTACTACTGCTACGATAATAATGATAATAATCCAAAATTACTGAACTTATTTTAAAGATATGTAATTATTTACATTGAAGAAATATTAATATTAACAATTTAAAGTCCCTTTATTAATACGACTCTTACGACCGTATCTACTTATTAGTTCGACAAAAACATTTAAGTGCTACAAAATCAGAGCTACACGTATCTAGCTAACGATTAATCAAAACAAAATCCAATTTGTTACTAAAAATATTTGGAAAAAATATCTATGTTCAAAGCTTCCGTAAGCCATGTATCAGATACGTTTAAAACGCGTTTTATTTATTTTCACGCGTTATATAACAATGGCCATGTTTCACTGCCAGTTTGCGGAATCAAACATGTCAAAAGCTTGATAGAAAGCTTTGAAAGTCGATCAGTTTTGCTAACCGCTTCAAATTCTATTGCTACATATATAGGTTACAGACTTGTAAGTGGTTGAATAGCTAACGTAAATTATAAGCAGTATCTTCTCCTATATATTAATTCGTGAAGGAAAAACTTGTGGTGGCTTTTTAAATAATATGCCGCGGACGGATTACTATGAAATTTTGCACGGTTATAGTGGATGTAGAGAAGGAGTGCAGAATGTTAATATTTTTTTCAATTATAAACACTAGCGTGCATTTGTCACAAATAATGAACGAAATTAAACATGAAAACACAGAACGTCAAGAATGTCAGATGTCTTTGTCAAAATACCCATTATTGATTTTAAATGCAGCTTTGTCTTTTTACCTTTTGACCTTTCGGGTGTATTAAAATATCCTGAAAATTAATAAAAATTAAATTTAGGAAATTCTTTGGACAATATCAAGTTTAGTTTTTGAGTTGAATTACGGGCGAATTTCAGCCGTAGCGACGGGTGACTAGTGTACTATGATTATTATTATTATTACTATTATTATTATTACTATTATTACTATTATTATTACTACTATTATTACTATTATTATTACTATTATTATATTATTATTACTATTACTTTTACTAGTTGTTTACTGCGGCTCTGCTCACCAGAGTTATATTTACTAAGGTAATAATTGCCCTATATGTTAATACTGGCCATAAACTATTCGTGTGCAAAATTTAATCATTCCTATGACAGCAGTATCAAGTGCTGTTAGGTTTTGGAATGTAGAGAGTGAAAAGAGAGACAAACTTATGTGAGATTTTCTATCTTAGTCATCACTCGAATATTAATTACATTTGATTACAAATGCCTATGGCAGTGTCCATTCAACATTAGATTGGCTGCATTTTGTCAACCCATTGCTGGGCACCGGTCTTTTCTCAGAATGAAAGAGTTTAGGCCATAGTCCACCGCGCTGGCCAATTGCGAATTGGTGGACTTCACTTCTACCTTAGTCATCACTCGAATATTAATTAGATTTAATCACAAATGCTCATGGTAATGACCGTTTAACATTAGGTTGGCTGCTTATTCATTTGCTACTTCTATGCATAATCTATGTTTATGTGTGCTCATTAAAAATATAAAAGAAAAAATTTAGTGCTTCGTACATTTATATACGACATTACTACCTTAGAAAAAAAAACGTGCAGCACTCGGGGACTGCCACGTTAAAGCTATTGCATAGGGTTTTTATCAACTAATGCAATTATAATTAATTGCAAATTTTTTTCTTCGATATTAATTCAAGGTTTTTTCTATGATATCAATATATACTTTCTCACAAACAGCTGCTTACATTTTCGTCCAATTTCCGAGCAGCTCGTCTCGATCCGTATGTCCGCTTTGTACTGTCGTACCATATACATACACGTTAAGCAAATGCTCGATCGCGCTATATGGCAGACGGAGTGGTGTTAGGTTTAGGTGTTAGGTTTTTTCGTTACGGACTTTCTGGACTCGGTCGCCGCGCTTAAAGCTATGCAATAGCTTAAAATGAAATGCCACTGTACAACCATACGTTTTCTGATCACGTCACGCATATCATCTAATTTATATACTTGGATTGAAGACCGCTATGGTCCTTGGGTACCTAATTTACTATATTACAGTAAATCTGCCAAATCCGAAGTCCAGGTTACAATGGCATCATGCCAATCCGAGACATAACAATAACAATGTGGGGCAAATGTTTGGCTACAGCGAGGTAAGCTGTCAACATAACAACGTAGAGGTACGCTATCTGGATAGATAGACTAGCTCTTGTCAACGGAGTTGTGCTAACCTAAGCCGTGACATTATTGACTGAAGTTAAAACCTAGGATAGAATATTCAGGTTTGAAGGTATCAAAATTTTGACCATGTGTTCGGTTCGATTTGGGCTTAGCATAGAACTCGTTTTTTTATCTGATTGAAGTAGCAAACGAGCAAGCAGTCTACCTGATGATAAGTGGTAATTACCGCCCACGGAATACCTTTAAGCAATGTCAAATAGACCATGTGTTCTAACTGAAGTCAATCGCAGTCGCTCATATAAAAGTGTGCCGGCAACCACACTCTTCCATCGAAACGCAAAAAAAATGATCATGAGAAATGATGAATTAGGGTGACAAATATTTTTTTATTATATTGAAATAGCAAACCAGCATGCAGTTCAACTGCTGGTAAGTGGTCACTGCCACACACGGATGTCTGTAATAAACTTTATACAGAACATAGGTTCAATCAAAATACAATCACAGAAGCGTATATATTTAATTTAAGCAGTATTTATTATTTCAATAATTGATAATTAGTTTACTTTTATATACCTACCACAGATTATCGCCGTCGCCCAGAGTTGACTGGCAGAGAATGCCATTAGGCATTAAGTTCACCCTTGTAACCCTTAGATTAAGGTGTTTCAAAACTTTAAATAAATAAATAAAATAAAATGATGTAACATTTTATACTTCATATAAAATGTGCTAATTGTAATGTGTGTGTGTGGATTGTAACATTGCATTTATTAGAATTGTTTTGACGACCCGCGTGGCGGAGCGGTTACCATACCGGTTTGACGCGCATTGGGTCCCGGGTTCGATTCCCGGCCGATATCTGAATGATAAGTTTAGATTCATGCTCTGGGTCTGAGTGTTTGTGTATTCATCTTGTGTGTCCATGATACCCACGACACAGGAGAAAATCCTACTGTGGGGCTATGAGTGTAGAATGCGTGTTTCAATGTTACATTGATTGAAACCGTTATAATTATTTTATTACGTTTACCTTCTGACATTACATGAACGTAATAAAAAGTACATAATTCTTTATGTAAAGATCACCATTTATCACATCTCTCATTTATCACATCTCTCATTGTAATATAAAATGCTCATCCTTTGTTCTTGGTTTGAATTTCGCATTAATATATTTATAAGGGAATGCCATTTGTAATTTTTCGGTTCAGTAATCAGAAAAATGGAATGAAGAGGAGATAGTTCGTAAGTACCACTTAAGACAAAACGAATTTTGTTAGGAGAAATCGGATGGAATCGTTTTGCAAACTAGCAAAGTTGTGGAGTTCTTATACCAATTCTATTAGTGCTTAGAGTAGGTTTTCTCAGAATATTATTTCTATTTCAACTTATAATATGCGTATTTTTAATCAATCTTTTTAATGGTAATCATTACTTATAATAAATCCGTAGAGAGGTCAATTCTGTACATGAAATATATTTCCAAAACAACTATCAGGGCGTGATTAGGGATCGATACTTATGCCAAAAATGCAAACTGTAATTTTTGTCTTTCTGTATAACCGTTATGGAAACAAAAACTACTCGACGGATTTTAACGAAGCTTGGTACAATTATGTTTCATACTCCTGAGCTGGTTATAGTATACTTTTCATCACGCTACAATCAATAGGAGAAGAGCAGTGGGAAATGTTGGGAAAACGGAAGTAGTTAATTCATTTTTTAAGCTTCTGTCGCGTGTGCAATATTAATCTACATAGAAATCATGTATGACGGAAATGTTCCCCTTAAAATTATGTAGAAAATATCCCACGTCAACATATGTCTGTCTGTTATATCCAAATCACGGAACCGTGGGGAAGGACATAAGCTACTTTTTATATGAAAAACGACGTAAACGCGACGGAAACAGCTAATGTATATAAGACTTGTTAAAATATACATACTTTTTGGTAGCTAAGTAGAAAACGTTTCAAAGGCTTATGTGCATAATTCTATAATAAAAATATAACAAAACATACCATCATATTTATCCAAAATCTCTTAGTGGGATCCATTAAGATGTTGGTAGCAAGCCAGACGATTTTTATTATCTTTATATACAATGATGCTACTTATAAAGATAAAAAGGAAACTGAAATGTAGTAAGAACTGCTAATAAATCAGGAGAGCTGGAATAATAGAAATTGAAAATGTTCATTAGTAAATCTTTGGTTAGCAAAGTTTAAAATTCCATTTGCGTTTTAGTTCAAGTAGTGTTGACTTTCTTCACTACTAACGAGCTGCGATAAGCGAAAAACGAGTAAATATGCAAGTATATATACGAGCACTAACTGCCATATTAACTCGCTATCGTTGTATTCGTCTATCATACTAGAAAATAACTCGTGAGACAACATTATGGAAAATAATGTGGAAATAATACCACGAAATTTTGTAAAATTTATTTTATAGAAAAAAAAACAACATTGCATATCGTCAGTGTAAAGGAAACAATGCTAAAAAAATAAAGGAGACATGTTTTTTTTTCTGTAAAAAACAACTTCAAAATCTCATTTCCCACAAATGCTATTTTGGCGCTTTAGCATTATTTCCTTTCCACTGACGATATTATCTATTGCAATAGATTACATAAAGTCGTTTGACAATCGTATACAAACACTGCGTAGAAACGTTTAAATAACAAATTATTTTTTAATAATTGTGCTTACACATATTACGTGACTACAACAATTAGGCGCATGAAACAAAAGCGGTTCCGTACCCTCGCTTCTGTCCCCGCGCATCCCCTAGTGACGTGCAGTCGTGTATCGTCTAAGTGATTACGTTATCACGTGTTTAATGTTATTTCGTTATAATGTTAGTTTAATGAGTGTTTGTTGAATTTTTAAAGTTGTTATTAAATTAGTTAATTATTCGTCAATAAACCTCAAAATGGGTAGGAAAAAGACTATTCGTGAAGGAGAAAGGACTCTTACATTCAAAATAAGCATTTTTTTTAACAAGAAAAGATGTATGGGTTCAGTATTCCTGTTTTCAAAGTCGAAAATCGAGTGTGTGCTGCAAAAAGCATCGGTCTCTTAAACAAATAAAAAAAGAAATAAAATATTCCATGGCTGCGAATATATTAAACACATGAAAATGCTTTAATAAATAGACGACTATTGAAGATACAGCACTGTGGCGTATATTTTAATAATGGTATACCTGCACACTCTTCGTATTTGGTAATAAAATATACTTCGTATCGGGATGGGAAATCCCTAGTTTTAATGACGTTTCAACTGTCATGCGCCTAATTGTTTTGGTCGAGTAGTACACACAAACATCATTATCGCAAATTATGAGTCAAATCTATGTACGCGTAGAAGATGATTTTAATTTTCTATCGATACATCGTCATCAGAAAATTAACGTAAAGAATAAACATTAAAGTGTTTTTATAGCATATCGCGTACAGTACGATGTAAGACAGTAAGTTGAAGACCGTTGCTCTATCGACTTCTGAACTGATAGACCCTCAGAAGTTATTGAAAACTTATTCTATTACCAGTGTTTTGTTAAAAATTGTCTGAGCGGAAAGTTCGGACGTGAAAAGGGTTATCGTGAGATATATAAAATATACTAGCTGTCCCGACAAACGTTGTTTTGCCGTATAAAAAGTAAAAAAAAATGTTAAGGGTGGACAACCCTTAAGGGGTATGAAAAATAGATGTTGGCCGATTCTCAGACCTACTGAATAAGTATATAAAATTTAGTAAAAATCAGTCAAGCCGTTTCGGAGGAGTATGGCAACAAAAACTGTGACACGAGAATTTTATATATTAGATGTTACTAGCTGACCCGGCGAACTTTGTTCCGCCAAAAGTCAAAAATCAAAAATTATCAGTATTTCCCCACTATATTATACGGGTACATGTATTATATATATAAAAGCCTTCCTCTTGAATCATTCTATCTGTTAGAAAAACATTATTAAAACTGCATCCGTAGCGTAGTTTTAAAGATCTAAGCGTACATAGGGACAGACAGCGGGAAGGGACTTTGTTTTATACTATGTAGTGATACTAACCCTTGATAGTCTCACTGCTAGGCACGGGTCTTCTCTCAAAGTAAGAGTTTAGATAGACTTTATACACCTCTGAGAACATTTTTTGTAGAATTCTAAAGTATGTAGGTCTCCTTACAATGTTTTGTATGACAGTAAAACAAAGAAAAATAATTTCTTATACGCATACGATTTTAGAAGATTCAGTCGTACACATCTATCATTCGAAATGATCTTCGGTTGGTAGACCAAGTTTCAACCTACCACTAAATTGAAAATGAACACATTAATTGGAAACTCAAATTAAAGACTCGATAAACGCACAATGCCCAAAAGTCACAAAATTCACTAAAGGTTTAAATGTCGAATTTCGTCAATTTGCATCCGAAACAAGATTACTCGAGCCGACCACGCTTTATGGACTGCCAAAGCAATTAACATTGCGTTTTTGTGAATTGCTCGAGCAAAAATACCGCATTCATTCAATAGAAAGACTAATGTTTACTGCGCCTGCAAATCCTTTAAACCTAAAGACCATAGATGTTTATTTAGACTCAAATAAATAGACAGGGCTCGGGTTAATAATTATTTTTTGCGGCATTACACGAATGAAGCCATTTCTGTTTTTATTTGGATCCCATTCCATTTGCGGATTATCCATGGATAAATTGAGACTTACATAAACATAGACACGCCTGCTACAAATGTTGTGACTGAAATATTGGCCTGGTTCTATTATTTATTTTTATTAGTGAGTACTATTATTTTCTTATATTAGTTTTGTGTACTATAAGATACTGTAAGATACGCTTTCTACAATCATAGCCCCACACTAGGATCTTCTGTGTCGTGGGCACCATGGACACACACAAGATGAATACACGAGCATCCAGACCCAGAACATGAATCTCAACTCATCATTCAGTTACCTGTCTGGCCGGGAATCGAACCCGGGACCCATTGCGCGTCACACCGGTATGGTAACCGCTCCGCCACGCGAGTCGTCAACTACTATACTATACTATACTCGTACTATTACTACTGTACCTACTTACTGAGCAAAAGTCTGGTATAATATGTATTGTTCTACTGAATGTATAAGCAAATAATTTAATGAAAACTTAATAATTTAATGAAATTTAATAATTTAATGTTTCAATTAAGGCATATGTTATATTCTAGGTATCCTGAAAATGATTAGTAAACGATTTGATAGTCCATACATTAATCACTGCATAAGTATACATATGAAAAAATGTAAATGTAATTTTTGAGTCCAGTTACTTGAATAAATAAATAAATAAATATTATTATTGGACTTCGGTAAGTGTGGATGTCGGCCAACTTACTAATTTAGGCAACCATCTTAGACATCTGGTGACAACGCAACACATACAAAATTTCCATTCTATATGAATTTGATGGGTTTGGATGTGTGCCTATTTACTACTTCAATTACTCAACAAAAACCTTTAATTAAATGAGTCGTAAGTAAAAGTGATTTTAGTAATTTTTTTTAAATAGTATGAATAGACAACGAACATGCAGTTTTACTGGACAGTTGGACCACTTGCCATTGGTGGACCTAATGGCAAGTGGTCACTGCCGCCCATGGACAAATTTATATAGAACCGGGGTTCTATCTTAAGCCAATTATAGATGCGTTACTTCCGTGCTAAAATAATCGCCTCAAATTAAAGTGAGCCAGCACCACTTTTCTACTAAAACTCAAGAACTTATTTACAGTAGAAATAGGTGTCATAGTGGTACCAGCTTTGTGGAATCATATTTGTTTCACCACATAAAAACGTAGAGCTTTTAAATCGATTTCTCATAATATTCGAATATCGGAATATTACAATAATACAATGATTCGTATCGTATGTATATGTCATATATACACAAATTTTATGTAAATATATTTTGGCATCTCTTGTATCATGATGTGGATATGGCGAAGGTCAGCAATCGATCTTCAAGTATCGTTTTATCTGAAACTACTTTGCAGACATATTTTTGCAGGCATTTCGTAAAAAATCAAAGATCAGCTATCACAACAAAGTAATATGGAAGATTGATGACCATATTTGTCCACTTAGCCATTGAATAAAGAATACATGTGTACATGAAGCGCGTTTAGCTCCGGCTTACGTAGATGTTAGCAAATAGGCATACACTGTTCAATCTCAGCCCCCAGTGAAAACGACTTTAAGTCTGATTTTTGGCAAATTGTCTTCTTCTACTAAATTACAAAAATGGAAATCTTGCAATAGATCTTAATTTACGAAAAAACGCAACGGGGATCTATCGATACAACTCCGTCTCCAATTTCTCATCTAATGTACATATGAGCTGATCTTAGTTGTCGGGGAGTCGTGACGTTTCTCTTTGAGAACAACCTTCAAAACCATTGAACTCAAAAAAATCAAATCAAAAAATCCTGTATTAACAATAATGGGTTAGTTATACAATGTATGGGATCTCCCCTGGTAATATTAATAACCTGTAAACCTGACCTGTAACCTAAACTCAGAAAGAAGACCATATTACTGTATGATGTTTGATATTCTTGATGATGTCTGATCATTCACCATCAGGTGTACTGCACGATATACCTTTACGCAGTCTACCTACTTCAATCTTATAAAAATACATAAGTATGCTATAGTACATAGGTGTCTCCAAAAAATATTGTTTCGGAGAAATTTTAGATCTTCTCTTCTCACTATAGAAACTCGCATAAAATTTGGCCGCTGGCAAGCAGTCGTCCAATTCAACTTGATAAGACCCGAGATGACACATTTTATACTTAAAACTTTGTATATACAACAGAATTAAAAACCACAAAAAATATCTTTATCTTTAACATGATAAAGGGATATATTTTTACGTGGCCTTTATCTACTGAACTAGATACGATACATCATAAATATATGGACTGAACAATATGTTTTCGGATTTTGGCATTGGTTCCTATGACGCAGCATGACTGTTGCTTTAATAAAGTAAGTGCTCGACCTTCAGCCATCTTTGATTAGCAACTCTCATGGATATATCTTACATCGAGTTTTATCAAAATCCTTCTATATAAATGTCGTTGGAAAATACATTTTTTTATTCGAGTGCAGTAGCAAACGAGCGTGCAGCCCAACTGATGGGAAGTGATTACCAGAGAACGGGGGTTCTATCTGAAGGTAATCACAGATGCCTTGACACTAAAGAACTCATGCCTAATGAGCGTACTACCCTATTGTTCTCCGAAACGCGAAACTTGCTTTATGTCAGAAATAAAAAAGTGGTAGTGGTACCTCCACGGTCTATTATTATTTTTTACATAAGGAATAAAAATAAACGTTATATTTAAGTATCAAAAAAGTATATATAATGTCCATAATAAACATGCCACTATAAATAGATTCTCCTGGCCTATCCGAATGTATTTTGAATTCTATATCTGGTCCGATACGATGGTCCGATGGTCTGATACGAAACATAGGTAGATATGTTCTATATTATATATAACTAGAATAATATAATAAGACGGAGTGGCAGTATCCTTAGTACGAGTATATTATGTTGAGTACGAGTATATTGTCTTACGATGTTCTTTGCAATTACGTGCGAAAACGTAAACATTTTCTTTTTGAGGAAAAATAACAACTTTCAATCACCTGTGAGCAGAAATTGTCATTGGCTTGGACATGTACCTTTAACCTCTATAATCTCGTCAACCCATTATTATCCCACTGCTGGGCACAGGTCATTCTCTTAGAATGAGAGAGTTTTAGGCCATAGTCCAGCGCGCTGGCCAAGTGCAAATTGGTGGACTTCACACACCTCCGAGAATTTTTTTAAGAACTCTCGGATGTGCAGGTTTCCTCACGATGTTTTCGTTCTCCGAAAAGCAGTGATAATTAATTTCTAATACGCACATAATTTTATGAAATATCAGTGGTGCGTGCCTGGGTTTGAACTTAAGACCTCCCGATCGAGAGAGTAAGTTTCAACCATTAGGCTATCACTGCTCTTACTACTCTATAATATCGTATGGAAATCACAAAAACGATGTTTTCGTTGTAAACAACCGTTCCTAATTAACGAAATGTTTTAAGACAAAACATAAATTTAAGTCAGCTAAATATTATCTAAACCCACTCTTAATCTTGGCAATAAAGCCTCGATTCAGCGTAACCTTTGATTTGGCAATTTGGCCTCAAGAACCCTTCACTCAGCAACTAACTACTCTCGATTGATTGCTAGAACTGAGATTTAGTTTCTCAGATACAGACGAGACTGTTCAATTATATTAATTTGCAATGTCTAGTCGAAATGCGTTGTTAATAATACATTTCGTGTCATATCATTGAACTTGCCACTCATAAATATTGACGGCAAACGCGATAACTTTGATTACAAATGTACTGTATCTGAATGTTAAGTTGAAATGTCTTTTAGTAATATTTTTGATAGAATGCAGTAAAATCACGAACATAGACTTTAAATAAGTTTGGCAATGTGAGCTGTTTCAGAGCAAGATGTTGGTAATTTTAAAATGGACAAAGATCATCCAGTGTAAATGATGTCATGTGATTATTACAAACATTTACACGATGTATTTCCTGACGAAAATTAAAACATATATGTAGAAAAGCCGTTTCTTCTGAAGTCAATATATGCGTTGCCACTTCCTAAGACTAAAGATAAAAGTGACCGGCAACTCCACCCTTTTGGAATTAGGATAAACGAGTGTTAATCAAATGCACTGTACATACCATCTCATCATAATGATGTACTTAAATATTTTTCCATCAGCCTCTAAAAGTTCACTGCTGGACCTCCCCTAATCTGCGCCACTTTGAACGGTTCTGAACAACCAGAACCCAGAGGCCACCCGCTGTCTCCTTCAGGTCGTGAGTCCACCTATTCGGCCTTCATTCCTTTTGCCCAGACGTGGTCTCCATTCGAGGACTCTTCTGCCTCACTGGTTGTCCGTACTACGAACGATGTGGCCTGCCCATTGCAAGTACAGTCTACTAATTTTCAGAGCTATGGTCATATATATATATGACCATATGTTTAATGATACTTAGATGTTACTGCATTGGAGGAGTTACATTTAAAATACAATATACATTTTGTGATACATAACAATATTATTTCTGTCAAGCAACACAATGAGGAAAAGTTTGCTGAACAGTTAAAAAACTAGGATACTATCTTTTCCGCTAGTTATTCAGTTATTTGTGCATAATAATTTATACAAGGCTTCAGTTCCATTTCGAATTACACAAAAGTATACAATTCTATTCAATTCCGTTCCATCCAAGCTGGAATACGGTGAAGTGGTCAAACAACAGGACGAAGCACACACCGAGAGCTTAGAAAATAAATGCGGAACACAATAGGCAGCGCTAGGATGACGCTGGAAACTAGGGCGAGATTTATTTATACTATCATACTACTAGTTAGACTGAAACCTAGGATCTTTCGAAGATACGAGTTGTTTTGAAAAGTAGAAACTGCTATTTGGTATGGTGGTAACCAGGTGGAGTTTGAGAGGATATAAACACCGCTACGCTTATCTCTAATGTGATGCAATTCTTGCGTTTTTGTGGAAGGTTGTAGTTGCTGGACCACTTTTACATAAGGCTCTCAGGAATCTCAGGAATACCTTAGGAGTGGTACGTAATTGATTTTAGTGGAACCAATGTAAATTTTAGCACAATTAAATTTCTTAAAGCTGATAGGGTCGTAGTGCATGGTAAAAAAATGGATATGCATATAAATCTATCGAAAAACATTACATTCCTACTGAAACAGTTGGGTAAAAAGGTCCCAATCCTTATATAATATTGTATGATAAAGTATTGTAAAGTCTGCCAATCAACTGACATTCCGATCTCGGACCCACGATTGAGAAACTAAGTTATAAGTTTTAGTGGTAGAACCAAAGTAACTCGCCCGGGGAAGTACCACCGCCACACCTATTTCTAGCGTGAAGCAGTTCTTGCGTTTCGGTAGAAGTGTATGGTATCGGCACAAGGCATTTATACAAGGCAACCGTCGTAGTTTTCGGGAGTAGCGCATCTGTGGTTGACTTTAGATAGAAACCATGTTCTATATGAAGTTGTTTACAGATGTCCATAGATGGCAGTGACCAATTACCATCAGTTTCACTGCATGCTCGTATGCTACTTCAAGTAGATAAAAAGATCATTAAGCTATCATTGCTCATCATAATATGTTTATTATGTAGAAATTTTTCATGTAAGTAGAACAGAAATTTTCTATTCCTACCTTTCATAGTAGAGTCAAGCACGGCTTATATAGTGAATACTGCAAAATCCGACGTAGGGGACTAAGTAATCAAAGCAATTGCATTCTGTTCCAATTTCCAAGTAGGAGTCAGGACTGAAGCAATTACGATAGTAAGCGTCCTAAGGACGCCGCACTTGTGTGGTTTCGTCCCTGGTTCAGTGGTTACTCTCTGGTTATTTAACTAGCTTTTTTATGATATTAGAGGAAAAATGAGCTTGTAATTTACGAGATGGTGATCTGGCACTGCCGCGCATTCATTAGTTAATTAACCCTTAATATTCGAGATATTATCAGAATTAATCCTTTTTAATAAGTGATAGTTATAATATGCGTTTTTTTTGCCGATATATTATTATTAGACGTGTAAATCGCCGTAAAACCCGTAACATACTAAAATATACTCTTAATAGTATCAAAATGTGTAATATTTGATCTTGAAAATAGATTCACTGATTTTTTTCATTAAATGTGCAATATGATGACTCGCGTGGTGGAGCAGGTACCATACCGGTCCGATCCTGGTGTGGGGCTATGAGTGTAGAAAGCGTGTACGTCGTCAACCCTTTACTGTCCCACTGCTGGGCACGGGTCTTCTCTCGGAATGAAAGAGTTTAGGCCTTAGTCCACCGCGCTGGCCAAGTGCGAATTGGTGGACTTCACACACCTCCGAGAACTGTTTTTTTTTTTAAAGAACTCTCGGGTGTGTAGGTTTCCTCACGATGTTTTCCTTCACCGAAAAGCAGTGATAATTAATGTATAATACGCACATAAATCAAACCCCAGCGATAAAAATCATTTAAAATACAAAAACATCAGGAACCGTTGCAATAAGGTGTGTAGAGATGCACAACGACGCTATATTCACAATTCTGTTCAAGATTCAGATCCGACAAAGGTCTGGAAGTTTCTTAGATCGTTAGGAGTTGGGAAGGCACGTAACAACTTATTTCCTAATAATATCAGCTTAGACTGTTTTAATCAGTTTTTCTCGACTTTTTCTTGCATTGATAGCAATTTGAAACAAACAACTATAAATTCCCTCTCTATGTGTCCCACTCCTGATCACCCCCCTTTTTCTTTTAGTCAATTTGATAGTCGTGATGTTAAGAAAGGCATCCTCTCAATTCATTCGGATTCAGTCGGCAGTGATGGTATTAGTCGTACTATGATTATTCCCATCCTTGACCTTGTTGTTCCTGTCATCACATATATCCTTAACTTTTCTATTTCCATTAGCTCATTTCCCTCGACGTGGAAAGATGCTCAGATCATTCCAATACCTAAAAAGACCAACCCAGTTTCGTGTTCTGATTACCGTCCTATATCCATCCTCCCATTCCTCTCAAAAGTATTTGAGCGTCTCATATATGATCAACTCTGCTCCTTCCTCTCCTCTAATAATCTTTTAAATCCGTACCAATCTGGCTTCCGGTCTGGTCATAGTACGACTACTGCTTTATTGAAAGTCACGGACGACATCCGTCTAGGAATGGATAAGAGAGAGGTAACAGTGTTAGCGTTGTTAGACTTCAGCAATGCATTTAACACTGTTGACTTTGACATTTTGCTTGCCATTTTACGGTCTCTTAACATATCTCCGACTGTAATCGACTGGTTTCAAAGTTACTTGTATGGGCGCCGACAGCGAATAATGGCTAATGATGAGTCTTCAACATGGTTAAACATTTCTGCTGGCGTACCGCAAGGTGGCGTGTTGTCTCCTCTTCTCTTTTCTATTTATATCAATTCGATGACCCTCCACTTATCTTCACTCTACCACCTATATGCCGATGACCTTCAAATATATTATAAATGTCCACCTGAGGAATTGCCGAAAGCTATCGGTATTGTAAATGCTGATTTGGCTTGTGTCACAAACTGGTGCCAGTTGCATGGTTTGAAAATAAATCCCCAGAAAACCCAAGCAATTATTATAGGTAGCTCCAGATTATTAAATAAGTTTGATATTAGTAACCTACCTCCAGTCTTGCTTAATGGTGTCCATGTGCCTCTAAAAGATACAGTTAAAAACTTAGGTATCTACATGGATAGCAGTCTGTCTTGGGCTTCTCAGGTCAACGAGGTGAGCAGGAAAGTATTTTTAGCTATGGGTTCACTCCGGAGGCTTCGCAATTTTTTACCTATTGCAACAAAAAATACACTTGCAACGACTTTATTGCATCCTATCCTTGACTATGCAGATATTTGCTATCTAGATCTAACTGAGGAGCAGCTAAATAAGCTTGAGCGTATTCAAAATTTATTTATTAGATTCATATTTGGAATTCGTAAATATGATCACGTCTCCGAATATCGTAAGAAACTCAAGTGGCTCCCAATCCGTCTTCGTCGGAATACTCATATTCTTTCTGCCTTGTACTGCGTCTTGTTTAACTCAAATAGCCCCAACTACTTGAAGGAGAAATTTCAATACTTGCACCTGTCTCACAATAATCACTTACTTCGCTCTAATGAAAATCTTTCTCTTTCAACTCCTTCTTCTTCTTCTTCCTTCTACAGTAAATCCTTCACTTCAGTGGCTGTGCGGTTATGGAATTCTTTACCACTTCCTATCCGTCGCGCGCAGTCATTGAATTCTTTTAAAAGGCAAGTGAAGGATTTTTACCTAACAAATCTAACATCTTCTTAATTATATATATTTCTTTATTTTTAATTTTTCCTCTTTCTTCCCTGTTATCCATACTGCATTTTTCCTTATCTCTGTTTTTCTTATGTACCCTTTTTCCTTAAAACTTCTCTACGTCTTACATTTTATTTACGATTAGCTGCTGACATACTTTTGACTCTTCATAATAATTTTGTACACCCTACCCTCTCTTTTATCGGCAATATTTTTCTCTTACCTATTGTAAGGTTGCCTGGAAGAGATCGCTACTTAAGTGATAAGGCCGCCTATTGTACCTTAAAATATATATATGTGTCTTTGTTATATGAATTTTTATGGTGTGCAATAAAGAGTTTTTGTATTGTATTGTATTGTATAAATCAGTGCTGCGTGCCTGGGTTTGAACCTCGGACCTCCCGATCTAGAGGGCCAGTTTTAACCGTTAGGCTATCACTGCTCGTGTAGAAAGCGTGTAGAATTTTATTATCCTGTACAATTACGATAGTTAGAAACTGTATCGCAAACATTTAACTATTGGCACACGTCAATTCATTGTTGACCCTCTGTTGGTCACCTATTGTTGTTAAACTAGACTAGACTTAAACACACCTTTGAGAAGTTTCAAGTGTGTAGGTTTTCACAGTTAGCCATTACGGTGGACTATATCGTACGCCAGGATTACTCTCAACTCAACTCTCAAAAATGTATTCCCCTAAAGCCTCCGAAAAAAACCCCTAAAATTTCCACAGAGAATTATGAATTGAAATTCTTCCCGGAAACCTCCCGTATTTCTGAATCAGGTCCTAGGTTTTTCCCTGACGACGAAAAAAAGGTCAGCGAGCGTACTACATAACCTTTTTTTTTCGGCGTGAAGCATGATCTTGTAGCCTGGCGAGAGATTTCCCTTTAAAAACACCTATATGATGAAGTTATAAAAATCCTAAAAGTTATAAAAACCCCTAAAACAACCCCATCGTACTTTTTATCCCCTAAATTTAGGGGAAAACCCCCTAACTTGGCAACCCTGTCGTCCGCACCTGTCATTATAATAGGAGATCCGTGCAGAGTATGCACAATAATGCATTGGCGACTTTTAACCAAGTACCGATGTACTAGAAACGATGTATTTCCTACTGTCCCAGTTCCTAGCTTAATTACCGACATAAGCATTCGTTTAAGCTCTTAAAAGGACAACGCACTTTCCGCGCTCACAGGCTACTGCTGTATGCAATAGCCTAGTTAGCGTTTTTTTCTGTCATGAAAAGCCGGCTAAGTGCGAATCGGGCTCGTGCAATTAGCCCAATAGATTGTGATTTTTAATGTTAGAAGAATATATTTTTATGATCAGATGTATAGAAAATTTTTAGGTGGTATTTTCAGTGTGCGTTCACTTTTAAGTAAAAGAGCAATTTTAAGTATTTAAAAAAAATATATATTAGAACATGATTTCAATTTAGATCATTTACGACGTAATTTACTCGCAAAAACGCTGTGTTAATTTCTGTTTGAGGGCCCGCATGGCGGAGCGGTTACCATGCCGGTTACCATGGGTCCCGGGTTCGATTCCCGGCCAGACAGATATCTGAATGAAGAGTTTAGATTCCTGTTCTGGGTCTGGGTGTTTATGTATTCGTCTTGTGTGTATCCATGGTACCCACGATACAGGAGAAAATCCTAGTGTGGGGCTATGACTGTAGAAAGCGTGTTTACATCATCGGAAAGATGTTTTTAGTACCGTATCAAATCCTTAAACGCCGACGCTGTAATCTAACCCATGTTAAAGACTATAGCACTCAGAGAAACAATAAAATATGAGATTCTTTCAAACATTTCTTCATTTGCCTCGAACAAGCAACACAGCAACACACAACACTGCTCTTATTATTCAATAGATGTGGCGGTGATGCTTTGGTAGTCAAAACTCAAAGAGTTCATTTTTTTATTTAATTTTTTTATCTGACCGAAATAGCAAACGAGCTTGCAGTTCACATGATGGTAAGTGATCACTGCCGCCGATGGACATCTGTAATAAACTTCATATAGAATATGGGTTCAATCTGAAGTCAATCACAAACGCGATGCTACTTCGGACTATGATGGTCGCCTCATGTAAAAGTGTGCCGGCCACCACATCCTTCCAACGAAACGTAAGAAATGCTGCACGCTAGAAATAGGTGTGGCGGTGGTACTTCCGCGGTTCAACTACACTGGTTCTACCACCTCGTTCATTCATATACTTACTTTAATGGCATAATATTATTAAATCGTTTTCTCAACTTTACATCGCTATAGTTTCTATGAAAAATGCTTTTGTTTGTAAACTCGAGTTCGAGTTTCAATAACTTCCCGCAGCCTAGTTCAAATACAACCTAACATTTTAAACACGTAAAATAGCTTAAAAAATAAATTTTGCGGTTTTCTGCATTGCAATATGTGTATTTTGGCATAAAGTAAATAGCTTGAAGTAGTAGAAGTAGTCCACCTGATTATAAGTGGCTACTGCCGCTCATCTGAAGTCATCACAAATGCGTTGCTCCTTACGAAGAAGATCACCTCATATAAGTAAACTGGCACCAGGAAAAAATAATAATATCTTAATAAAAAATACTTGTTATTTTTATTGATTAAAATTAACATAACACAATTTTGATTTAATATTTTAGTGTCTAAGTCGAAAATGTCGATATAATATCTATGTGAGGTATAAGTGGAAATACAGTATTTTTTATGACACTCAAGTAAATGCTCAAATGTAATACTAATTGACTAACTTGCTGCGTCACTTATAGGAATGTCGAAGTATAACGAATAGCTTGACGTTGACGAAAATGCTTAGAGAATATAGCTCCCAAAAACTAACGAAAGTAAGACTGAAAGCTACTAATTTTTAAGCTATTGCATTACTTTTATCGCGGGCTTTGAGCGCGACGAATCAAGAAATTCCGTAACGAGAAAAACCTAACAACTCCCACTCCGCCTACCACGTAGCGCGGCCGAGCATTCGCTTAACGTTGTCTGCTTAACTGAATGTGTAGTATACATTTGCACTGTAGTGAATTTTATGATAGCTATAATTTATGTAATTTCTCACCTTCGAAAAGGTAGTGGGAGTGGTACATATTTTGTCGGACCACACATCTTCAACCATATTGAACACAGGACGATAATAGTCAAAAAAATGTTTAGTGGCCTAAAAACGAAAAGAAAATCATTTCATGTTGACCCAAAATTGCTGGAGAACCTCTAGGTGTAGCCATTTATATTCAGCTACTGCAAGACTTGAAGGAAACTCCACGACGTTGCTATGACGCGAAACGTAGCTCAAATTAAGCAAAGTAAAAAATACTTGAACGTGTTTATATTTTTTTACTTTTTCTTAATTAACTACCACTATAAAGAATGCCGAACAAAAATCACCGGCCACCTGCTTTAGCGGACGGATAGTACCGCTTTTTAATGCCTTTTACATTAAGGAGCTGTTGAAATAAAATGGTAAGTGAACCACCAATTCGCACTTGGCCAGCGCGGTGGAATGTGGCCTAAAACTCACTCATTCTGAGAGAAGACCCGTGCCCAGCAGTGGGATAATGGGTTGACTAGAAGAACCAGTGTAGTTCGACCGAGGAAGTACCACCGCCACACCTATTTCTAGCGTGAAGCATTTCTTGCGTTTCGATGGAAGGGTGTGGTTGCCGGCACACTATTTATATGAGGCCACCATCCTAATCCACGGGAGTAGCAACGCATCCGTGATTGATTTTGATAGAATCCATGTTCTGTATGAAATTTGTTACAGATGTCCATGG
This sequence comes from Spicauda simplicius, assembly GCA_949699795.1. Taxonomy (NCBI): domain Eukaryota; kingdom Metazoa; phylum Arthropoda; class Insecta; order Lepidoptera; family Hesperiidae; genus Spicauda; species Spicauda simplicius. The sequence continues at coordinate 22,147,494 of OX453062.1, forward strand.
GCGGCAGTGACCACCTATTATCAGGTGGACTGCATGTTCGTTTGCTATTTGTAGCAGCAGCTGGGAGATTCCACCGCCGCACCTACTTGTAACGTAAAACAGTTCTTGCATTTCAGTTGCAGGGTGTAAAGCGACTTTGGTTCTTAGGAATGGCATCGCATATAGATGCTTATGCGTTGCTGGTCTTGAGAATAAAGGATTGTACCTAAGAACCTCCGTTCTGGAATTTAATTGGTCATTAATGTCCATGATGCCAGCGATCACTTAATATTAGGTGGACTGTATGCACGCATGCTACATTAATAAAATATAACGCGATTTATTAACGCATTTGTGATAGATATTATAAAAAAATGTAAAATGATTCGAATAAAGCTGTGAGTGCAAGTTAGTCGTTATCATTATCTGCAATAATGCTTTTGGTAAATGGGTCTATCACGTCTGGGAGTTTTTTTAACACAAGTATGTGAGTACTGTGCCGCTGGATTCAGATAGCCAGGACCGGTCGAAGTGGTGCAGATAAGGCAAAAGAAATGGTGCCTATGTCCGGCAATGCACTTTGAAACGCTTTCAAAGCAGATGAAATTATCTTAGATTTATCAATTTACTATTCCAAATCTGTTGATTTACTTAAAACAAAATTGTCACAGTGCGTTAAATTTTATTATCAGACTTTAAAACGGAAAAAGATTCAATGTTACTCTGCATATTTTTTTGTCTGTGAAAACATTTGAGAAACCAGATCGCGCGTTAAGTATAATACTTGACTTGCAGGAATGCGCGGTCGCTTTACTCAACAAAATCTACAAGATGTATATAGATGAAACTTTACAATATAGGTAACCTATGTTACAAATAAGGATATTATAGCACCTATTAAAAAATAGGCGCGTACGTAATATGCGCATCGTGTATATATGTTATATATACATTTTAATATAATTAAAGTGTACGGTCAAAAATTTCTGTATCACATTTTCTTTTGACAAAAAAAAATTTCACGTAAACTGCCCAATTAATTAATTTATTTTAATAGTAGTAAATTCATCAAATATTTATAATTATATATTATTTATACTTATTTCCAAACGAAACATTTTATTCAGTCATATACATGATGATCAAACGCCGAAAATGTTAGAAAAAAAAAACAGATAATTGTTCGTATTTTTTTTCTCATTAATAAATTTAATGCAATAAAAAACGCACTTACCAACCGAATCCGTACATCGGAACAACACTGAAACTCCAACAAGAACAGTGAGCATGGAACTCATCATCACCGTTGAATCACTGCACGTTATACATTCCGACACAAAACTTAAATTGAACGCGTCATGTCATGTTCCGAAGTTCGAAATTCGAATTTGGTGCACAAAATGGCGGGCGGTTCGCGCGCGGGCGGTTAGCAACTGTCTGTGGGTACTTTGGAAGCTGGGAAGCGATGTTCGCGCAGGCGTCGTGTTTCCTTGGGACTCGGGAACTTGGGAATTGTTTCCTGGTGATCCGTGGCAATATGGTCAGTACTGGTCTGTACTGACTATATTGCCATGGAGAGGAATTTAAATTAATAATAACACAACTCAGAATCGCAAATTTTACAGAGGAGTTAGCTAAAATTTAACATCCTTTTTTTATTTATCTTTATAATAAACCAAGTTAAAATAGAAAAAATAGATTAAATGAACATTAACCATTATGTGGTTTAAGCAAGTCAACAGTTTTTAGCCTTTTTTGGATAATACTAAGTCTTTAACTCAAAATTGTCGAATTTTGAATTGCGCGATTATTCTTGCGAAGCAACTATATGTTATACAAGTATCCTCCGATGTTTCTATAGCTTCTAGCTTACAGTTAAGATAACGATTAGCACTACCGTCATTCGTAATTTATTAAATGAATTGATTCACTCTTTATTATTATTTTTTCTCTGTGAGAAAAGTATTCTCTACGTCGGTTTGATGATGCTTCATAGAACCGCGATTGAATACGGTACTATGACTGAAATCTTCCAACTACATAGTTTATATATTTGCACTTTTATTTTCATCACGGAACATATAAAAGAACAGCAAATACTTCTGATAAATATGTAAAATTTTCATGATGAGTGTTTCATAAATTAAAAATTATGTAGTGACATCAATATGTTCACGACATACGTTATAAGTTAATACCTATGTCGTGAACATCAATATGTTCACGACATAGGTATTAACTTTGGCGCCAGCGCGTTCAATTTGAGAGCGCGCACTCGCTGAGGAAGGCCACCGAGGAGGTTTTAGTCGGTAAAAACCCCGCATGCCCAGTCTCTCCCAGGGCACCGGCCTTTTGAAGGTTTTGAAGGTTTCCTCCCCGTCAACAAAAAAAAGGAACTAACTTTATCCATACTATATTTTCAGTAGTTCCGTGAGCAGCGTTCTTAGAGCAGCGTGATGGGCTATAATCTAGAATCGTTTAAAGGTTAGACCCTTAGTGATTTTTTTTTGCAATAATATACTCAATTTAATGCTTTTAAGCAGGTTTGCAATATATATTTTTGGAATGGTATATATAATAGCTTTCATTTGATACCTATATAATGATAATAAAAAAGTTGTCCCTTCCCCTACTTCTTTCTCATTAGGCGTCATTCATAAATAATTAAATAGCCAAAGTCAAGTAATCATCATCATATAGGTTCTGTTACAGAAGAAGAATTGGATGGCCAAAGTAAACGACACATTATGTACAACATCGTTATATTCTCACGATTTTACACGTATACAATTTCAGAATACATTCGGACAGAGTAACGTCTTACACTTGCAAATTATTAGAATGATCCATATTACGATAATACCCTCCCTTTTATACTAAAAATAGCAGGCGTTAAGGAAACCGTCACAGAGACAAAAACATTACTATTAATCTATTACATTATATAAAATTAAATATATGCATTTATAATATTTATTTATATAACCATTTATTTATGATGTGACTTCTATTGATTTATGATATTTATAATAACATAGCACGATCAATTTAAATACAATCATTATATAGATTCTTATTGATGTTTATAACTAATGTAGTCACGAGTTTAACAGTAGTGTCCCCAGGCAAGCTACTTGTTGGTTTGTAACATTTCTCTGTTCTAAGTTAACAAGTCAACCTCTATTTTTTACCGTGGAGAAATCCTCATGGATCTTCTTCTACCCGGGGGTACAGAAGAAATACATATATCGATCTCCTACCAACTAAATTTTGAAATAAGCAGTCCTTTGCTGTATTTGTCCTTTTTACTGTACATTATGTCTTTGATTTTATGTGTTATCTGTGCACAAAAACTTATAAAATAAAATAAAATCAAATAAATATCCGTGTCGTTATTCTTCAGGTTCAGTACCGGCATTACATTCGCGGCCCGACGGAGTCAACCGGCGCTGATGTGATCGCCAGCCACGTCCCAAGTTGATGTCTTGCTCCTCCCGAGAACTAAGATAGTAACCTCATATCAGCAACTACGTCTTTTGAAACTAATTCACACTAGAAACAGGTGTGGCCCGTCCCTGTAGTTTCTGGATCAGAATAGGGCTACGGTATCCCCTGCCTGTCGTAAGAGGGGCTTCCGGTGTCGCGGGCGGCTAGAGTGGGAGCTCAAACCGTTCGGTCAGGTGATCCCGGGAATGGCGGCCGCATGTGTCGCATACCATCGTAAAGAGCAGATGGAGTGGTGGGCCCAGTCACTCACCTGAGATGAGCCTGATGAGGCAACGCATTTAGAGGACTCGGGTTGCGTTCCTTTGGAGATCCCAAAGTCCTCGTTTTAGAGTGGAGGACGGCCACCGGGGAGGTTTTAGTACCGTAAAAATTATAACCCTTCGTCACTCTCACGGCGTCGGGGGACTGTGGTAGTAACTCCCCGGCCGAACCTCGTTCTACCACATGACAACTATTGGCACTTTAAAGACATAGTATATTTTTAACGTCAAAAATGAGATCTTAGCAACTCTGGAGACTATACATTATTTAGCGAGTACTCTAAAAAACAAAGCTCACATGACGTCACTTGTCGGTGGTAATTGCCGCGACCCACGCTCTGCTTACTCCAATTCCAGTAATTACTAGATCGCTACTGTTTTATGTAATATACTAATTGTACTTTATTTTTAACCCGCGCATATACTTATTTCTCTTTCCAAGGTAAATATAAGAAGTCGCAAATGAGCATGGGATACAACAAATTGTCCCACTGCTGGGCATAGGTCTTCTCTCAGAGTCAGAGGGTTTTAGGCTATAGTCCACCGCGCTGGCCAAGTGCGAATTGGTGGACTTCACACACCTCCAAGAACGTTTTTTTAAATCTCTCGGGTGTGTAGGTTACCTCACGATGTTTTCCTTCACCGAAAAGCAGTGATAATTAATTTCTAATACGCACATTGATCTGTGGTGCGTGCCTGTGGCTTCAATCATTGGGCTATCACTGCTCTGTAAGCAATGAGCATGGAGTTCACTTAATGTTTAGTTTTTTTATATGATTAAAGTAGCAAACGAGCATGCAGCCCACTTGATGGTAAGTGGTCACTACCGCCCATGGACATCTGTAAGCAACTTCATATAGAACATAGGTTCTATCTAAAGGCAATCACAGATGCGTTGCTTCTTCCGTGGAATAATATGGTCGCCTGATATAAAAGTATGCCGGCAACTTCTTTCGAAATGCAAGACATGCTTCACGATAGAAATATGTGTAGCGGTGTTACCTCCCCGGTCGAACTATACTGATTCTACCACCTTCAAAGGAAAAGTCTACCTACCTTATGATAGTTATAGGAGGAGGCTCTACATACGGATATATACACAAACACTTTCTACACACACTAGGACTTTCTCCTGTGTCGTGGATACCATGGACACACACAAGACGAATACACAAACACCCAAACCCAGAACATCTAAACTCATCATTCAGATACCTGTCTGGCTGGGAATTGAACCCGGAACCCATTGCGCGTCAGACCGGTATGGTAACCGCTCCGCCACGTGGGTCTTCAAATGTTTTGATAATCCGCGTTTAAAACCATTCCGTTTCGTTACGTGCTTTCCTATTTCGTCCCTTCATCACTATGTTTCACTCTACTTCACCCCGATGCAGAATGAAATTTATCATAAAAATTAATCAAACACATACCACTATTTAAGATTGATGTAACTACAATGGAACCCATAGCTTTACTATGACAATCACGAAGTTGTACGCGGTTAAAATATTTACCATTTTCATTTACCTCCCGCTTATATCCCGACACATAATACATTGAGCTATACATATTATACGAGACAAGCTGTATATTGAGTACTATTGAAATTCTTGGAACATATAATAAGAAGTAATTAAATCCTAGTCAGAAGCAATATATTTTTGTAAACTAAGGCATATTAAAAATATTTTGTTATACCAATTTTAGTAGTTAATATAATTATGCCAGTCTTCTCAAAACATTCTCAATAAACACAGACAGATACAGACCCGTAAAAGTTTTATTGTTATATAGATAATGAAGTTGCTCGTTATTTCCTTGACGTTAAGTTTAATTAAGTAGTCTCCACAGCTGTTAACGCGTTTGTAATCAACCATAATTAAGGATTGGCGTCCTAATTAAGATCGGCGACAGATGTAAGTTTGCTCAGTAGTACTTGAGCTGTTTTTATGATATAGATGTCTAAGTTCGTCCCTGTAGTTCCGGGATCAGAATAGGTTTACGGTATCCTGCCTAAGATACCGTAACCTATCCTGCCTAAGTAAGAGGCGACTAAAAGGGGCTTCCGGGGTTGCGGGCGGCTAGAGCTCGAACCGTCCAGCCAGGGGATCCCAGGAAGAACGGTGGTACGTGTGGCGCATACCGTCGTAAAGACTAGACGGAGCGGTGGGCCCAGTCGGCCATCTGGGAGGAGCCCGATGGGGCAACGCGCTCATAGGATTCCGGTTGCGTTCCTTTGGATCCCGGAGTCCTCTTTGTAGCGCCGTGGGTTTTAGTGCGGTTAAAATCCCACATAACCCTGCGTCTCTCCCACGGCGTCGGGTGAACGGCGTCGGGAGAACAAAAAAAATAAGTTAGACAAGGCTGTCTGAGTTCTTAGCATGAATTTAGCTATATATATATATATATATATATATATATATAGCTAAATTCATGCTAATATATATATATATATATATATATATATATATATATATATATATATATATATATATATATATATATATATATATGTGTGTGTGTATCATCATCACAATCAACGTTTACGTTTTTGCCTATCACTGAAAGGCCCAAGGTTTAGTTTAATACCATAAAATAAACATAGTGTGCATTGTAAGATTTACCTTGTTGATTACAGGTGTAGCTTCCTTTAACTACTTACTACTTGATATACGTCCCATGTCTTGCCTTATCTGCGTCTCTTTCCACGCTCTAAGAACTAAAAAAACAGTAGCGCTTACCTATGTTGTTATAACTCATAAATAAATGGATCGAAACACTAATGATTGAAACTCGACCTCTTAGTAGGGGGGACCAAGGTTCAAATCCCAGGCACGCATTTTTGGTTGTTCCAAAATACGCACATAGTATTAGAAAATAATAAGCGCTGCTTTAAAATGAGGAAAAATATCGTGATAGGCTTCCCCGCTCTAGAGAATAATTTATAAAAATAATTAATATTCCTCTAAGGTGTGAAGTCCACTAATTCGCTCTTGGCGAGCGCGGTGGACTATAACCTAAAACTCTCATTCTGAGCGAAGACCCTAGCAGTGGAACTGTAAGCCAGGGTTACCAAGTCTCAAAAATTTATTAGCCCCCTAAAGCGCCCACAAAACTCCCCAAAATCCCTACAATGAATTATGAATTGGAATTCTACCTGGCAACCTCCTGTATTTCTAAATATGGCCTTAGGTTTTTCCCTGACAAAATAAAAAAGAAGGTCATCGGGTGTAGTGTATGTGTACTTCTTTTTTTCGTCGTCAGGCATGATCTTATAGCCTAGTGGGAGATTACATTTGAAAATCCAATATGTTGAATTTATAAAACCTCTAAAAGTATCACTAAAATATTACACCCCCAAAAAAACCCCAAACTACTTTTTTATCCCCTAAATGTAAGGGAAATACCCCTAACTTGGCAACCCAGCCGTAAGCGGTCAACGAATTAGTTCAACACAAATGACTTCCAATGCTACGTACAATAATAATGATGAAACTGAATATTTCTGTAATAATATTAATCGAAAGCCCATCCATCACTCGTGGTCACCGGCACGTCGTAACTTGCAAATCGGTATTTAAAGAATATTAAACGCTGATAACCTCCCTGAGGTTTTAATGGCCATCAGTTTATGAGGGCCTTAACCCGCACATATGATAATGTGGTTTTGGGTATACCGGTTGTATAAGTTGACTGGCTTTTTCTTGCGAGTTAGTATGCGTAGAACTGCGAGGTTTGCTTGCGAGCTAGTATGGGGTTGTTCAAACAAATTGACCCTGTTAAAAGTTATTTTTTTTTACCGGTGATAAAAGTTTTTCATCATTTTTACCGGCTTGCTAATTAGTGTTTTTTAGATGTGCGCAATATAAATTAATCACTACTTTACGGCGCAGGAAAACATCATGAGAAAATCTACAAATCTGAAAGTTCGATAAAAAATCTCAAAAGTGTGTATCGAGTGCCTATTCGCAATTGGCTAGAGCGATAGCATGCAGCCTAAAACCCACTCATTCTAAGACCTGTACCCAGCACTAAAATAGTAATGGGTCAACGAAGAAGATCAACACAAATGACTTCCAGTACGTACAAGAATAATAAATCAAACTGAATATTTCTGAATATAAATCGAAAGCCCATCCATCACTTGTGGTCACCGGCACGTCGTAACTTGCAAATCGGTATTTAAAGAACATTTAAACGCTGATAACCTCCCTGAGGTTTTAACGGCCATCAGTTTATGAGTGTCTTAACCCGCCCTTATGATAATGCGGTTTTGGGTATACTGGTTGTATAAGTTGACTGGCTTTTGCTTGCGGGTTATTATGCGTAGAACTGCGAGCTTTGCTTGCGAGTTATAATGCAGTTACCCAAACAAATTGACCCTGTTGAAAGTTTTTTTTTATCGGTGATAAAAGTTTTTAACTATTTTTACCAGCTTGCTAATTAATGATTTTCAGATGTGCGCAATATAAATTAACCACTACTTTACGGTGCAGGCAAACATGAGAAAATCTACACATCTGAAATTTCGATAAAAAAATCAATAAAAAAATCACAAAGGTGTGTGGAGAGTACCACAATTCTTTACAATAATGTAGTACAACAATTCTTATTTCTAAAAAAAACAATTTGGAGAATAAGTTAAGAAAGTTTCTATTAGATGTTTGACTGTATGCTTGAAATTGCATCAAATCAATGCTACAATCCATATGTTGAGATAACATTTAATTTTGCTTTTGTCGAAGTTTTTGTACCTACAGGATCTTTTTATAATTTTTTTTTTATTCAAAAATATGTAAAAAAAAATATTTGTGGAATCGCGGGACACAGCTACATACATAATACCATATCGAAATTTTCAAAATCACTCCACGTTTATGGCAACAAAGATAGCAATAAAAACATCAGTTCTTATTTGCAACAGTGAAGGATGTTGCTTTACCGCTACCGGGTAAATATAACCAACTATCGGTTCTTGCTAAAGCAATACGGAAGTTATTAGCAATGTTTTAAGGCTGAAAAGAGCCTAAGAAATAAACTTGGATTATTGTAAATAACGTATTTTTATGATGTTCACCATGTAACTAATACTAATGTAATGTCGCAATAGACAGTTTTCAACATGTAATTATATTTTGTAATAACACATCTGCGACTCATTTATACACCGAAAGTATTATATTCTTTTATAAGATGGAGGCGCAACAAACAGGCTTGTGGTCCACTGCCGCCCATGCACATCTGTATGAAAAGTCATTTAGAATAGAAAATCGAACTCACGTAGCTGCTCCCGAGAATAGTCGGCTAATATGAGCTGGCAAAGACACCCTTTTACTGAATCGCAAAATCTGCTTAATGCTAAGCAGGTGATGGTGATACCACCTAGGTTTTTATTTTATTGTGACTGAAGTAGCAAATAAGCATGCAATCCACCTGATAGTAAGTGGTCACTGCCGCTCATGAGCATCTGTAATCAACTTCATACAGAACATGGATTCCAAGTCAAGGCAATCTCGGATGCGTTGCTTCTCCCGAGGACTATTATGGTCGCCTCATATAAAAGTGCCGGCAATCACACCCTTCCATCAAAACAAAACAAATGCTTCATGCTAGAAATAGGTGTGGCGGTGATACTTCCCCGGTCGAACTACACTGTTCTATCTCGTTCAAAAGATGAACCATACTCTGTTTACCACTGCAACTTGCACCATGGACTTTGTTACAGTGGCCACTTACCATAAAGCATGCATACTTGTTCTTTTCAATCTTAAAATAATTAAGAATCCACGTAAATTCGGCTCACATTCTTAAAAGCTGGGTAAATTAAACTCATTCATAATCGTCCACAGTTCATCGCATACCTCTCGTGATAGAACGAGTCGATAAGTTATGTACATACATTAGCTTCATCAGATCGGTTTGCTAAACATCATCAATCAAGCTCCGCGCTGTCTGCAAATAGCCAAGGGTTCCCGATCCGAGCCATTAGGAGCACTACAAACAACATTTGGATTTGAAAGAAGTGAAATAAGTTCAAGCGGTTTCTTTAATGCGCGTAAAAAGTTGATTTACGTTCTATTGTTTTTGTTGGGATTATCGCATTTCAAGAGACCAGATTATAAAATTTCAAATGCTAAAATAAATGTTGTGCTAACGGTAGTAGAACTTTAAGGTTCAAAAGGGTTAAGGTTCTAAGGTGTGTGTGCGGAAAATATGCTTATCCGAGGCTGTCAAACTTAGTTATCACGGGCAGCAGCACTTCTATTTCTAATTGCAGGTAAGACTGTAACCTTATGGGGTTGTGGTTACCGTCGTTACAGCCTCAGGAGTTGGATAACTAACGTTTTAACTAATAATCTATGATCTCGTCATGTGTGTTGGTGACCGCAGTAGGCCTTAATATTGCACAGGATTATGCTGCGAGCCATTGCCTGGTTATTCATTTATTAGTCGCTTTTTAGGACATTTACGGGTGGAGAGTGAGTGCTATTCAAGACCAATACCGCACAGCACTGTGGGTTTCCTGTAGAGTGTAATTTATATATGCATATGAATAATTTGAAAACATGCGACTTGTAGTACGGTATTTTTTTATACTTTAACCTAAAAATAAGGCAAGCGGGCTACCTGATGGAAAGAAGTCACCGTCGCCTATGGACATTCGCAATACCAGAGGAGTCGCCAATGCATCGCCGGCTTTCAAGCAGAGGTCTTTTCGCACCTTTCTTGAAGAACCCAATGTCATAGCGCTCCGAGAATACCTCAGGAAGAAGCTCATTCCACAAATTGCACGTCCGTGGCAAAAACAAGCATGCAATATGAAACGGGGAGGATCGCCACGAGTCCAGTTGGTGTGGATGGATCTTCATCCTTCGGCGAGTGGTGTGGTGCAGAAAAGGTGACGAAGGCACGAGGTCAAAAAGTTCCTCAAAAATAGAAACCGGATTATCTCTGGTTGTGGAGAAAGACCGGTACCCCGAAATAGGAGTATATAGAACGAATTCAGTAGGAAGATATGTTCATACAGTGACTTATAACAGTAAACAGGCTTATTAGGTTATAGTTCAACATGCCCCTTACATTTAAATGGAAACAAATGGCAGAGACAATGCAATTTGCCGTTGAAGACGCCGCGGGCTTTGTTCAAAGTGCAGAAATAAAACAAGCCCGTCGCTGCCGAGTTGTTTGCGAGAATAAAATGCGGGGAAAGTGTTTCTGTAATATTTTATTCCATGGAAATTTTAGTGGCACGCTATTTGAGATACGTAGCTGTTTGCCTGAAATCGTTTGCGCCCAAGGTTAATGTTTATAGCGTTATGATACATTTTTGCTGCATGTCTTTACATTTTAATATGCGAAGAGTGCTCACTATGCGGTTTTTAAAATTCTTTTTGACCGTATATTGATTCAGTTACGTGGGTGTGGTTTGTGAAACGTAGCCAGATTTACCGTGACCACAATCCATATGTATCGTGATTTACGCTATAACAACTTACAGTAGATGTTTCTCTGATATGTATTTACCAGACTACTAAATTGTCAGAACAACTGAGTCGATTCTAATAATATGTCATATGTTGCTTCCGTCAAGCCGTTTGGGCTGTAGCGAGTGCCAATGAAATAAACATAGATACATCTCGTCGACCCACTATTGTCCCACTGCTAGGCACGGGTCTTTTCTCAGAATGAGATTATAGGTTATAGTCCACTGTGCTGGCCAAGTGCGAATTGGTGGACTTCACACACCTCCGAGAACTTTTTTTTTAAGAACTGTCAGGTGTGTAGGTTTCCTTACGATGTTTTTCTTCACGTGAAGCTGTAAAAAGCAGTGAAAATTAAATAATAATACGCATATAATTTCAGAAAAATCAGTGGTGCGTGCCTGGGGTTGAACCTTGGACCTCCCGATTAAGAGGGCAAGTTTTAACCATTAGGCCATCGCTGCTCAAAGACATACATACATACATATCAACAAACATGTAGTATATACGTAGTATATGTTCACAAATACATATGCTATGAGAACATAACCTTCCTTCTAACGGATAAAAATAAAATAACGCATAAGTAAACGTTTTGAATAAAAGATTTGGCAAGCAAGTTTTAAAAGTTCAATGCTCCGAAAGTTGAGTTGAACAGCGAACGAAACATCGCTGAGACATTACTTTGATGTGCTGATTCACTCAGCATAATCCGAGCTTAGTGTCAATACCATCACAACGAAGGATGAAGTTTGGTGAGTTTAGTATATTTTCTATGCTTATTATCCGAGTGGCCTAGAAGATGAAGCGGAGTTAGCGACCTTTTTTTGTTTTCGAGGAGAAAACCTTCAAAAGGTATGTGGAACTTTTACCGCACCAAAGGTGGCAGTCCTCAGCGCTGCGTGGAGGACTCTGGGAATCCCAACGGAACACAATCGGAGTTCTCCGAGCGTGATGCCCCTTTCGGGCTTCTCCTTGGTAAGCGAATACGCTCATCGCACCTTGTGTTCTTTACGGCGGCATGCGACCGCACATGCCGCCGTCTTTCCCGGGGCGATTGGCTAAACGGTTTGAGCTCCTACTCTAGCCACTCGCAACTCTGGAACTCCGTTTAAATCGTCTCTTACGACAGACATAAGATACCGTAGCTATATTCTGGTCCCGGAACTACAGAGACAAGTGACCAAGGTTAAATATTACTTGATTGGTGGCATCACCGCCATACAATTAGCTGTCTATATTAAGTAAAGTAATTTTAAACGTGTCCATGGGCAGTGACTATTACCCGGAAAGGGCATGGTGCCGATGTGTGCTCGCCAAACAGACCAGATGGCGCAGTGGGCTCAGCCGTGCACCTGGATGGAGTTCAATGAGGCAACATGCTCGGAGGGTCCCAGACCCGTTTCTTTGGAAATACCGGAATCCTCTTCGCAACGCCAAGGATGGCCAACGTGGGTGGGGAGGAGGTGGTTCCCCATAACCTTGCGTCGCTCCCGCGGGTACCTTTTAGAGGCCTCGAAAACAAAATAAAAGAAAAACAGTGACCATATACATATGGACAGTCCCCATGGCTGGACAGTTAATTGAAGTATGTGGCTATGTTGTAGGAATTCTGCCCAATTCTGTCTAAAGATGACACGCAAAAGATAGTTTATGTAAGAAAGCCTCAAGTTTTTCTTATTTTTTATGGATATTAATTAGTACTTTCTTACGATAGTTCTTACACTGCCTAAACTATTCTTACACTGCCTAAAAACTTATTACTATGTAATATATTTTTTTATAATTAAAGTAGCAAACGAGCATGAAGTCCACTTTATGGTAAGTGATCACTGCCGCCCATGGACAACTTGTGCATATTATTATACTTATTGTTACGTTCGTTCCAAAAATGAACTCTAAGTGAACATTACAACCAAGTTTACGAGGAATAGGGTGTCAAAATTGGCGCGAACCGATATTATTCATGTATTCATAGTTTAGCCCTAAACTGTTACCATTTTTACACAATCGATTTCCAATATCTCTTGAAAGTCTCCTTTACTCGTCACGTACCTTGCTTCGAAGCCGAAATCCGCAGGCACTTTGGTAGAACATCTAAATTTGGATAGGTATAACAGTATGTCGATTTTTTATTACAGTGAAGTAGTGAACCACTCCACATACTTGAAAGTGACTACTATCTTTCATAGATATAGCTTTTTTTTTATCTGACTGAAATAGCAAACGAGCATGCAATCGACCTCCTGCATCCTGATGGTAAGTGGCCACTGCCGCCCATGGACATCTATAATCAACGTCATACAGAACATGGGTTCCATCTGAAGTCAATTACAGATGCGTTGCTACTCTCGAGGACTATGATGGTTGCCTCATGTGAAAGCGTGCCGGCAACCAAACCCTTCTATCAAAACGCAAGAACTGCTTCACGCTAGAAATAGGTGTGGTGGTGGTACTTCCCCGGTCGAACTACACTGGTTCTACCACCTTGAAAACTACGTGTAAATAAATCAATATTAAAGGTATATATTTAAAACCAAGCAATGCACTATAACAGCATTGTAGCCTCTATGTTAGTTCGAAGAGTATTGTAAGTCTTATCCTTTTAAGAGGGATTTTATTGCAGTCAGAAGTATAAAATGTAAAACATGAATTCAAAACAAAACTGACTACAGGTATTCTTATATATTGCAAATACGTGTGAATCATTGTATTTGGCACGACAACTTTACCGTCGACTGACAGGTCTTGCTGTTCATACTATGAGACCAGAAATAGGTTTGGTCACATTGGGTCAGACGGGCAGATTGATTGATGAAGCCAGACACTTCGTTCGAAATAATAATAATTGACGGGGAAAAAAGGTCACCAAAAGGCGCTTACGTTTAAACAAAAGAAGTTCATTTTATTCCTCAACCAGGTTAGATGATCTTTGTCCCTGTAGTTCCGGGACCAGAATAGGGATAAGGTATCCTCTGCCTGTCGTAAGAGTGGCAGCTTTAACCGTCCGGCCAAGCGACCCTGGGAAGGGCGGCGGTATGTGTGGTCGCATGACGTCGTAAAGACCAGAAGGTGCGGTGAGCGTTTCATGCCCACGAGGGAAGAGCCCGAAAGGGGCATCGCGCTCGGAGGACTCAGACTGAGTTCCATTGAAGATCCCGGAGTCCTCCACGCAGTGCTGAGGACGGCCACCGGGGGAGTTTTAGTGCGGTAAAAATCCCACATAACCCGCATCGCTCCCACCACGTCGGGTACCTTATGAAGGTTTCCTCCTCGTTAACAAAAAAAAGGAAAAAAGTACTCTTATATATTGCAAATATGGGTAGATCATTGTATTCGGCACGACAATTTTACCGTCGACAGGTCCTGCTGTTCATACTATGAGACTAGAGAGAGGTTTGGTCACATTGGGTCAGACGGACAGATTGATTGATTGATGAGGCCAGACACGTCGTTGGAAGAAAGGTCAACAAAAGGCGTTTACGTTTAAGCAAAAGAAACACAGGTTATTCCTCAACCAGGTGAGATGACCTTGACCGACGTCCTTGACGATGACAGAGAAATGGCTGAATTCAGAAGACACTTGACCGGTGACGTACATAAGTTTGATCGACATTATAATGTGCAGACTTGTAGAAGGGATAAACTGTGAGATCGACCCAATTAAAACCCGTCTTGTGAGGTATTGTCATATTAATTACATTAAAACATTAATATAATTGTAGAATACATCTAAAATTTTCTCGTTCTGGGAAAGCACTTAATAACAGAGCGGGTGTAAATGGAGACAGTGTTTTCAGTTATACAAAGCGCACAAAGTGTTAGTTTAATCTGATAAGCCTGATCCTTATAAGTACTATTAAGACGAAACTTGGTTCTTGGAGGTTGGGTACCTTCCCAATCAAGTTATGGCAGTTTGAACTTTGTAGAGGACCGAGATTTATTAGGTTACCGAATATTACACTGTCTCTATGTTATAAATTGCTATAATACTGCTATTTTGTAATGTATGCTAACCTAATATAAAATACAAGTATTATGTTGTCTTTTTTTGTTATCGGTTCATCTTATTGAGGATACCGGTGATCGTTGTCTGTTTTGCATCAATATTTATACTAACTAAACTCCATAAAAGTTTAATATATTGAACAAAACAAAATGGAAATCATAAATATTATGACCTTTTTTTGCATGTAGAATGATATGGTTGCCGGTTCACATGCATGTGAGACAAGGAACTTAATCCGTGGACGTAGCGCCGCATCTTTGATTGGCTTCATATTTAATATCTGTTTTACATAAAGTTGCTCTCAGCTATCATAGGCGATAATGACCACTTACGAGTATACTTACCAACTGATTAAGTTGAGCTGCATGTTCGTCTACTACTTCAATCTCATATAAAACAAAGTTAACGCTGTTGGAAGTCTTTTTTTTTTTTGTTTTCGAGGGGGAAACCTTCCAAAGGTACCCGACGCCGTGGGAGCGACGCAGGGTTATGTGGGATTTTTACCGCACTAAAACCCCCCCGGTGGCCGTCCTCGGCGCTGAAAAGGAGGACTCAGGGATCTCGAAACGACTTCAACCGGAATCCTCCGAGCGCGCTGCCCCATCGGATTCCTCCCAGATGGGCGGCTGGGCCCACCGCTTCGTCTAGTCTTTACGACGGTATGCGATCACACATACCGCCGTCCTTCCCGGGATTGCCTGACCGAACGGTTCGAGCTCCCACTCTAGCCGTCTGCACCTCCGGAAGCCCCTTTTAGTCGCCTCTTACGACAGGCAGGGGATACCGTAGCCCTATTCTAACCCGAGGCTACAGGGACGGCTGTTGGAAGTCTATAGTCTAAGTAAGTAATAATAATAATATTCATTTGATACCCTTATTGCTCTAATTATAAAAAATCATCTCTTTCCCCCTTTTTACAGGTACCATTTAATAAGAGTATATAGCCCATGTTACTCTTCAAATTGCAACGATTCTACTGATGTCACATATTTTATGTTACAATCCGTCAAGCCAAAGAAATAAACATATATACATAGGTGATTACATTTGACTTGTTCAATGTACTGTTTCAATTATAAATATGAAAGTGTGTCTGTTTGTTCCTCTTTCACGTCGCCACACAGCTATTATATGATATGGCTTATATGGTGGGACATAGTTAGGAGGGCGGAGAGTGATGTCGGCTACTTTTTACCGCCCTCTCTCATTCCCATGATAATATCGATGTTTTATAAGTTGATACATATTTAGAAGTTCCAGACGTTGTTAATAGATGGCGTTAGTAAAATTCATTTGCAAGTTCTGAATCACTCTATCAAATGCTAATGTTAATTCTCCCTGACCGTGCGGCCGAAGCCGCGGGTAAGAGCTAGTTCTTAATACATGCATAGAAAATGTTTGATCAGCACAAGAGAGTCCATTGACCAAAGAGCGAACCACTCAAAAGGTGTTTGCTTGTTTAGTACGAGGCATAACTCATAACTTTTGTCCCTGTAGCCTCGGGGTCAGAATAGGGCTACGGTATCCCCTGCCTGTCGTAAGAGGCGACTAAAAGGGGCTTCCGGGGTTGCAGACGGCTAGAGTGGGAGCTCGAACCGTTCGGTCAGGCAATCCCGGGAAGGACGGCGGTATGTGTGGTCGCATACCGTCGTAAAGACTAGACGGAGCGGTGGGCCCAGCCGCCCATCTGGGAGGAGCCCGATGGGGCAGCGCGCTCGGAGGATTCCGGTTGAAGTCGTTTCGAGATCCCGGAGTCCTCCCTTTTCAGCGCCGAGGACGGCCACCGGGGGGGTTTTAGTGCGGTAAAAATCCCACATAACCCAGCGTCGCTCCCACGGCGTCGGGTACCTTTGGAAGGTTTCCCCCTCGAAAACAAAAAAAAAAAAAAAAAAACTCATAACTTTTACGGGCAATTACCATAAATTTCGGTCTACACGATGAATAATGACCGGTTCAGTGAACTTTGGCGAAAACAATTACGGAGTTTGTTTCCTGATACGTGTGATCATGATACTTTGGTCGAATGGGATTTAGGATAACACAATTATAATGGCATTGTATAGCGATGTATATTTCTGTATACTTCTCTATACTAGTGATGCGAGGAATATTGACGACTCGCGTGGCGGAGCGGTTACCATGCCGGTCTGACGTGCAGTCGGTTCTGGGTTCGGTTCCCGGCCGGACAGGTATCTGAATGATGAGTTAAATTCATGCGCTGGGTCTGGGTATTTGCATATTCGCCTTGTGTGTGTCAATGGTACCCACGAAACAGGAGAAAATCCTAGTGTGGGGCTATGAGTGTAGAAAGCGTGTTTTTTAAAAGCGTGTTTATTTGCGCGAATACGAATGCGTATCATTCGTATTCGCGTTCATTCATTATCGCGAATATTTGTGTGTTTTTACATATCTACATTCGTAATCGCTTGCGCATGTTTTGCGAATTGAATTGCAGTTGTAAAGAACGTCACCAAATCTGTCTAAATTTAAATTTAATTGTAGTTTATTGATCAAAAAAAAAAGGTCGCCAAAGCTAGATCTAGGCCGGAGGGACCTTCGCATTCGCAAAAGTACAAATAATCACATTGGTTACAACACTATTCTGTACCAAAAAGAGTAAGTAAGAACTAAGACTACGGGCTCAAGTATTTTATGCTGAGAAGAAATCCGTCTTCACCGAGCAGCGCAGCAGAGGTACAGTAATGAATTAACGACAACTTTCCTGAGTCGTAATATATTTATTATTAACTAATTGACCCGGCGAACTTCGTTCCGCCTTGAAGTCTAAAAATTTAAAATGAACAGTGTTCCTCCACTATATTATGAATTTATTATACTCTATCTACTAAAAAATGCATTAAAATCCGTAGCATAGTTTTAAAGATTTAAGCATACATAAGGACAGACAGCGGGAAGCAACTTTATTTTATACTACGTAGTGATAGCCGGTTCGTTGAACGAGTGTGGCTGGACAGGAAGGGTACCACCGCCATACTTATTTCTAGCTTGAAACAGTTGTTCCGTTTTTTTGGAAGGATGTGTTTACTGGCCCACTTTTGAATGAGGCGATCTTCTTAGACCTTGGTAGTAGCAACGCATCCGTGGTTGGACTAATTCTTGCCGGATCCTGTTCTATACGAAGTTGCTTACAGATGTCCATGGGAGGCAAAGACTAATTTTTGCCGGATCTTCGCAGTTGAGGTCGTGTTCTGATCCGGTGGTAGTGTTATATATATATATATATATATATGTATTCATTTCATTTCAATCACCATCAATATCATCAGGTTAACTGCCAACTAGTAAGTTACTTCTTTTTATTACAAAATATATCAAATTAATAAAAATAGTAGTATACTCGTATTAAATTGAGCAAGAAACGAAAAACGAATTCATCTTGTATTTTCCTTAACTTTTTGCGCTTTTTGCATTTAAATACGTCTCAGTCTCGTAGCGTTTGAAACACAAATCAAATTTATTCTGACAAGTGACAGCGCAATAGCGACAGTACCCATTACATTATTTGATGGTTATATTTTCAAGAAGAAGACAAATTTTATTGTAACAAAGTTTAATTCGAAAATGACCATCAATAAGCAGCGCTTTTATTACAACGATGATTATATCATGAACGCATATTGTCGCGAAATTGATACATTTTAATATGTATCGGGTACTTACGATAAGGACACACTTAGTATTTTGTATCGTAAAAAAAACATAGGATAAATATGTAATCTATCACTAGAGGTTGTCAACTGTTCCTGCCAGCCATCGCAGTTTTGCCCTGATTACGATTGCTGTTACTAGGTCGAAATATCGGCAATAAAAATTCAACAATCGCACATAATGAGTACTCGGTACACATTAAAATATATTACAAACGTTCTGTAAGTCTTGAATAGCACCATTCCATCTGTTTTCGAGGGGTCACAGATGAACAAAATCCAATAGGTGAACAGGAACCTCCATGTGTTACATTGATAACAACAGCAGTTACCAACACGCATATCAGACTCGATGACAATTGGTCATAACACCCATACAGGGTAGCCTATTTAAGCAGTAAACTTGAAAGGGCTAAAAGATGGAAAACAAACTATATAAATGTACCTAATTAATAATTCAACGTAACTTAAATATAGATATTAAAAGTATTAGAAACTTGTGTAATCTAATATTAATTACTTTCGAGTATTCCAAACGTAAAAGGGCTAAAACTTTGTTTAAACACATTTAATTACAATGGAGCAAGCTGGGCTTTTGATCGCTCTTTGCTTAGGACATCGGGCAAGCATCATCCTATTGAAATGAAATATCAAACAATAAGAACAAAAGGCGACCTTGCGTCTGTTTGCACGGTATTTCGACTGTTTTGTTTACTCCATTGTTTTGTAATGACTACTCGGAATGTCTCTACGTTAACATTCTTCGGGTTTTGCCAACTGCTCGCGAAATCGCTGTTGTTTGGCGTTTAAGTGTTTAAACGTAATGGTATTAGTAAATGTGGTACGCGTATAGTCGGATTCAATTAGATCACCCCCACGCCTTCTCATCCCGTCCCCAGCTGGAGATTCCGATTTACGCCACCAACGAACACCAAACAAACTGTATCCATTTAAGAATTTACAACTACACAAGTAAAGGAAAAATAGTATTAAAGGTGAATTTTCCCTTTCTGTTTCGATTTGAAAGTTATACCATATTTATTTCTATCTCATAACATCAGTGTTAACTGCTCTTGTGTTCTATTCTGAAAGGTGTGGTAAGACGACACACTAATTATAGGTATTACTTGGTCCCCAGGGCAGCGACACAACCACCACCACACCTATTTCTAGCGTGAAGCATTTCTTGCATTTTGATAGATGGGTGTGTTTGCCGACACACTTTCGCTGAGGCGACCATCATAGTCCTCGGGAGTAGCAACGCATCTGTGATTGACTTCAGATGGAACCCATGTTATGTATGTAGTTGATTACAGATATCCATGGGCGGCAGTGACCAGTTACGATCAGGTGGACTGCATGCTCGTTTGCTAGTTCAGACACAAAAAAAGGCCATGACGCTGACCTTATTTGTGGGTAAAACAGATGTCCATAGATGGGTAATTACTACGATCAAGTGGACTGCATTATTTAGAACATCGAAGTGTAAAAGTCTATTAAACCTGATAACAATGATATGCCCAGGTATAAAACAGTAAAGGTGGATTGACGAAAGTATAAAGTGTTAGTAATTTATGTAACATATGTTTTGATTATTATGAATAGGAAACAAGTATTGACACACCTGGGAAAGTTGCGAGCAAAAGCTAATACGTTCATAAACTCAACACATCAACAGTTTTCTAGCTAGTTCACCAAAGCCGCCCTGTGGTTGACTGTCGCCGCAGACGAAATATTTGAATAGACTGTTAGTATAAAGAATTATTATAACTTCAATAAATATTGTATTTCGTCCTTAAAATAAGGCAAACTTGCCCAAGTTAATACAATGCAGTCCAAATTTATCTGCTTTAACCGGAACCAAGTTAAAACCAAGTAGATCAAACCAATTTTAAAACATTTTTTTTAACAGGGTACTGCATATGCAAAGGTGTACTGAGTGACAAAAAAGAGTTCTCCGTTTATTTTCCTTATCTGAACTATGTGCTTACGCTTATCTACAAATTATCGTTGAAACCTTTTCTTTTCTACTACGCACTGATATTCATATTTATACAAGAATTAGGAGTCCATATGTCCTTCGTCCAAAGTTATCGCCCTGTTGGGAAAGTTTGTGACGAGACAAACTAAGTCACCATCCGTGTCACCCGTAAATAGTTCTAAGGTGGTAGAACCAGTGTAGTTCGTCCGGGGAAGTACCATCGTCACCCCTAAATAGAGTGTGGTTGCCGGCACACTTTCACATGAGGCGACTATCATAGTCCTAGGGAGTAGCAACGCATCTGTGATTAACTTCACATGGAACCCATGTTCTGTATGTAGTTAATTACAGATGTCCATGGGCGGCAAAGACCTCTTACCTTACCATAAAAGGTGGACTGCATGCTCGTTTGCTATTTCAGCCAGATAAAAAAAAATCTGAGCTGATAATGATGAGGGAGGTCGACTTACTAACCAAATTACAGTTTGGCTTCTATAATGTTAATGTAATGGTAAAACTTTCCATACCTATCAGTCCTTAGACATTCAGTAAATTCGTTTCTCCTAAAACGAGAATTTTTAAAATATTATATGGAATTGAATGGACATCTGTCATCCCATACAAAGTTTAACCTGCAACTAGCCAAAGGGGAGTCGCTTTCCACGAGGAGTAAGTTGGAATAGCACGGATAAGTATGATCCCTTTAACATAGTCTTCAAATCAGACCACATCAGCGTATTGCAACACAGCTGCTGAAAGTAATGTTTACACACGAATTAGGAGTCTACTTGTTCTTCGTCTATAGTTATCGCCCTGTTGGGAAAGTTTGTGACGAGACAAACTACGTCACTCTCCGTGTCACCCGTAAATAGTTTCATCTGAACTCCGGCGATAATGATGAGGGAGGTCGGCTTACTAACCACTACTTACAGTTTGGGTTCCATAATGTTAATGTACTGTAGACTCCATACCCATCAATATATAAGCTCTCAATTACTTATTTTAATTTATGAAAATAGCAATCCAGCACTAGCAAAGTTGTAATCTAGCAATCCATGTGTACTAAGTGGCCGTTGCCGTCTATGTACTGTTAGAAACCCCAGATACGGTCAAAGTCTTACCTGCAACTAGCCAAAGGAGAGTTGCTTCCCAAGTAGGAATGCTATTATAAGTAGGATCCGCTTACCAAACTCTTGATCAGAACACATCATCGCAACATTGATGTCACTAGACAGAAGTAGGTGTGGTGGTGTGGTGGTAGTTGAACCACAAAAACTTCTACCATCTATTAATTTATTTATCAAAATGCTTGACGGACCTTGATAAATGGAGGAGAGGAATATTTAATAACATCTGTTTATCACTGATACTGTTTAATATTTTCTTCCTGTAAGTTGTTATAATTCTAAGTATTGCTAATCCAACAAAGAAGTTTTCAAGTAACAATACAAATATAAATAACATTTTCATAGACATATTAAGATAAATGTATGTGTTCATTTCTCATTCCGAGAGAGGACCCGTGCCCAGCAGTGGGAAAATAATGGGTTGAAGATATACATATGTGTTCATCGGTATCTTCCTATTGTGCAACCATTCAATAAAGTGGTTGATCGACTATCGTTTCATTGGGCAAGTATTTCCGTCACACTTGCTTTTAGCATAACGTAGAATTTTTGTTTCGGGAGAAGGGTGAAGCTTACTTTTATTCAAATCGACCATCTGAGTACTCGAAAATTGCAACATATGTGATTGACTTCAGATAAAGGTCCAGATATGACCGTCATAGGTAAACCGCCTACCATTAGGTGGACTGCACGCTGATTTCCTACTGCATTTACATATAAAACATGTACGTCATGTACATCTCATAATATGTACCCATATTATATACATGTAAATCATAACTGTACTCGGTACTTAATTTCATTATTCTCAGATCTATAATTTAGAAAGGACAATCGATAATTTCAACATTGAGTGTTGAAATAAATGATTTAAATCCAAATTCAAACTAAGTGTACTAAATTACCAACAGAACGTCTCCTTGAAGACAATTAACTTAGGCGCGGTACAAATAATTCGTTTAATATTGCCCAAAGTGGCTATCGCTATGCTAATACGCGAACAGACGGCGAACCCATAATGGAATGGAATATTAATTTCGGCCTGTTTATTAGTATACAGACTGGCATTCCTCTCCAGTTATTAAAATCGGTCAAACAAAAAATTTGTATTTGAAACATCTTGCAAAATTTTCTACCGTCTGCTCCATCAATATTATAATAACTTCGGTTAGATCCAGTTTGCTTATTTTACAAATTAATTTCGAATGACTTGGATACCCTTGGATATTTCTTCGATTGTACCTTAATTGAGCCATTGAAATTTAGCTGTGATTAACAAAAATATCTATTATAATAATAATAATAATAATAAAATGATTTATTGCCTTAAACATAAAAAATACATAACATGCCATGAGTCAAAATGCAAAGGGGCAATAGGAAGCGGCTCAACTTTAGCTGATACGGGATAGGAATCCCGCGCAGCGCTGTTTTTCAGCCGTTCCCTACTCCCAAAGGTTTTGTTCGGGAGTTAGCAGCAAGCGGTTCCCCGTTTACCATCAGATTAATATTACTAAATAGTTTTGTCACATTTGCAGAACTTAAATAAAATAAAATAAAATAAAATGAAATAATATTGGCAAAAAAGAAGAACATTAGTCAGGAGAATTAACAATTACAATAACATATGTGTGTGTGTGTGTGTGTGACGGAGAGAGTGTATGTGTGAAAACAAGGTATTACGATAATGTTTAATAATGAGTGCCGAAGAACTCTTTTAGGCTCAAAGACCTAAGGTAGGAGTGTTTCAAGTTCTCTGCAGCGAGTTGTCTTTTGAAAAGGGCTAATTTGTATTTTGCTTTGAAGCAGTTTATAGACATAGGTTGTCTCATAGGAGGTGGCAGATCGTTCCAGATTCTCGCTGCAGCGTACTTGAAACAGCCTCGGTATCTCGTGGTCTTATGTGCTGGTATCGACAAAAGAGTTTGTGCATTGGTGCGAACGCTTCGATTACTAATATCTTTGGTCCAGTTGAGTTTCTCAAAAAGATACTGAGGTTTTTTGCTCCACATAACTCTTTTTACCATCGAGGCAAGGTAAAGTTCCCTTCTGGCGCACATATTTAGAATACTCTTCTTATTTAGGTAGGGCGTTATGAATTCTCTCTTAGGTACGTGGAAGCAATAACGGATACATGCATTTTGCACCCTCTGTATTGCGCGTTCTAAGTTTGCGGATATTTTTGGACCAAATACGGAGCTGCAGTAGTTTAACTGAGATAGCACCAGAGAATCGCACAAAATTAGACGAAGGTCTTCTTTTAAATAGGGCCTTATTTTATAGATGGTTTTCAGCTTAAAAAAGGCTATTTTTATTTTATTGTTAATATGTTCCACAAATTTTTGCTCTCCGTCAAGTATTAGCCCCAAGTTACGTGCGCACCTCACCTGCTCCAATGCTACATTATTTATCACAATGGCATTTTTGCTCTCTTTCGCATGTTTTATTTGTTGTTTGGTTCCTAGGATTAATACTTGTGATTTAGATGATATTATGAAATCTTGGTGTTTAGATTGAAATTACTGGTACAATGTCCCATTGAAGAAGAAGTTCCACGTTCATTTACAATTATAATATTACCATTACATTATATACTGGATAAAATTAAGCACAATTTTAATTAAATTAAGTATTGTTCTTTCGTATATGTCTCTTCTGGAACAATATAAGTACTCGTATGTTGATGAATGCGTTGATGCATATATGGACGCCGGAAAACAATCTCGTTGTATCTCAAAAAATTCAACTTTTCTCCAAAACCAAAAAGCTGATTAAATAATTCATTATTTTTAAATTTGACACTCTACTAGATTTAATTTTGTAAATACTTAATTCTAAACTAAAAACCGAGCCATTTTATTATGTGTCAGTGAAGTTGATTATACGTTTATAATTTTTATTCTCATTTTTTTCAACATACAATTTCGTTTTTTGCCGGCGATATGTTTCATAATTTTGTTACGAATAGTAACAACGCCAGTCTTGAATAACTACACTTAAAAAAAATTGTATCTGTATTGAAAATTAGGATATTACTAATACGCTGGCAAACATGAATCCAACACAGCACGCTGGCAAATTGTTTTGTGACAGTAATTCCGGCATAACGTATTGCTGTTTGTACGCGAACAATAAATTCACTTTTAACTAGGACGTTTAAACGGACATTTCCGGCGAAATCACAGCACAATTTCGTGTGTTGCCCCAATGTTTGTCCCAGATGAAACAATAAAACGAATTGGAACAGCCTTCACACTGTTTCCGGCCCCCATTCCCGCGTAACAACAATACAATAGTGTTGGGTGGAAACACTCTGTCAGGCGCGTCGCAATCATAATCGGTACTATAAAAGTCGGAATAGTAATTCGGAACAACACTACTACGCCCCAAGTTACGATAACTTTAGCAACCGCGCGCTATCCATTGCTGTTTTTCTTCTAATGTAATTCTGTCGATTGCAAGTCAAATAGTAATGAATTTCGCAGTGACAGGAAATCGTTGTTGATACAGTGTCAGTTGTGGCGCAGTGAATGAAAATGGTTGAGAGTTGACGCAATAAATTATGGCGGTACAATAACGAAGCGATCAACGCAAATGTGACTTGAAATACTGTTTAAGCGTAGCGTGCGGTAACACGATGCGGTGCAAATATAATGGACAGTAATGTTTCATGCATTTTATCTATTACTAAACAATAAATCTAGTGTTAAGCTGCTTTTGAAGGATAAACATAAGTTGTAGTTTAAGAGTAATGTAGGTAGGTACTCAGAAAGTAGATTATACGTCTTTTACGACTAAATAATCATGAAAAATCATATTTGACCAGACTGCGTTAGAAGGAACATATAACATCATTTGAATCAAATCAGTTGCGAAAATGACATAGACAATACAATTTTCAAATATGGCGCCGGCGATCAGAGAAAAAGGGGGATGAGGGATGATTTTTTTGGTCATTATAATAATATAAATATCAACTGAAAGTTAATAAGCCATTGCACAAATATAAATATTATACACAATGTTAATACTGTACTAAATTGTTTGATTCATTCGTTTTAGTTGATTGTTTAAAACAATCAACTAAAACTGAAGGCAATCAATGGTTTTTAAAAGTCGGTTTTTTGTTTTAATAATTAATCATGTTATATGTATGTCTAGTTGATAGTATATATTGTTATATTTTTAGAATATTATCATTTTCAGTCACTATTGATCTCTATAAGTTGCATAAAAAACACATATTCTTTATCTTTACTCACTGGTTCTTTAATTATCTCGTTAACAACTTCAAAAGTTACTTAAGAATAAAACGTACTTAGCAGTCTTACTGCCCGCGGTTAAACAAAGCCTGGAACGCTTACGTGACCCTTATTTAAACTATAAAGTTAAAATTGAACTATGTCACGGAAAGCAACTATGAGCTTAAACAGTTGTGGCGATGTTCAAAGTTTAATCTTCAGAGTGACCCGAATGGGCTGGGATTATAAGAAATGGGTTTGAACAAGCGCGAGCTGTTAAAAAACCGGTTCCGTATACGTTCAGCAAGGAATTCGTGCCAAAAAGGTCAGCGGAAATGAACCCATAATTTCAGTCATAAAAATCCCGCAAAATCTCATGGAAATTTACGATCCTTAGCTATAAAGGATTGAACATATCTAAAGCAAATCCCTTTTATGTAATGTGTCATACACTACCGGTCAATAATATTTTAATATTGCAGGATAGGTTTTGAAGTTTAGGAAATATAAGACAAATGTAATTTTTACAAAATGATCAATTGTGTTATTAAATCTACTAGTAACTAGACTTTCTTTAGCAAGACTAACTCACTACCGCGGTACTGTCAGTTTTGCACACGTTTACCGTGGTAATCAGCATCTCATGTGTTAATTCTGTGCTAAATTTCAGCGAAATTCATTCGATTATTTGCGTAAAATTAAGTCAATAAAATAATTTGCATTGAGTTGCTATATTTGACGCTAAGATGGTTACTAAAAGTAAGCCGACGGCACCTTTTTATCGAAATTAATAAAACACAATATAACAAGGAAATATTTCATATTAGAAATATGTGACATAATACCCATTCTACCAACTTACAAACTGAAACGCTAGTATGGTTTTTTATAAGTAATGCTAATTAATTTTAGGCTAATAACAGCAGTGTTATGCATTGCTATGTTCTGGCCTGAACAGTGTGGCAAGGAAGATATACTTATCCGAGGCGTT
The DNA here is from genome assembly GCA_949699795.1 of Spicauda simplicius. Classification (NCBI taxonomy): domain Eukaryota; kingdom Metazoa; phylum Arthropoda; class Insecta; order Lepidoptera; family Hesperiidae; genus Spicauda; species Spicauda simplicius. Next base: position 22,174,738 of record OX453062.1, read on the forward strand.
CCGTTGAGTCCTAATCTAAGTAACCTAACCTTTTTCTTTTTGTTTTCGAGGGGGAAACCTTCAAAAGGTACCCGACGCCGTGGGAGTGACGCAGGGTTATGTGGGATTTTTACCGAACTAAAACCCTCCGACTACCGTCCTCGACGCTACAAAGAGGATTCCGGGATCTCCAAAGGAACGCAACCGGAGTCTAGCCGCCATCCATTTCCACCATTCCATCCTAGCCGCCCGCGACCTCAGAACCCCCTTTTAGTCGCCTCTTACGACAGGCAGGGGATACCGTAGCCCTATTCTGAACCCGGAACTACAGGGACAAAGTAACCTAAACTAACCTTCACCATTATTGGACCACTTACCCTTAGGTGGACTGCAATATCTGCATGTTAAACATATTTTTTAACCGACGTCCAAAAAGGAAGAAGTCGCGCTGGATGACGGTGACGAAACCTTGTCCGTACTGAGTACTGAGTATGTTCTAAACCAAAATTAATTGAAATATTTTTTTACTTTTTTGTTACATGGAAGTCGGTAGATATTTTTTGTTTATTTTCAATAATAGTTCACAACATGAAGTATCGCGTTTGCAAATATGACAACAGGAAGGCTGTAAGCGGGTTACCAGCCTTTGCTCGCTACAAAATTAAGTTATCCGATGAAGCCTTATTTCATTGTTGTGTTGTCAACTAATTCCAACGCTTAGCTCGGTACAAATTCTTTTCAGTGCCTGTAATGGAATTCTTTGCCTGTTTTATGCTTTAACACTGAAAGGGACTGAACTGAAATAATCGTTTTGCATTGTAAAAGCTATTCCTGAAAATCTGATTCTGATAGAGTAGATATATGGAGCTGTAATTTTAAATAATTTTATTGGCCTAAGAACTTTACTTAATTGCGGTTAGGTAACATATAAACTCCCCGTAGTTCCAGAATAGGGCTACGGTATCCTGTGCCTGTCGTAAGAGGCGACTAAAAGGGGCTTCCGGGGTTGGAGCAGCTAGAGTGGGACCTCGAACCGTTCGGCCAGGTGAACCCAGGCAGGACAGCGCGCGACGGAATATGTGGCCGCATACCATCGTAAAGACCGAACACAGTGGTGGGTGCTTCCAGCCGCAAACCTGGAAGGAGCCCGATTGAGCAACTCGTTCAGAGGACTCCGGTTGCGTTCCTTTGTAGATTCCAGAGTCCTCCTTGCAGCGTTGAGGACGACCACCGGGGTTGTTTTAGTGGGGTAAAAATCCCACATAACTCTGCATTGCTGCCACCGCACCGGGTACTTTTTGAAGGTTTCCCGCTCGAGAGCAAAAAAAAGGTAACATACAAACACGTTTAATTTTTCTCTAATATTTCCCAGCTGATTTCCTGTAGATGTATTTTTTTTTTATTTCTAAATTACTAAATGTATATTTCAGTGTAATATTTTATAGTTTATCGTAGGTATTGTTCTATATTATAATGTGAAAATTTTTTTTTATGACTAGCCGTCCACTCGCCTTTGTTTCAAATCCATCCAAAAAGTAGACTTTTTGTATCTTTGAAGTAATCTTTTATGTAAATAAAGCAGCAAATGAGCATGCAGTCCTCTTGATGGTAATTTTCACTGCCACCCATGGACACCTTTTAAACAACTTTATTTATAACATGGGTTCTATCTGAAGTCAATCACAGATGCGTTGCCGCTCCCGAGGACTATGATGGTCGCCTCATATAGAAGTGTGCCGGCAACCACACTCTTCCAACGAAAGGCAAAAACTGTTTTACGCTAGAAATAGGTGTGACGGTGGTACTCCCCGGTCGAACAACACTGGTTCTACCACAAAAATAAAGTAGAATTACCAACCAAGCAAGCTGTCCACTTGATGGTAAGTGGTCACTGCAACCCATGGACGTCTAAAAGCAACCTCATGTATTCTGAGGTTCATGTATTTCTGCTTTAAGATGTTCTGTTTGAAGCGATTCACAGATGCATTACTACTCCCGATGACTATGATAGTCGCTCATATAAAAAGTAAACCGGCAACCACATTCTCCCATCGAAACGCAATAACTGCTTCACGCTAGAATTATTTCTCGTTGCGGTGGTATCTCTTCGGTCGAACTACACTGGTTCTGTTACTTACATTTAAGATCCACTGTCAGGAGAGGCATATGTCCAGCAGTGCGAGTATGGGACTTTTATCAATAGCTCTGCATGATAACTTAAAATGTTAAATTTAATGCAATTCAAAGACTATCAAAAAATAAGAAAAGTAAACAAGAAAGAAACATCTTTCTTCCAAATATCTTTTACTTCATGTTAAAATAACTTACTATTAACTGGAAACTTAATAGTAATAAGAAATTTGGAACAACAGTTAACATAAACAATCTTCACGAGAAACTCGCAACCGATAGTGTTGAGAATTGATGCAACCGAGCGAGTGCGGTCACAACTTGCTAGTCAGTAGCGTTTATTTCGCAATACTACTAGCCTATTCCTGCGGCTTTGCCCACTTTAATCACGTTTATAATGTGTTAGTTCAACGTTCAATGTTAATTACAATTACGATTTATTTAATAGTTTTAATCTTACAATTGACATGATTGCACACCATTGTCATGGAACGTACGATCTTTCTTATTGTAACCATCTTTGTATACTACATTCTCGCAATAAATTAATTTAATTTCATTTTATTTCATTAGTATATATTTTACTGAAAAAACTATCTTCCGTCACAACTCATTCGCTTAGAATTCATTTACACTGCTGTGTTGCAATAACCAATTACCAACATTTACAGTTTTTCATGAATTTAAATTAATTTATGACGTTTTCTGCAAACAAAATTATAAACATAGTTACATAGTTATGTTTTTTAAATCGCCTTCACAGTCATTTTCAATTAAAATCTTTAAATTAATTACAAAATAAGTATGATAAAGTTTTGTTATTAAATCTAAATTCTAAGTTAAATTTATTAACAGTGTTGCAAACATTAAAGAACATAACTTCAAAACTTGCGCTAGTAAGTAACAAGGATTAATGCAAGCGAAGCGCGCGTCAGGAACAATGTGCTAACTGTTCCGCAGAACGTCGCTGCAACTGAGGGTGCTTAGTGAAACAATATATTCAAAGTTCAATATATATGTTTGTTTTCTCTTTTTAGGACGTGACATAATACTTTCTATGTACATGTATTCAGTTCTACAAAATTATGACAAGGTGTTAAACAATAACTATCTGAACTTAAAATAATTGTAGCCTATAAAAAAGAGCTGTGAAACAGATGCGATTCAACAAAAAATATTACACTTGTTATATTCATCCACACAAGCATTCAAAATTTATTATTTATAATTGAAACCACTACATTAAGATTAAGACAAACACTTTTCCTACACTACACTTTCCCTACAAAAATCGCAGCGTAAACTATTTAGATTATTATTAAATTTAACTAATGTAAGTAACATAACTTCAAAACTTGCGCCGCCGGTAAGTAACAAGGATTAATGCAAGCGAAGCGCGCGACAGGAACAATGTGCTAACTGTTCCGCAGAACTTCGCTGCTACTGAGGGTGCTTAGTGAAACAATATATTCAAAGTTCAATATATATGTTTGTTTTCTCTTTGGGACATGGACATAATACTTTCTATGAAAATGTATTCATTTCTGCAAAACAATAACTATCTGAACTTAAAAGAATTGTAGCCTTTAAAAAACAGATGCGATTCAATAAACTTTATTACACTTATTATATACATCTACACAGGCGTTTAAAATTTATTGTTTACAATTGAAATAAATATAAGACCACTTTATCAACTTAAATCGCAGCGTAAACTATTTAGATTATTATTAAATTTAACTAATGTAAGTAACATAACTTCAAAACTTGCACCGCTGGTAAGTAACAAGGATTCATTCAAGCGAAGCGCGCGTCAGGAACAATGTGCTAACTGTTCCGCACAACTTCGCTGCTACTAAGAGAGCTTTAATATATTGAATATATAATGTATGCATTATTTTCTCCTTGAGAGATAATGGTAATATAATATTTATTTCTGCAAAGATATTTCAAATATTTTAATCAGAATCTATGTGAAACTACAGACTAGTACAGGACATTAAATACCAAAAATACTATATTTTAATGACTTATTATCTCATGACTTACTCATAACATATGATAATATTCTAACATTATTTGTATTACTATAACGGGTACTTAGAACAACGTAAGGCTAATAACGAAGCCATTTCAGTACAAAGTAAATGGCGCCAGTCCTTCGCTTAGGCTAGGGATGGGTTGTAAGAGTTTGCTAAATTTTAAAAAGATATACGTATGTCGCATCGTCAACATGTAGCGCCATCTCTTAATGATTAATGCAAACATCAGGTTGATATTGTTTCCTGAGCGAAGTCGGTTTCACGTGGTAAGATTTGACAAGTGTCACTGTCAATAGAAAGAGAAAAGATGGGCGATAACCGTAATGGTTTTTGATTCGAATATGGTAACATGAGAGTGATGGGTGGTCGCCACGTGAAGTTGAAATCGTTGCATTTACTCACGAGCCTCATCAATTACTCTCGTTTTGTATGAAACAAAGTTATATTAAGTTTGTATCTTGCACCAATTTGAAAAAAATTAAAGGAATAATTTTAATTATTAACAATATTGTTGTTTGAGAAAGGATTTGAGAAGAGAATACCCAACATTACGTGTTGCACCTTACACCAAAGTGCGGGTAATCCAATATAGTTAGACACTTAAGATGATCTTATTGATAGTCACGGGAATATTAAGAAAATAATAAAGCTACAATTTGTTCCTATCTACCGTAAGAGGTGATAAAAGAGAGTTTTTGGGCTTGCGATTGGCACTTGTGGAACTCGAACCACCTATCTATCCCATATCCCACTAATAATGTTTCACATGTTAGGCATCCCGTCTTAAGCACTTAAAGTATGGGAAAAGCGTAATTAATAGCTCCTAATCACTGTCCAACTCACAAATCGAGTGCGGTGCATCTACATTCCCAGAGAACCTCCCATCACGTTTGGATGGAGAACTTGAAGTCATCTAATTAACACTGTGCTATGACATGGGGCTCTTCAAGAAAGGTTTAAAAAGAACTCCTTCAAAGCCGGCGAAGGATTGGCGACTCCCCTGGTGTTGCAAATGTCCATAGGCGACGGTGACTGCTTTCCATCAAGTGGCCTGTCTGCCTTATCGTTAGATCCAACTATAAAAAAAACTAATCATATTACAAGTAATGTTTAAATCCCACACACTTCAACTATAGTTCCCTAGGTACCTTTGGAATTTTCCCTCGTAATCAAAAAAAGCCTGGGATTAAACGTCAAGTATTCGTGGAAAGTTGTCTCGTGAACAAATAGTTCACGATATTTCATCATATCACTTTGCTCTGTTTTTTTATATCTCAAACTGCTTTTTGCATTAAATTATACCACTTTGCTCTTTAAACTATGTCTGAAACTCCTGGTCTAAATATGAACACTAACGGAACATGTGGACCGCTATCGTTACGTCTCATCAGTTTATCTCATTCTCGTGCAGATACAACGACTTCACTTCTGTTTAATAACTTGGAAACATACGGGTATATTTTGTGTACGGACACGCTGCTGTCTTGCAAATTTATTATTCAAATCTAATCAATTTTGCACGCTTTCTGCTCACATAACCCCACACTAGGATATTCTCCTGTGTCGTGGGTACCATGAACACACACAAGACCAATGCACAAACACCCAGATCCAGAACATGAATCTAAACTCATCATTCAGGTGCCTGTCTGGCCGGGAATCGAACCCGGAACGCATTGCGCGTCAGACAGGTATGGTAACCGCTGCGCCACGCAGGTCGTCAATTTTGCTTTTTTTTTCAATAAATATCCTTGAATTTAATACGTTAATGTATGTATTTCTAAGTTTGCGATTCATTCTGAATAATAATGGCGAGGCATAAGTGCTTACGTAAGGCACGCTGAGAATTCCTTCGGGATGGCAAGCTATTTACTAATTTTACTATTCATTTTGTATAGTTTCGCCTACTGTAAATATACGTAGTTTTTTTGGGTACTTTTTACGCAGTTATTTCCATGTCGCCGTACTTCTAAAACATTGGTTTTCCTTTTGATGATTGTTACCAAATACGTTATTGTCATGAGTAACAAACCACTATACGAGTGATTTTAGACTTGTAGCGCGGCATATTTAATATACGCCGTACGTTGGGACGCCACTTGTAGGGGGTTCGGCTTCAAAATACTTTCAAGTTTTTTTACATTATTTAATCCCAGCGTACACGATACAACTCGAGGTAACAAGAGAGAGAGGAAGGGGGTGAGGTCCGAGACGCGGGCGCGCGAGTCAGCGCGAGGGCAGGGAGCGTCCTGATTGGCCGCTGCTACGCGCGAATATTTGAAATGGCCACAGATAAAACAGACTAAAACGGAACGCGCTACAACATACGAATTTTATAATTATATTTGCATAACACAAAATATGAGCAACGTACTATAGAATTGCCGACGAGGTCACGGTAGGTAAACAGATATTAAGGATGGCACATAATGTATAAAGTTATGTAGTTATATAAAGTAGGTTTTAAATAATGTTAACATTTCGTATTGTATTGTAGTGGATTTTTTTTATATGGTTGAAGTAGCAAACGAGTATGCAGTCCCCCTGATGGTAAGTGGTCACTGCCGCCTGCATGGACACCTGTAAGTAACTTCAAATAGAACACGGGTTCTATCTGAAGTTAATGTTGCTACTCCCGAGGACTATGATGGTCGCCTCAAATAAAAGTATGCCGGCAACCACACACTTCCATCGAACGCAAAAAAAAATTCACGTTAAAAATTGGTGTGGCGGTGGTACTTCCCCAGTCGAACGATACTGGTTCTAGCACCTGGAATTTCCAATTAAATATAGAAGGCTTCTTCTGATAGATCAATCATAAAAAAGATAAAAATTACAATGTAGAGCTCCTGTAACACATACAAGATAATTTTAACTGCTGGGAGCTCACAAAGTTTTCATTTAAAAATGTAACTCCGTAATTAGAGTAAGTCACTCCAGTTGCTTCAATGTAAAAAGTATGCAAATAGGACCGTTGCAACGGGAAATAAAATTTTATTGCATCACTCGTATGTGCCCGCGACATTGCTGTGCACTGTTCTAAATTACGTAGTATCTTCTCGTCCACAATCCCTCAGTGCCTGACGTTGAAATTATTCGAGCAATGTGTGTTGCCAGTGATGACCAACGGCGCCGAAACGTGGTCCTTTACTGTAGGCCTCATTCAGAGGCTCAGGGTCGCACAGCGCGCTACGGAGAGAGCTATGCTCGGAATTTCGCTACGAGACATGATTCGCAACGATGAAATCCGTAGACGAACAAAGCTTACCGAAATAGTTCTCAAAATTAGCAGGCTGAAGTGGCAATGAACAAGGAGTACAGGTCGCCCCCCTACCAGATGAACCGATGACCTGAAGAAGACAGCGGGAAACCGTTGGATTCAGAGGGCACAGGACCAGTTGGAGTGGCGCCATTTAGGGGAGGCCTATGTTCAGCAGTGGACATCAAAAGGCTGATGGATGGATGGATTGTTCTAATTTAGGCACCTGCTTGTGATGCTTCGTACGAAGTTACCTAAGTTTCACATGCATATGCATGCATATTATAGTGATATATTTGCGTTTTATATAAGAATTGAAACGGTGTTTAACTTGCCTTATCCTGACACGAAGCTAATTAAATATTTTAGATTCATGACTTTTTGTCTAAGATCGAAGACAAAAACAAGTATGCAGTTAACTTGATAATAAGCGCTCATCATACTTCTTCTGAAATTCTTTATGCAACTATAAACAGAACTTTTCCTGTTATATCTGAAGTCAATCACAAATGCATTTATTGTCAACTAGTTAGTTACTACTATTGCCTCATATAAAAGTGAGCTGCCACCACACCCTTCCACTAAAACAGAAGAACGTAAAAAATAGTTGTGACGCATCTAACACTTTACACTGTCTACACGGTACACACTTCACTTTACTTCTTCTAGAAATATAATCCCAGCCATCCATCCATCCATCAGCCTTTTGATGACCACTACTGGACAAAGGCCTCCCCTAATTGACGCCACTCCAACCGGTCCTGTGTCCTCTGAATCCAACGGTTTCCGGGGTGTCTTCTTCAGGTCATCGGTCCAAGTGTCCACTTAGTAGAGGGAGGAAATATAATATAATAACATAATCATAATTAAGTATTTGAAAACTAAATTTCCATGTCCATCATATTTATACATCACGAAAACTAATTAATTTTGTGACTAGTTTACAATAATGGTTTAGGTCAGTAGTACATTCCGTTTTTTTATAAATTGACTGAAATATGGTTACTATTAAAGAGGACGTACGGTTGTAACACCCCTCGCCTGTTGGAAACTTTACTTGTGTGCTCTGCGTAAACCAGCAGAGTGACATTAGTTATGTACTAGAGAATTGTAGATCCATAAAAATACTATAAATAAATCTGCAAAATTATGTTTCTATCTCTTATGGTTAACTCACAATAATTACTTTTTAAAAATTTCAATAACAATTATTACGTTATTTTCCAGGCTGTTTGTTTCTGTTCAGTATTAATCATTATCTAAATAAGTGTATTTGTTAGCTTCACAATTAAATTTCCTCCTCTTATCATGCGTGATAACAATAGACAGACGTGCATACAATTTTGTATATAGACAGCGGAATACTAGAGTGACTGCAATACAGTTGCTAATTGCGCCGCCGGCCTTGCACAAGTTGGCTCTTCTTCATGTTTTAATTAAACATTAAAAATATTTTTATGTTTTTAGATGCACGTGTCAAGGTAGCGGAAGATTTCACTAGTATGTGCTGCATGAAATATAAAACTATCATTGACTTTGGAGTGCGAAAGAAATTGCGAAAATTTATGCAAACGTCAATTAAATAAATGTATAATTTAATTTTTTAGGCGAAAACGTTTTTAAAGCGTATTTTCAATAACGATTTGATTGTGAATGAATTAAATATTATATTTTGAAAGCAGAAATTTTTGCAGCCTACTTGATATTATAGCGTCTCTGCTATCTATGTGGATAAGATGTCTTAAAATTAAGCTAAGTATGAGTCGGACTCGTGTACGAAGGGTTCCGTACCATTATCTATGAAAAGCGGCAAAATAATCGTAAGTGCTGTATTGGAGCCTCACTTAAATATTTTGTTGCTTAAATATTATATTTTATTTATTCTGTTTTTAGTGTTTGTTGTTATAGCGGCAACTGACATACTTGTCTGTGAAAAGGGTACGGAACCCTGATTATAGGAGTTCCTACTAATCATAATAGGTATATTATAAATTTGGTGCTACTATACCACTCTTAATAACAACACACTCTGACATTAGAAGCGCGGAACATTTAACACTTCTAGAAACGTGGATGTTTGAGGTAAAAAAATGTGTTTTGCATTTAAGTGGTTGAAATTCCGTGCACATAATACATATAATCATATTTAATGAAAAGTCTTAACACTCATGATTATACGCTTAATAAAATATTAACTAGAGCAGGAAGAAAATCGAAGTGGGTCAAGGGACGCCCTCTCTTCTAGTGCTAAGTTCCATTACCCAGTATGGATTATCCCTCAGATTTCCAGGAAACCTGGAGAGCGTACTATCCCAATAGTTCATAAATACAACGCAAAAGTAGGAATGGATACAATGCTACCCTAATAAGACCAAATAAAGTTATTCTCCCTGAAATTATAGGCAATTATATTGCAAGCTTAAGCGCTGATGTGTTCTGGTCTGGATATACTTATTCGAGGCGTTTCAACTTTGTCCTGCAACGCACCAGTGGCTCTCAGGTAGGACTTTAATATTACATAGGTTTGATTATAGATATCAATGAGCAGCAATAGCCTATTATATATACCTTAAGATAGACTGCATGCTCGTATTTTTTACTTTTATATTATGAAAAAGCAATAAAAAATTCAACCTACTTCCATTCCAATTCAAATAATTTAAATATATTTTGGTTTAGAATATACCAGTTATGTAACGATTCGCACTTGACCAGTGCGGTGGACTATAGCCCAAAGGTCTCTCATTCTGAGAGAAGACTTGCCCGGCAGTGGGACAATAATGTGTTGATGAGAGAGTTATATAACAAATGTTATTATTTGAATGCGAATATATATATCAAAAAACCCAAAACAATGTTTGGAATGCAATACACGCCCTTGTATTTACAATGTATTCATATATTATAATCATTGCGTTCTTACAAGATTACGGCATTTGTATCGCGGTTTACTCCGTTTATTAAGCTATCGTAGGAAACCGGTAACATATAACGATAGAAGGTATCCGGTGTTAATTAATTTGAAAATAATACTGTGTTTGTAAAAATTAAATTTGTTGGTTACGTACTTATTTTTTAAGTTTAAACAACCTAAATAAATGATTGGCAAAAATAATAAAAAACACCCATTACTAATTCAAAATATAAAGGTTAAGCAGATGCATTATCTTAATTGTTAGCTTGACGGAAATTCATGGTTTACTTAATAATAAATGTTAAATATGTTTGTGATATAATATATGTACATATGTCGATCATGACTAAAGTTTGTTTTAGAATGAAATAATATCCATAATTTAATTTTTTGAGATATAACATTGGTATCTTTTTCTTATTATATTTCATTCTTTTGATACACAAGTATGTAGATGGACAATCACATTGTATATGCTCAGGAATCCATAGAATTAATGTGGACGACACTATAGTAAGTAAGAGTAAGAAAAGAACTTTCAATGTTCCTGCAACGAGATAATAGAACACTATTAATATGTATAACGTGCCATAGGTCCTCAAAGTGTATCGCTTGTCGCGCGACACGGCACACGGTGCGTAGTCGCTCGCTGTAGATAGTTGGCGCGACGCGACGGGCGACGTGACCCGCGCGCTTAATGTGTTATCGGAGAGATTCCCTGTATTGAATCTTGTTTGGGTACATACACATTATTTCTATTTAATTTACTGTTAAAATAGTGTGAGCAGGCAGTCTCAACCTACAAATGAGTAAAATTTATCAATTGTCTCGAATAAAAAACAAACTGATACAAGAAATCCTTGGATTAAACGCCAGAAGTATCTTTATGCACGGGCCCATAGAGGAATAAATTGAACTAATGTGGACGAGAGTATAGTAAGTAAAAGAAATAAAAGAAGTTACAATGTTCCTCTTACGAGATAATACAACACTATTAACATGTATAACATGCCATAGATTCTCAAAGTGTATCGCTTGTCGCGCGACACAGCACACGGTGCGTGGTCGCTCGCTTAAATAGTTGGCGCGACACGACGGAAGACTGACCCGTGCTTTTAATCTGTTACCGGGCTCCCTGTATTGTTTCTTGTATAGGTATTTGGTAATGTATTGTCATGAACATAAGACAATACATTTTTATTATATAGTGTAGAGCGGTAGATTCGTAGCGGACGAAGCCTGGGGAATAACGACGTGTGTGTGGACATATTAAATTTTAAAATAATGTATACTGCAGATATACTTGATAAAGATTTTTGAAGTATTTACGTTCCCACAGTAGGTCCAAACTTTTTTACCTTAGATATTTTACACAAAGTAACGCACTACCAACGAATATTATTAATACCAAGGATTGCTTAAAAGTTTTTGTATGAATATTTGAATTTCTATGCATTAGAATATTGGTATAAATTTTAGAACTTTCATATTTTTTATTTGTCCTTTAATAACTTTCGCGAAAATATCAGACTAAAGCTTTTCTAGTTTTGCAGCGAAATCCGTACTAAGCCTTGAAACAAAAATAATTTCGATACGAATTTTGCAGGTAAAAAGCTAAAAAACTTAACGTTCGTTTCAATCATGGTTTTTTGGTACGAATATGTTCATTTAGTCGTTATTTTAAATTAAAATACTTTTGGTTCTATTTCTGCGGAATACCATACTTGCTATAAGGTAAGGTTCTACATAGCACCTTTATAGGTAAGGTAAAGTTCTACATAGCACCTTTATAGGTAAGGTATCTTTATCTTTTTTTATCTTCTTATCAAACAAAATTACTCATTTAAAATATTTTTACTTCTATAGAATGGCGATTAGCTACTAAAAAAAGGTTAAAATTTTTGGTCCATTACAAATTATTTACAGATGTTAAAGTATTATGGTAACTGGATTACATAAGAGAGATACAAATAATTTTCACAGCATTACCTGCTTCCGTCATGGCTACAACGGTAATTAATATGATATGTGTTATCCAAGATCAAGAACTATGTGTGTGTCGAGTTTCAGTGAAATCCGATCTATAATTTTTGAGTCACATTATTCCTTATATGAGCAGTGATGGCCTAGGGGTTGAAACTTGCCCTTTCGATCGGGATGTCTGAAGTTCAAACTTGCCTGAGTCAAACGCACCACTGATTTATCGAAAATTATTATTAGAAATTAATTATCACTGTAAAAATATTTTAAAGTAAAAATATTTTAAAAAAATGTAAAAATATTAAAAAAAAATGTAAACATATTTTAAGTAAAAATATTTTAAATCTGTGAATGAAAGCATCGTTAGGAAACCTAAACAACCGAGAGTTCTTAAAAAAAGTTCTAGGAGGTGTGTGAAGTCCCCCAATTCGCAGTTGGCCAGCGCGGTGGACTATGGCATAAAACACTCTCATTCTGAGAGAAGACCCGTGCCCAGCAGTGGGACATCAATGGGTTGATAAGATATATAAGTCCTCACAAACTTTCACATTTATAATATTGGGAATATACTAAAAATATACAGGTCGAATATATTGACCCTAATGAGAGTCACACATCAGCATATGGCATGAAATGGGCATACAAACTTGCAAATAGAATTTGTATGTGCTAACTGCGTGTAGTGCGAATGTGACGATGTTCGAACACGGATGATTGGCCACTGGCTTTTATTGGAGCTAGAAATTGTGTCAGCTATTACGGTTCCTATAGCTTATATATATTTATTTAGTTACTCTAATGCTCATAAATATTCTATAGCAGAATCGTATCCATCCATCAGCCCTTTGAGGTCCACTGCTGGACATAGTCCTCCCCTAAATGATGCCACTCTAACCGGTCCTGTGCCTTCTGAATCCAACGGTTTCGCGCTGTCTTCTTCAAGTCATCGGTCCACCTGGTGAGGGGGCGACCTGTGCTCCTTTTGCCTAAACGTGGTCGCAGAATCGTATATTCGAGCTAAATCCCAATATTTTGTTCGTTAAAATATATTATTTGTTCTCTAGTTTACAGCACGTAAAATGGATTATTATTTTCTCCCTTCTCTTATATGATACGATTCCCATGACCATGTCACCCATCAAACAGTTAAGCCCGTATTGTATCCAACTGCATTAAATGGAGTGTAATGTTTTTTGAGCGTATCTATGTATATTAGTCACCCGTTGCAATGGTCGAAATTTGACAGTAATTTCAATTAAAAAACTACACTTAATATTGTCCAAAGCACGTAGCATTGTAGCACGAATAATTCTTAAATTCAAATAAATTATAATAATTTTCAATTTATTTTGAACGCACTCGTTAAAGGTAAAGAGAGGTTGAATTAGCTAAGCTGCATTTAAAAGCAAATGCGGGTATTTTGACAAAGACATCTGACATTGTGTGTTCATAGTAAGACATTGAATGTTCTATTTCCTTTATTATGTATGCGTTTGTATCAAATGCAAGGTAGTGTTTGTATGTGTTTTTAGTTGATTTTATGTATGTTTCATGCATTATTTGAAAAAAATAATAGCATTGTGCAATCCTTCGATAACTGTGCATAATTTCATACTCCTCCGCCTGCGGCAAGTATCTTAAAAACGGATCACAAGTTTTTGCTTTATGTATTAATTTATAGATTATCATAACATTCATATCAAATGAAAGTTAATAAATAAGCGGTAATAATTACTTACTAATAAAAGGTTAATCTAGCATTTTAACTATTTTTTACTTGCTTTTCTTATAAATTAAAAATCATTACTAAGAGTATTAGCATGTACAATATTTACATTGTTTGGAGCAACATAGAAAGTCCGCCCAACTTCCCGTAACAAGGATTAATTCGACCGCAGCTTGCGGTCTCAACAACTTAGTGTCTTTGTAATGCGCTTTTGTTAGACCTTTCCTTTTTCACCGACTTCATTATCGTGTTTATAGGACTTGTCCTTTATCGCTCTTTATAATTAACAAACTTCAGCTTTAACATTCTTAGTCTTCGGGGATGAATTTTCGAATTTCATTCTAGGTTTACTTTTGAATATCTATTTTCATGTCGTTTCCCGTATCCAGTGGAGCAGTGATAGCCTAATGGTTGAAAACTTGCCCTCTCGATCGGGAGGTCCGAGGTTCAAACCCAGGCACGCACCACTGATTTATGTGCGTATTAGAAATTAATTATCACTGCTTTTCGGTAAAGGAAAACATCGTGAGGAAACCTACTCACCCGAGAGTTCTTAAAAAAAAAAAAAGTTCTCGGAGGTGTGTGAAGTCCACCAATTCGCACTAGGCCAGCGCGGTGGACTATGGCCTAACACTCTCTCATCCTGAGAGAAGACCCGAGCCCAGCAGTGGGCCAATAATGGGTTGATGAGAGACCTACTCAGGATTTGCGGTTTTTGAATTATTTTTATGTAAATCACAAACACCGGCACACTTTTGTATGAGGCGACCATCATAGTCCTCCGGAGTAGCGACGCATCTGTGATTGATTTTAGGTGAAACCCATGTTCCATTTGAAGTTCCTCACCGATGTCCATGGGCGGCAGTGACCACTTACCATCAGGTGGAATGCATGCTCGTTTCCTACTTCAATCAGATAAAAAAGCAGCGCAAAGTTTGATACAGTTCGGGTTGTGTGTCGTGATATGAAACCTAGAACAGAAAAACGAACTAGACGTAGATTAGATAGGTTCATCTACCACTAGTGCTTGTCAAAGGTTTCTTTCTGCCACCGAAATTTCACCGACACCACGATTCATGAAACTAGGTCGAAATATTAGCAAAAGAATTCTAATAGAACTTAAAAACCGCATATCGTGAGTACCCGTTATATATTAATCTATATCTATATATTAATATGTGAAGCAAAAACTTGTGGTGCATTTTTAAGTAATATGCCGCAGACGGATTAGTACGAAATTTTGCACGTTTATTTATAGTGGACGTAGAGAAGGAGTACAGAATGTTAATTTTTTTTTTCAAATAATGCATATAACATACATAGAATCAACTAAAAACACACACATTAACGTGAATTTGTCACGGACACATAAATAATAAACGAAATATAACATCCAATGTCTTACTATGAAAACACTAACGTCAGAAATGTCAGTGTCTTTGCCAAAATACTCGCTATTGCTTTTAAATGCTTAGTTATTAAACCTCCAGATGTCTTTATCAAAATACCCACTTTTAAATGCAGCTTAGTTAATAAACCTCTTCTTACCTTTAACGTGTGCATTCAAAATAACTAGAAAATTATTACAATTTATTTCAATTAGAGAAATATTGGTGCTACTTCGGATAATATGAAGTTTAGATTTTTAATTTAAATTAGACTATTAAGTATCAATTTCGTGATAACTAATTCTAGTCAAAAATCAAAGATTTCAAATATTTAAAACGTATCTGTTAATCTAATGTCCGTTAAATACAATTACAGGGTACTTCGGTTAGCTCTTGCGTCATCAGGGATTAACTGGGTGATAACGCCGCCACAACTACACCCTGTTTCTTGTTTCACTGGACTTAGCGCCTGTTTGCGGTTGTCTACTTACAATGGAATTAGTTTTGCTATTTCTACAGATTCATATATAAAACAATTTATTACATTACAATCTTTGGTGTAATATAATTGCGTTAAAAATTACATTAGGCCTTAACAAGTCGTCCATGTAGTTCCAGGATCAGAATAGGGCTACGGCAGTGGCGGATTTACCAGCAGGCTGAGTAGGCTGGAGCCTAAGGCGGCAAATTTTAAGGGGCGGCAAATTTAGTTCATAATTTTTTTATTTCGGTTTACAAATTAAAAAAAAATATTATACACACATAATACGAATTTCAAAAATTGGAGAGCATTTAAAATATTTAACAAAAATCGAAATATTCTCATATCCAGTGCTAATTAATAAATATTTCAACATCTCTGCATGAACAATTCCTAAACGCTTTACTAATTATACATTACTGATTAGGAACTTTTAGAATATCGCAATAGCGATTCGATATTATAATCGAAATTTAGTAATTGTTACATATATTCACTGATAACTGCTATAATTTTTTCTCCGTGTACCTAATAATTATGAGATCTGCTTAACCAATTCAATCTTGATATAATATCGATGGTCTAACCATGATTGCTGCAGCAAGTTCGCAACTTGTCAAATTCAATTTCAGAAAGTAATTTCTTTATGCGTAAAAATACTGACTAAAATTTACTAATTTTATTAAATAAAAAACTAGTTCAATACCTTATAGAGATCATATTAATCGAATAACTGATAGTTGTGACTTGACAATAAAAAAAATCCTTCCACAAAATATGAAGTGAGACAATTTGCTCATTAGAAAGTTGATACATTTTATCAGTTAATTATTTTATTTGTAGTAAGAAAAAGTTTTGAAATTCCAAATGAGCAGGCCTTAAGCGCTCATGTCGTACACGAATTATCTAAATTCAATGTTTACATCAGTAGATTTGATAACTTTTTTGCAAAGCCAACTTTTTCAGAAAATGTCAATGGGAATGAATTAATTATAATAAGATAAAACAATACTTAGCTGCAATTTTTTATTCAACGGCTTCTCTCCAATTAAATAAGTATATTAAAAAAAAATGAAGTGAAAAATCGGATTTAGATTTTTAGGCAAGAATAGAGCATACCTACTACGCGCTTCGCACTTAAGGCATGCAATTGCGTAGTCGTATTTGTATTGTAACGCCAGAACAAACGACATGACGATTCGGTAATTTCGATATTTTTTCCTTAAAATAATGTTTTTTAATAATTCTTTGCTATAAAAATAACCAAGGATCTAACACGGTACCATAGTTCTCAATAATAATAACTATATGGGAAAAGTTGATGTAACGAGGATGATGGAGCACAAATTATAAAGTTGAAATTTCATTGATAGAAAATTGATATGATTGTGGACTAATATATCAAAATTTAGAGGCGGCAAAAATTGAATAGCCTATGGGCGGCAAATCTATAAATCCGCCACTGGGCTACGGCATCCCCTGCCTGTCGTAAGAGGCGACTAAAAGAGGCTTCCGGGGTTGCAGGCGGCTAGAATGGGAGCTCGAACCGTTCGGTTAGGCGATCCCGGGAAGGACGGCGGTATATGTGGTCGCATACCGTCGTAAAGACTAGACGGAGCGGTGGGCCCAGCCACCCATCTGGGAGGAGCCCGATGGGGCAACGCGTTCAGAGGATTCCGGTTACGGTCGGACCGAGTTCCCGGAGTCCTCTTTATAGCGCCGAGGACGGCCACCGGGGGGGTTTTAGTGCGGTAAAAATCCCACATAACCCTACGTCGCTCCCACGGCGTCGGGTACCTTTTGAAGGTTTCCCCCTCGAAAACAAAAAAAAGGCCTTAACAAGTATCTACGCAATTTTCCAAGGTAGTAGAACAGGTACGATCGAAGAGGTACTGTCACTTAAAAGGAAATATTCTTATAATCTAAAACAGAAAAATGCTAATTTACAATTTTTCTTAAAACATTACACAAAATTGAGAAACAACTATCTTCGCCTAATAATTAAGAAAAAGTAACCAAAATCGTACCATAGCATTTTTATTTTTTTTTTCATTAATTTGAATAAGCTATAATAAATTTTATCGCGGAATTGATATGGTATAATTTTTTGTAGGAAGGAAGCATACATAATTTGTAGAGACGACGAGATCTCCCAACTCTCAAACAGTGAGCAAGACAAAAAGGGCATTACCCAGTACCCCTACACGCGAAGTGCCACTGAATGCTTAATTACTGAAGGATAAACAAAGTTGTTTTTCTGCTACCCTTTATTATTTCCTCAAGTCTTTGTTTAAGTTAGTGTTTCGTCCAACTTCACAGTTCTTGGAATTATGTCTTTACTGATTGTAATTAAAACGCTTTCTAAGTTTCATAAATAAATAATCATTATAAACCCTTTATACCCTCTTAGCCCCATTTTAGGAATTTCTTCTGGATCATGATTAAATGAATATATATACTCCCAGTCCACCAATTCGTCCTTGGCCAGCGCGGAAGACTATGGCCTAAACTCTCTCATTCTGACCGTGCCCAGCAGTGGGACAATAATGGGTTAACGTGACATACACCTAGACCCAGAAAAGATATTTAAATGCATGAGATACCTGTCTGACCAGGGATCGAATCCGGATCTCACAACGCATCAGATTGGTAAAGTAACCGCACTTCATGGGTCGTGGAATACCTTTCTTCGACTCAAGATAAATCATTCGTATTTAGGTTAGTTGAAGTTTATTTACAGGTATTCAAATACTCCTGTTTTAGAAGGTAACTTTTGAAACTACTCCTTATATAAAGGCTTGTAATTTAATTTCGATTTGTGTTTGTTTAAAATTCGATAGTCAAGATTTTAATTGGAATTCTATTAGGAAAATTAAAATTTAACAGTATGACAATATTATTCGCGTAAATTCTTAACTAAATTTATCATAGTCTTCTTCATTTAAGCTGTGTTAGTTGCACCGGATATTCAAAGATTTGGTGACGTTCTTGCTAGTCAACTATTATAATGTATTAGCCAAATCTAGAGGACTCCCTCATCTAGCACCACAATATGCATGGTATTTCGTCACATACATAAAACTTTGCATCACTACATAGTATAAAACAAAGTCACTTTCCGCTGTCTGTTGGTATGTATGCGTAGATCTTTAAAACTATGCTACATATTTTAATGCAGTTTTTTTAATAGATAGAGTGATTCAGGTGGAAGGTTTTTATGTATAATACTTGCACAATAAAGTGGAGGGACACTGGTAATTTTAGATTTTTGACTTTTGGGCGGATCGAAGTTCGCCGGGTCAACTAGTCAAGTATAAAATAGATCGCACGAATAAATATCAGAATTACCCATTATTTTAACTAACATTAATTTATGTGGCCGCGATTAATGTTTTGTCAATTAAGATCTAATAAGGTTAAATTTATTTCGATTTTGTATTAAGAAGCTGTACAAGCATTTCGTTTATAATTTTCGATGTAGATACGGTCCAAAATTTATCTTCATTTAATAATTAATTCATTAACTATAGAATCTCTTAGTGAACTCGTATTTCTCGGGCAGAGAAATGCTTAAATTAACTGCACCTTAACCAATATGTTACAGTAAGAGATTGGAAGCGATGAGCGATGAACACAAAACAATATGCAATGTTTGATATGATAATAATGTGTCATGGCAACATCTATTCTATTCTATCATCTATTTTTTTGTTGTTTCGTCAAATTTAACATCAAATTTCTGAAAAAAAATTACACCCGTAGGAATTAAAATGGGGCTACGGTATCTTTTGACGGTCGTAAATGGCGACAGAGAGGGTGCTACAGGGGTTGCGGTTGGTTTTCAAGTTTTTTCCTCTAGAATAAAAAAAATGGTATGAAAGTTGCTATATTACAGAGTTTTCTGGTAAATTTTGCCCCTTTAAATTGAGTTAGCTCTTTTGTGACACATTTAAACTTAATAGAGGTAACGCACTAAGATAATATGAAGCATGCAATTTACGTGATGGCGACTACCGCAAATGGATGTCGGTAATAGTGTAAGATAAATTTAACGCGAAATTAGCCACACAACCCTAAATACTAAGTTGGAACGCCTCTGATAAGCCTCTAGCCTACCACACCCTTCAGAACATGGCATATAGGCAAATAGGCATGGTGGTGGTGCTTCCGAAGTGGAACCACAAGGAATTCTGCGATCTTTATATACTCTTATTCGAAAGCTTAGAGTCGCTCAGCGTGCCAAGGAGAGGGCTATGCTTGCAATTTCGCTACGAGACATGATTCGCAACGATGAAATTTGTACGACCACGTTTAGGCAAAAAGAGTACAGGTCGCCCTCCACATCAGGTAAACCGATGACCTGAAGAAGACAGTGAGAAACCGTTGGATTCAGAGGGCACAGGACCGGTTGGAGTTGCGCCATTTAGGGGATCTACCAGTCACAGCCTGTCCAGCAGTGGACATCAAAGGGCTGCTGGATGGATGCATGGATGGATAGATACTCTAATTTTTAAATAGATACCTACTCTCTTTATAGTTTTAAGCTTCAATTCAAACAAGTACCTTAAAAACACGCTTATTAAGTTATGCATTCCTTGTGTAAACGCTGCTTCAATTAATTTAAAATATATTCTCCGCGGGAATAAGATTGCGGGATTGAAGCGTGATAGTTGCGGTCATACCCTGAATGAAAAATGTAATATTAGGTACAGAATTTACACGATAGGTGGGACTGAATGATAAACGCGTAAGTCGGTGTATAGGAAATACATAACTCAAATTTAATAGTAACTATGCGGTGATTGTACGTTGCCGACGACCCGCGTGGCGCAGTGGTTACCATACCGGTCTGACGTCCGAATGGGTTCCGGGTTCGATTCCCGGCCAGATAGGTATCTGAATGATGAGTTTAGATTCCTGTTCTGAGTCTTGGTGTTTGTGTATTCGTCTTGTGTGTGTCCATGGTACCCACGACACAGAAGAAAATCCTACTGTGGGGCTATGAGTGTAGAAGAGTGTACGTGACAAGTCGAAACATTTATGTTACCTGAGGAAAAGTGTTTGGACAGTAGGTTACAGCGTAAGTTAGGTTAGCGAGATTGTTCACATTAAATTTTCTTAAAGTTTCTTAGACTAATCTAGCGACAAGCTTTTATATGATAGAAAATTGTACGATGCAACAAAATGATGGGTTTGACTACTGCAAAACTTATTTTTTCCTTTTCAGTGCATTGAAATAAAAGCTTGATTTAAAAAGTATATTTTTAATATTATTATATATATATATATAAATTGCTTTAAAGTATCTTTGTTTGGGAGTATAACATTAAAACACATTTGTAGGATAAAAATATAAAAACCTCTTTAAATGTTGTCTACCTGTCAGTCTGGGTTGCGCATTTTTCATATCTAAGAGTAAAAAGAATTCAGTATACTCATTTCATTTCCACGAAAAATGTATGAACCCTAAGACTCGCTCACTAAATCTACTTATTTCCCTCCATATTTCCAAAGCGAGCTTAGCACAGCTTTAAATATTCAACAAGTCATGCGTGGTGGCTGTTTTGTTATTGAAATTAACTTCGTTTAAAATTCATACGCACTACGCCCTGCGAGATTTCCTCCTGTACCTGCGGACAGTGAGCGAAAAAGTATAATCACGGTTTTTTATTATGTCCTTGGCCTTTATACTTTGGGATGGGGAATTATATTTTCGTGTCTCAATTTACGATGTTCTGTGAAGTGATTTTTTTAAGTAACGTTGTCACGAGTTATAATTTAACAATTTTACATACAAAGTGCCTATTATGATAAGGAAAATACATTATATTGTTTTAAATAACAGTAAAAAAGACATTAAAATACATCAAAGTTAAACAAGATAAAAGGTTAGACAAGAAACTATTCTTCACGCTTCAATGTTTTATAATCTCGTCATACAACACGGAGCAGTGCCAAGCCACAAGTTGTCGTTTACAGTCATTATTAGCACTCTTGAATAGAACTCATTTTATTCCGCTGATGAAGTACCTCGACTTAAACCTTAAGGTTATAAATTCAGAAAATGGGCGACAGCGATTTCCTGTATATCATCAACACTTATTGCGGTCAACAACACATATGTCTAACGCGGTTACTACTCGCAAAATCTGTGGACTTCACACACCTCCGAGAACTTTATTTTTTGGGAGCGACGCGGGTTATTTGGGATTCTTACCGTACTAAAAGTCGCCCGCAAATCCGAAAGCCCCTTTCAGTCGCCTCGTACGACAGGCAGGGGATACCGTAGCCCTATTCTGGTCCCGGGACTACAGGGACACACACAGTCACCCTTAGGAGTCATGGTGAACTTATTAAATACTTGTTGTATACCTAATTCGCCTTTTAGTGTACAGAATTCACAGAAGTTTGCGAAAATCAGTTGTATCTCGGTAGCGTGCAGACAAAGATTACTGTTATGATAATTGCAACGATTTCTAGAATCTGCATCGCAAATAGATTTTTTCTGTCCCAATATGAGTTATTTAATTAAATATGCAAATAAATTTAAACAAAAATCTTTCAGATTTTTCTTTTTAAAATATTCGATAGTAAGTGCAATGTAAATACAAAAGAGAGCGATATAGGACTACAGAATTGCTTTATATTCTGAAGCGCGGAACAAAACTCGATAACACAACACTACGCAGCTCCTTGTAGGCAATCTAAATCGAGTAAAATATGCAGATACAAAGACATTGTCGAAAATGTTTTCTTTAATGTTTTACATTATTCAAAAAGTAGTAGAGATTTTTATGGTTTGACAGGGGATGCATCGTTATCACAATTATTTCTGCTCTATAATATCAGTGTTGAACGCTTTCGTATTTTGTTCTGAAGTATATGGTAAAGAAGGGACACTTTTCTGACACATGTGATTAGCGTCCATTAAAAACCTCTTTTCAATTCCTTGCTAATAATCAAATTATAAAAAATATCAGATCGATGTCTCATAATCTCTGTAGAAGATGCATACGAAGACATTTATACTACAATACCAGTAAGTCGTATGTTTTAATCCTTTAATATCCTGACCAAATATGCGGGATTTAAGACGCAAATGACAGTTATGACGTCAGAGCATCTAATGACGTCATAACTCACAGTAGCCATTCCAACTCGCTTAGGACTCATATTACATTTTGGTATGAAAGCGCATTGTGCATAGAGACTTTATGTTCTCGTAAAACGCGAAACAGTAGGAAATTTATATTTCTATTCATTAAAAAATAAGAAGATTGTATTGTATCTTCGTAGCGGATCGGTCACCGTATAGGTCTAATTTGCAATGTGTTCTGGGTTCAATCCCCAACCAAACATAATTTTAACACACATATTTGCAAGATGATAGAACATATTTGGTTCGACCATACAGTTATTCTTGCGTCACGCTAAAGGGCTGTTTACTGTTTCATATGAAGCGACCATGTTACGAATCGATGTCCTTTATTAGTCTGCTTGCAGGTGCCTATGGGTAGTGACCACTTACCAGTGCATGCTCATTTGTTCCTACAAACTTAAAAATTAAATTAGAGCATATGCTTGAAGTTGTTAGAACCAGTGTTGTTCGACCGGGGAAGTACCATTACCCCACCTATTACTAGCGTAAAACAGTTCTTGCGTTTCGTTAGAAGAGTATGGTTGCGGGCACACTTCTATATGAGGCTAGAGTTTCTACTATCTTAGTCCTCAGAAGTAACAACGCATCTGTGATTGACTTCAGATAGAACTCATGTTATATATAAAGTTGTTTACAATTGTCCATGGGTAGCAGTGACCACTTACACTCGCTAGCTATTTCAATTACATAAAAAAAATATGACGCAGGTTGGTAAAAGAGAGTAGTAAGCCCGCAACATGCCCGCGACATGACAAATCTGTATTTAGAATTTGGGATTCAAACTTAAAACATTCGATGGATAGTATTAACCAACTATCACAGCTCTGTGACGAAATGTACGTTATCTGACGAAACAGTAGAGGTGCAATAGAAATCAAGGATATCAGGAGAGAAAATGTCATTTACAATCGCTGACACCATATTATTATTCTCGGGAGTCACTCCGGCCATTTTAATTGGTCATATATCACTACGACACCGTTCGCTTCTTGCGAAGTCGGTGGCACGAAGAATTTATTTCTTCGCGAGGTTTTTCAATGATATGAAATTTCTTGAATATTCCTAATATTACAGCGTAATTAAACACATAAATTATGCATAATAGAAATCATAGTCAGTATGGCGAGGCCTTGTATGATTTTAGACGTAGTTATTGCATCTAGCTACACGTGTGACATAAGTTAGCGTTACATTATTCTAGGTCTAATTATTATAACAACTATTAACTAACTTATTACTGTAGTTCCACTTAGGCCACGCTTAGCACAATTATTAGTATCCTTTGTATTAGACTAGATCATAAACTAGCAGTGTGTAAAATTACAGCAAAATTCCACTAGTAGTTACACCTACTCGTACATAAATTTTCATAAGCTTTCGACTTTATAATATTTATTATTTGGATTTTTTTTAAGATTATCGAAATCTTCCAATTACCTGATAACTAATTTAGAATACCTTATGGAAACGTACGGTCTGCTGGTCATGAAAAGAGTGCGTAGAATAAAAATCCCAAGTAGAATGGAAAAAATATAAATCCATATTTTATAATATGGAAGTGTGTAATGACTTCTTACCTGTAATGACTGTGTAATGATATATATAAAAAAATAAAAAAATGGATATAAATAAGAAAAAAGACAAACCCGCTGAGTTTCTTGCCGGATCTTCTCAGTTGAGGTCGTATTCCGATCCGGTGGTAGTGTAAGAAAAAAGAATATAACTGACAATTTGTAAGTGCCCCCGTAGGCCTATACAAAATAAAGACATTTCATTTCATTTCATTTCACCATAACTTGGAGTGTCTGCCACTCCACCTTATAGTAAGAAACCATTACCACTCATTGACCTAAGGCTGGTCACAGATGCTACCACTGAGGACTAAGACGCTTCGAACATTTTTTTTTCTTTACACACTTCAAATCCGAATACAGCAATGAGTAATACCTACTACTGTTAAAAGACAGAACAAACTGACAGTCGTCGTCAACCCATTATTGTCCCACTGCTGGGCACGGGTCTTCTCTCAGAATGAGAGTGTTTTATGCCATAGTCCACTGCGCTGGCCAAGTGCGAATTGGTGGACTTCACACACCTCCGAGAACTTTTTTTTTTTTTAAAGAACTCTCGGATGTGTAGGTTTCCTCACGATGTTTTCCTTCACTGAAAAGCAGTGATAATTAATTTATAAGGCTATCACTGCTCTACTTCGTACATCTCGATACAAATGTAACAGCAATGCAGTCATCAAATTACATAGAACTTGGCCCAAGCCTGCGGTCCAAGCCGTAAATGAAGCTATGTCGACAAAATTCATGACACAAGAAAGTCGTAAGTCACCACAGTCATTTCAATTCGCTTACAGCGAGCGCATATATCACTGGAAGAGCGGAGTTCGAAATATATAGGAAAAAACTTAGAGGCCAGATTGAATTGAGATACGCGCTTGGCACAGCAATCATACCGATCTTTAGGACAAAAGTTTTGGAGATCAATTCTCAGACAAACAGATATCAAGATTATGATTTTTCGGGGAGTTTGTAGTGCAACTCAAAATTTTGCCAGATTGACTAAAATCACTCATCTTCTTTTAGTTCAGGAAACTTTCAAAGGGTGCCAGACACCTGGTTATGTGGGATTCTTAACGCACTAAAACTACAATGGCCGTTCTCGGCGCTACGAAGAGGACTTTGGAATCTTCAAATGAACGAACCGAAGTCCTCTGAGCGCCTTGTCCGGTCTAACTCCACCAAGTGAGCGGCTGGGCTCACCGCATCGTTTGGTCTTTACGACGGTATGTGAGCAGACATACATCGAGCTCCGACTATTGCCGTGCGCAACCACTAAATCCTTTTAGTCGCCCCCTTACGTCAGGCTGGGCATATCTTGACCCTTACTCTAGCAACATAATTATGTAAAAACGAAATTAAAAGAGACGCTTTTGACTAGGATATTCCCGCATTTACCACTGTAATGAGTTTTTTATATATTAATCTAAGTCATAAACTACATGAATATGACAAATTTCCTTGAAATGAAATCTGACCGGTAGTTTTCCGTGAAAAAGGTGATTACTCCTCTTCACATCCTCACAAACCTGTGCATTTATAATAATAATAAAAAATCATTTCAATAATAATTGAATCATTTCTTTTTATCCAAACAATTGTGACGTCAGAATTCAGAATTACAATTATGCATCAAGAAAACTGAGAATTTCTCGGATTCTTTAATATCATAAATTATGCATGGAGACGTAGAATCTCGGTGGTACTGTGGAGCGTATTCGTAAAGGATTTTAGAACTTGTCGATTTTGCATTCAATGACGTCATCAATGTACCACCGAGTTCCAGTTTTCCATAACATGCTAAGTTATGCTGGTTGCAATGTATGATTTAAAGTCTGACTAGATAATTTGTAGTAACTTTTGACTATTGTATCTATATGAAATTTTGTGCGCAATTTTTTGTCCTATTTAAGTAGCAAACAAGCTTGCAGTCCACCTGATGGTAAGTGGTCACTGCCGTCCATGAACATTTGTAAGTAACTTCATACGGAACTTAGGTTTTAGCTAAAGTCAAGTACAGATGCGTTGCTACTTTTGAGGACTAAGATGATCACCTTATATAAAAGTGTGCCGAAAACCACACCCTTCCACCAAACCCAAGAACTACGGCAATGTTACCTTAGTTAAACTACACTGGTTCTCCCATGTCCTATCTGGTCGATATAATATGTACGCTTTGGGATTGAATAAATTTAATATTAAGTCAAAAATTCATAATTTATTTAAATTCACTGAAATTTAGCGCAGAATTTATAAAATGACCTCAAGCCTTCCTCATTGCTCTCATTAACTATGCTACTACGGGGACGGGTCTCTGTTCATTAAAACGAGGATTCAGGGAAGAGTTGACCATATTACTTATACATTGGTATACTTCAGACATCATCGCGTCTTAAATATTTTACGTCAAGCAAGGTCGTAGAAGGAACCAAGAAAACCATACCTTTCTACCTAAGATATGGTTTGACCAGAGACATTTCACACACCTATTTCTAGCGTGAAGCAGTTCTTACGTTTCGATAAAAGAATATGGTCATCGGCTCACTTCCGTATAAGGTGGAAGTAGCAATGCGAGTTTTTTTTGATCTCGATGGGAAACCTTCATAAGGTACCCTACGCCGTGGGAGCGGCGCAGGGTTTTGTGAGATTTTTACCGCAATTAATTTCCCCCTGGTGGCCGCCCTCAGCGCTACAAAGAGCACTGCGGGAACTCCAAAAGAACGCAACCGGAGTCCTCTAAGCGCGTTACCCTATTGGGCTCCTTCCAGGTGAGCAGCAGTTCCCACCGCTCCGTCTGGTCTCTACGACGGTATGCGGCCACGCATACCGCCGTTCTTCCCAGGGTCGTCTGGCCGAATGGTTCAAGCTCCCACTCTAGCAGCCCGCAACCTCGGGAGCCCCTTTTAGTCGCCTCTTACGACGGGCAGAGGATACTGTAGCCCTATTCTGATCCCGGAACTACAGGGACAGAACCCTTGTTCTGTATGAAGTTAAATAAAGGTGTTCATGGGTGACAGTGACCACTTACCTCCAGGTTAACTGCACGCTCGTTTGCTACTTGAATATGATAAATAATTGCGCTCAAAATTTCATATAGATACAATAGTCAAAAATTAACTACTACAAATTATCTAGTCAGATTTAAAATCATAAAATCAATGATCATCGTCTATTACTTCAATATTATAAAAATAATAACTGACATTCTTGTAATTTTCCTCTAAATGTCTTACTTCGTTGCTCAAACCGATCATAATTAATTCCATAGAATTAATTTTAGAAAAGGATTGGAAACTCATAGCCCAATTTCAGGCTAGGTATTAAAATTTGAGCTAGTAAAATACTGGAAATACAATGACAAAACCCATGTAGCACGTACCGAAAGGACTGGTGCTGACAGCATCCGAAAGTTTTGTTTGTCGCCGTTCCCGCTCCGCATTCGAAATTGTTCAGTATCACAAACAGACTAGTGGTTAGTTAGCACTAGGTCATTGTTCACTAAAAATAAATATATTTCTTACTTTGATGTTAAATTTTGGCTGTTTTTTGGAGTTTACTTCTTAAGAATTAGCATATATAAGGGCTCGGTATGAGAAAAATGTGAGGAGTAAAATCTACTGATAAATGACCTCCTTACGTTTTTTGGTGCGCCACCTTTGATGCGCAACTTTCTAATTTGGTTGTCAGTGTATTAAGACGTACATAGGACATGCTGCAAAGCGACTATACCTATGTTATTGTGCTTGTTTATTTTATCAGTGTCGACGTACTTATACTGCTGTTTTTGTTATAAATATCAATGATTACTTAATATTGTTATTGTGATTTTTTTCATTCATTTGTTAATTTACCCTTTCATATGGCATCAATCTTTTTCAGTTAAATAAACTCTTTGCCTCTGTTTAGACAATCGGACTTAAGGAGTAAATTCCAGTCATGCGTCGGAGCTGATATACATTTTTTTTGAAATCTTAAACGAGCATGTTATCCGTGAACATTTGTAAGCTACTCTCGTGACGAAGCGGTTGCTATAGCAGTCAGACACGCATTGTGTTACCCGCAGGTTCGATCCCCGACTAGACAAGTACCCGAATACTGAATTAAGATTTAGGTTCCGGTTCTGAGTGTTTGTCTACTCGTCTTTGTGCGGGGCTATGAGTGTAGAAAACGTATAAGCATTTATGGAAATCTGTAGTCAACACTAGATAAGATTGAAATAATGGTTGGCCACAGATCAGGCGTCCCTTCCCTTGAGAACTAAGGTCGATCACCTCGGATGAATTTTTAGTTTCCAAAGCAGAACACGGCAATGATTATATGAGGCGACCATCCTAGTCCTCGGGAGTAGCAACGCATCTGTGATTGACTTCAGATAAAACCTATGTTCTATATGAAGTTGCTTACAGATGTCCATGGGCGGTAGTTACTTACTATCAGGTGAACTGTATGCTCGTTTGCTTCACAATTATTTAAAAAAACAGAACTACGTTGATATTATTTGTTTCGTCTTCATTCTATTATTATCCTAATGGCCAGTCCCACGGCTATTCACTGGTGTCCTCTTAAAGTGAGATGAGCTTAGGTCGAGCTGTCAATTTTCTTATTTGGAGCGTCTAGATCTTTCAACAAGGTTTTTTCGTAACGTAAATAAATAATGGAGTGTAAATTAATGTATAATACATATAAAATTTAAAGAAGTTAGAGGTGTATGGGATTTGTAACCGGGCCCTTCCCTTACCCTATAGTATTAGGAGACCGAGTTGAAACTAACACTGCTCCTTCGTCTCGTACCTCGTTCACCAATTCGCACTTGGCCAGCGCGGTGGCATATGGCCAAAAAACTCTCTCATCCTGAGAGAAGACCCGTGCCTAGCCCAGGAACAATAATGGGTTACCCCACCTCGTATCAATTTTTCAAATTATACCAACTAATTTGTACCAACCATTAACAAATGCCCAAATTAAAACATTCTTACTAAAAACAAACCAAACGACATAACACCAGAGCCTTAAGTATGATTTGTACAAACAGCAGTCACCTGTGCGTAATGACGACGATAAAGCCAGCGACGAGGCTGCCGCAAACCTCGCTAAATGAAAAATTAGGCTCGACCGAGCGTAACGACCTATGACGAATCCCGTAAAATATTTTTAGATGTGTCTGAAAACGTACTTATTATGCTAATAAATTTTAAAGACAAAAAGTACTGTTCATATTGTGATTGTGGAAGTTTCTTTCATGAAAAATAATTGTTAGAATGGATTTATTATTATATTTGATGTTGCACTTTATTTTATTTTTGAAGGTTAGGTTAGGTTACTCCATCCCAAAAAGAGACGGGCCCTGATGAGGGCAGACGCCGCCGGGACCACGGACGAATGCTATTAGCACACCCGCAGTCCCGGCAAAGGGCGTAGAGAGGAAAACCGTGGGGTTTTAGCCGGTAGGAGTCCGACATATCCTCTCAGCTGCCCCCGCGCAGAGAGGAACCCATGAAGGGTTTCCCCACGAAAAAAAAAATTTAGGTTTGTATCCGAGGCGTTTCGTCTTAGTACTTACTCAGAGGTTACGCATCTATGTGCAAAAAATAGTAGTTAGTAGTGCTAAAATTGGTGCCATTTACAAATATGTCAATGTAACTTAAAAATTAGTGCACTGTTTCACCTTGATTTCATTACTATGCCACTTCTGCGTCACTAAATATCTTTTTTAATTACTTCTTTCTGTTTCAAATTAGGTTTTATCAACATTTTATATTGAACTACAAGCTTACTTATAGTTATTAAAGTCTTAATTATCGCAATAAATGTGTTTGTAATAGTTTTTTATTCACAGTTTTTAAGTCTAGACCTCGTCTAGACAAAATTAAGAACTTAATTATCCCTAATTTCTTTGGCAACGTCAATAGTTCATGTAAACAGTAGATTCACTTAAATGAAAAGATTTTCACAACTGTAGTTAAAGGATTAATGTTTTACATTTGTAAGCTTTTATTCTTAAGTATTTGCAAAAGGAGAATCTTTAGAACTCCGTTTCCAAACGGTGTGTTAGTGCTTTATCCCATTCAGAAGTTTCCCCACCTTACCGTTTGTTCCCGTTTCCCGGGATTTGAATCGCAGCGCTCATTTAAAAGTAACTTCGGTTTAATGCCGAGTTCAAAGGTGCTTCGTATTCTTGTTTTTTTAGTGGAAAAGATAGAACGAACATTCATACTGATGCTATTTTCTTTACTTTCTATTTCTACTGCGTTTTCACTTGTTTTAATGTTGTATGTACGAGTATGTGGTAGTTTTAATACGTTAATTTCGCTGTAATTAGTTCTATTGGCAAATGTCATGTGTTAATTAAATTAATTATTGTACGCGCATCTGTGGTGGGAAAATGAACGACTTCCAATAATTATATCAATTAAAATACTACACAATGAAATGTTTTGATTTGATTAAATTGTCCTACATGTGATCGAACTATAATCACTGTTAACCTGTTGTGGTTTAAAATATAAAAACATTTAACTCATAGTATAATATTACTGATTAAAGTGAATGTTATTTAAAAATTTCGTAAATCAATATTTTTAAGATAATATAGAAAACGAAGCGGGTTGCTGAAAGACACAAAATACCTTAAAACGGGTCAGGTGGCGAATACACAAAAATGTATGTTGGTAGCATCATATGTTTGCTTTGTTGGGTCTTTGTATATCAAATTTAGAAAGACTTGTTAGCGAATTCTTTTCAGTTTCACATAGTTACAGAACAAAGAATGTCAATCTTTGGCGTGCACTCGATAGCAATAACTAGCTGAACCCTGCAGCTTCGCCCGCGTTAATAAAATCGATGTATCGATTGTCCCGTAGGAGTAAGATATTTTGCCAGAGTAAAAATAGCCTATAAGTTAATCCAGAGTGTCAGCTAACTCCTTACCATTTTTTTTAAATTTTATGAAAATCGCTCCAGCCGTTTAGACGTGAAGAAGTAACAAACTTACACACTCACAAACTTTCGCCGTTATAATATTAGTATGATAAGGTAGACGGTATGTTATTATTTTCGACGCTAAGAGTCTAAAATAAAGAGCAAAAATGGAATAGAAATATCACCAGAGAACTATCCCTTTTTCATCTTATTTCCAGTCAAGATTGGCCGGTTCCCTTAATCATAAACTTGTCCAATCTAGTCACTAGTTACGCTTCTATTCGCGCAAAAAGGGCAAAGAGGCACTGTAGTGCTTGGCAGAGTTACTGGTGCGCCCGAAAACTACTACAGTTGCGGTGCCGGGCGGGCAGTGAACGAGTAAATTGGAATAAGGTGTAAGCATAAGCGAGTATTGTATTTATTTTACTGTTTAAGGGCATGTATAGTTAACACGCTTTCTACTCTCATAGCCACTAGAGCACTGGGTTAATGTTTATGTAGGTTTTAATGACCGAGATAGATTTTTAAGGCGATGTATTAAAATCAAGATAGCAAACGGATGCCTTAACGATTATTATTGTTATATAATTCTAGACTGAAATCTCAAATAAAGTATTTTTAAATGTATGTGTTTTCGCCTTCACTCTATCGTGTTAACAACAGGTAAAATGCCTTATAATAAATATTTTAAAACTTTTACAATTACATTCAAATTAAGCTGATTTTATAAAAAAAACATTGCATTTTCCAAACTGAAATCTCTTCTATAAAAATATAATTATACATATATTGCGACACATATTAACCAACACATGTTTTTAATAATAATAATTTGGGAGTGCACCGTTAAGTCCTTTAATTATAATATGTTTTCATTTTTTCGATTAAGTATAGCGACATAAATGCCATTTCTTCCGCATGACCGCTAATTCTCATGACTTAGACACATCAGACCCCATTCTAAACTGCAGAGTTTGGCACTCGCGCGTACGTAAAAAGTATCGCTGAACGCAGTATACAATTTATTCACTGGCACCATAATGTTTTATCCTTCACCCGGCGGGATGCACTGTGCTTTTTGGATGTGTTGTAGCGCTACTTTTTCAAGATAGAATAAAACTTTCATTCAAGAACCTCGATGGACAATGTATAAATGTTTACAAGAATAAGTTCTTTGGAAGTCACATTTTTCCATTTTAAATTAATATACTTTGTTTAAAGAGGGTTATTTACAGAACTAATTACCACTGCTTTACAAGGCGATATATACTCTCCCATGTTATTTTTTATATGTATGGTATTTCTTGTTATATTATTATTTTTATTAGCAGTAATATTAAATTAATTCCGTGATGAAGTGGTCATTAATTATATCTGACAAACAATGATTCCTAGGTTTAATGTACGATAAGGCAGACAACATGATTAATTAAGATTTCTTCGTAGTTCTATGTCTTGGCCTAATCTATTAGTCTTTGTATGTACGGCACGTATAGTACAGGGAATTCTAGTGTGAGACTAAAATTATAGAAATAATAACAAAATTCCGACTATTTTATTTCGTATATATAAAGGGGCTTTCCTTACGGCATGTCAATTGAATACTTTACTTACCTTTTTAGAAGTTAAAGAAACATGTTAAAGCACAAACAAACAACAACGGCACACTTTCTCATGAGGCGACCATCATAGTCCTCGGGAGCAGCAACGCATCTGTGATTGACTTCAGATGGAATCCATGTTCTGTATGTAGTTGATTACAGATGTCCTTGGGCAGCAGTGACCACTTACCATCAGGTGGACTGCATGTTCGGCTACTTCAGTCAGATAAAAAAAAAAAACAAATGTCTATTCAAAACTAATCAATATCCTGAATCGTCAATATTGCGGGTTAGTGCAGTTTATTTGGCACTACCTCGGCCACCCCTCTCGTGCTGCTTCACACATCATTTGCGTGCTCAATCTCCGGGAAGCGACGATATGCGTGCTATGCTAAAGTCGACCTAAGATTAATCGCTTCTATATAATTGTTTTGTTTTATGCATTGTATGTATTGTGCCGAAATTATAGACCATTTAAGCGCAACTTTATCGCTATAATTATTGCATACACGGTTAGTATGAATTACAATGTACATTTAACTGAGTGAAATCATTCTAAATCTAATATGTCGTATACACAAACGTCATGGGTAAAAATTAAAAATATTAAATGTAATTTAAATGTATCTAAACTACTTATATGTAAATATATCAGGTGTTTTTACGCTTCTCGAACTTATGTTAAATCAATATATCAAAAAATGTCTACTCAAATGTAATCAATAATCTACATCGTCAATATTGCGAGTTGATGCAGTTTATTTGGCAATACTCGGCCATCTCTCTCGTGCTGCCTCGCACATCATTTGCGTGCTCAATCGCCAGGAAGCGACGATATGTGTGCAATGCCAAAGTCGACCTAAAATTAATCACGGGCCTATCCACATTACTCTAAACCAAAACATTTGTTGGATTTTTACAAGCTTTTATTTAAATTGCTTTTTTAGTTGTTATGTTTGTTAATATTGATTCTTACAAATGAATTATAAACTATTATGCGTAATTAGCTGAACCAATTCGCACTGACCAGTACGGTGGACTATGTGAGAAGACCAATGCCCAGCAGGAGGACAATACATGAGTTGGCGACTTATGAGCTCAACTTTTGCATACACATTATGCTTAGATGGTAATATACCGAACCAAGATGGTGAATTGCGTATTATTTTCAAATACGTGTTGTAATGTGTGTTGTAATTTGAAAAATGACTATGATTCAAATCTTTCCGTCCGATGCATTTTTGATTTTTGCAGTTTTTGATTTTGCATATCACAGCATTTTTTTATCTGATTTAAATGCAGGTCACCTAATGGTAAGTGTTCACTACCGCCCAATGACATCATAAAGAACATGGATTCGATCTAAAGTCACTCACAGATGCGTTGCTACTTCCAATGACTAAGAGAATAAAAAAAGAATAATAGCAAAATTAATATATTCCTATTTAAATAACTTTTATACATTAAAAAAAAACAAGCCTGTAACGTTTACTTGCCATTCATCGATTTAGAGTGACTAAATCATTAACCGCTCCAAACGCTCTGTCGTCACGACTGCCATTAATACAGCCTATTTGGCAATACCTCAGCTATCCCTCCTCTGCTGTCTCGCACGTCATTTGCGCGCTCAATCGACGGGAAACGACGACGTGTTCTATACAACTCGACCTAAGTTTTATCACGAGATTATATATGAGATTATTTTTTGACTATTTTTCCTCATAAGGTACCGAAGCAGATTCATGGCGTGAGAGCTTTCTTGATTAGGAATCTTGATTGCTTGGATAAATTAGAGTATGGCAGATAGGTAAACAGACAGAATTGTGGGATTGATGATTACTTGTCATAGGGTTTGTATGATATCAAATATTGAATGATATTTGCTTAAACATATGACGACCCGCGTGGCCGAGCGGTTACCATACCGGGCTGACGCGCAATGGGTCCCGGGTTCGATTCCCGGCCAAACAGGTGTCTGAATGATGTGTTTAGATTCTTGTTCTGGGTCTGGGTGTTTGTGTATTCGTCTTGTGTGTGTCCTTGGCACCCACGACACAGGAGAAAAACCTACTGTGGGGCTATGACTGTAGAAAGCGTAACATAAATAGCTTAGTATAATATTCATTCTGATGTGCATTTAGTTAATAATTTCTCTAACACAATAGGTGGTGGTGGTGGTGGTAAGCGTACGTTGTAAATAAAACTAGGAACATAAATTCTGATAAAATAACTTGTATGTGTTATGTTATTATCATTTTCTTTTTTTTATCTGATTGGACTAACAAACAAAATATGTAGTCCACCTGATGGAAATTGGTCACTGCCGCCCAGGGACATCTGTTAGCAACTTTATACAGAACATGGGGTTTTATCTGAAGTCAATCACAAGTATGCCGGCAACCACACCCTACCATCGAAACGCAAGAATTGCTTCACGCTAGAAATAGGTGTGGCGTTGGTACTTCCTCAGGCGAACTGCACTGGTTCTACCACCTATATAAAGTAAGACAAGTATCTGAAGTCAATTATGATGTCAGAGTGAGATGTGTTACTACTCCCGACTACTTTAGTGATGGCCTAATGTAAAAGTGTGCCGGTAACCACTTAAAATGTAAGATACACTTCACACTAGTAATAAGTTTGGTGGTGATCCCTCCCCAGTGGAACTACACTGGTTATTGCAGCTGGTTCTTCTTGCTTCCATTATTTGTTGTTCTGATACCGTCGGCATACCGTCGTGAAGACTAGACGGAGCGGTGGGCCCAGCCGCCCATCTGGGAGAAGCCCGATGGGGCAGCGCGCTCGGAGGATTCCGGTTGAAGTCGTTTCGAGATCCCGGAGTCCTCCTTTTCAGCGTCGAGGACGGCCACCGGGGGGTTTTAGTGCGGTAAAAATCCCACATAACCCTGCGTCGCTCCCACGGCGTCGGGTACCTTTTGAAGGTTTCCCCCTCGAAAACAAAAAAAAAAGGCACAAGCTACTTGGCAGGTCTTAGCCATGTTCAGCATAACGCCTTATCACGACATTAGCGTTCAATCGCTAGGAAGAAGCAATATGGATACATGACTTGGCGGTAAGAATAATTCCTATTCTATAGTTTAACCTGTTTTGTATGTTTGATTTTTAGGGTTCCGTACTTTAAGGGTAAAAACGAGGCCCTATTACTGAGACTCCTCTGTCCGTCTGTCCGTCTGTGTCACCGGGCTGTATCTCCTGAACCGTGATAGCTAGACAGTTGAAATTTTTACAGATGATGTATTTCTATTGCTGCTGTAACAAAAAACACTAAAAACAAAATAAAATAGAAAATTAGAGGGGGTTACCATACAACAAACGCATTTTTTGTCGCTTTTATAGATCCAAAGGAACCCTTCGTGCGCGTGTCCGACTCGCACTTAGCCGGTTTAATTTCAGTAACACATGCACGTCGTGACCTATGGCGATGAAATGTGGTCCTTCACTAAAGGCATCATTCGAAGGCTCAGAGTCGCTCAGCGTGCTATGGAGAGGGCTATGCTCGGATTTACGCTACGAGACATGATTCGCAACGATGAAATTATAACGATGAAACATAGCTCTCAAAATTGGCAAGCTGAAGTGGCAGTGGGCCAGCCACATCACTCGAAGGACCAATAACTGATGCGTAAGAAAAAAGAAAGGTCCTCGAGTGGCGACCACGTTTAGGCAAAAGGAGTACAGGTCGCCCCCACCAGGTGGATCGATGACCTGAAAAAGACAGCGGGAAACCGTTGGATTCAGAGGGCATAGGACCTATGTCCAGCAGTGGACATCAAAGGGCTGATGGATGGATGGTTGGATGCACGTCATATTTTAAGAAAAGTGCTTATGCAAATACGTCTTCATCGTCAACCCATTATAGTCCCACTTCTGGGCACGGGTATTCTCTCAGAATGAGAGAGCTTCAGCCATAGTCGACCGCGCTGGCCAAGTGCGAATTGGTGGACGCAAATACAAATGTATTTAAAACCTCAATTCTAATCCCTTTCCATTTCATTATGAAACCATTGGCATCAAGTATAAAGTTATTGAACCCTTCAAAACAAATCACATGACTCCAAAATTGAAGAGTTTATTACCGGCAAGCGCAATCAGCGCGTAAAGTCAATTTCGGTGTACTAAAAATTAGGCAGGCTTTAACTTTACTTTCTTTTTAATAGATACTTTATTAATTTGCAGAGTTTTTCTTCTTAGTATCGTTTATTTTATGTATTTTGCTTCTTGAACATACAAATTTCTAGCGTGAAGCATTTCTTGCGTTTCGATAGAAGGGTGTGGTTGCCGGCACACTTTTACATGAGGCGACCATCATAGTCCTCGGAAATAGCAGCGTATCTGTGATTGACTTCAGATGGAACCCATGTTCTGAGGTTAATTACAGATGTCCATGGGCGGCAGTAACCACTTACCATCAGGTGGATTGCATGGTCGTTTGCTACTTCAGATGAAAAAAAATGAAAATTACACGATGAAAAAAATAGCACAACAATCTGAAAGATTTTATTTTTGGACTGGTACAATAAAAAAGCTACAATATCACGTTACATTGCAATATAGGTCGAAAAATGTCAACATTATCCTTACAATGCTCTGCTGCGTTTTAATATCGTCGATACAGAGATAAATTGCAAACATACAAATCCGTCGTCAGTATCTACCCATCTTTTCTAGCATAACTCCCTCTCACCTCATTTGGCGGCTTAATCGCGGGGAAGAGCTGATACCGGTGCATGTGTACAAGTACCTACATTTATTTATGAATAATACAAAATATGGTAGTAATACAAAATTCGTAGCTCTGTTATGTCTTTTTTATCTAACTGAAGTAGCAAACGAGCATGCAGTCCACCTGATAGTAAGTAGTCACTGCCGCCCATAGACATCGGTGAGTAACTTCAAATGGAACATGGGTTCCATCTGAAGTCAATTGCCACTGCCAAGGACTATGATGGTTGCCTCATATAAAAGTGTGCCGGAAACCACGCCCTTCCATCGATACGCAAGAAATGCTTCACGTTAGAAATAGGCGTGGCGGTGGTGCTTCCGCAGTCGAACTACGCTGCTTCTACCACCTTCAGCTTCGCGTTGGAAATAGGTGTGGCGGTGATACTTCCCCGATCGAACTACGCTGGTTCTACCACCTTCAGCTTCGCGTTGGAAATAGGTGTGGCGGTGATACTGCCCCGATCGAACTACGCTGGTTCTACCACCTTCATGTCACAAATAATATGCTTTTTTATCATACGGAAATATCGAACGAGCTTGCATGCCACCTGATAGTAACTGATCACTTATCGTCCATGTAATAATTAGTGTCTTACTTGAAGTTTATTGGCATACATTTATATGAGGCGACCATCTTAGTCCTCGGGAGTAGTAACGCATTTCTGAATGACTTCAGATAGAATCACAGTTCCATATGAAATTGCTAACAGATATCCATGGGCAGTAGTGGTCACTATTCACTATTCAATAAGTAGCCTCTTACCATCAGGTAGACTGCATGTTTATTTGCTATTTTAACCGTATATTAAAAAAGTTAGCCACATACCCGCTGCTACTCAATGTCTAAGTTGGAATGCTAGGATAAGTTCCCTAGTAGCGTAGTTTTAAAGATCTAAGCATACATAGGGACAGACAGCGAGTTTGTTGTATGCTATGTAGTTATCTATTGCTCTATGATTTCTCTAACAATTGACAATGTGTGTTATTATTAGTCTACCAAAAAGTAGTTAAATAAAATTAAAAAAAAAAAAACATTTTTTGTCATTGAGTGCAATTTTGACACTCATCCTGACACAGAATATTAATCGCAATTATTTAAACAAAATCTGAAATAAGCATTTTACATTTAAATGGCACAGAGTTATCATCGTAATTTTGTATTCAAATGAGTCTTATAAAACTCATCGACCGTAAATGCTCATAACGTGGCCCCAATTTGAGTCCGAAGACTGTCAAATATAATATCTTTTATATTATACTTTAAGACTACGTTCGCTAAAAGTTACTGCCTCTGCATTAACTGCTGAACCGGCGTTGGAAACGAAATAATTCTTTAAAAACGGCGCCGTTTTCTTTAAAATAGCTTACTCCGTTCGATGTTTATAGTATTGGATTTTAAATTTCTATTTGGGATTGCAGAATATTTTCATTACGTCATCAAATATTTCTAAAAATTTTGGATTGCAGTACCATGAACGTACCATTTAAAATCTACATTTTTCCGTAAGAATGAAGTTACAAATGTACACGCAGACTAACTGAAAGAACGTGGTCATTGTATATATCTGTATCTCTAAGAAACTCCTTGACCGGATAACCGCTGGGTTCAGATGGCTCAGGACCGGTCGAAATGGCGCAGATTAGGGGAGGCCCATGTCCAGCAGTGGACTTTCAAAGGCTGATGGATGGATGGATGGATGAAGCAACTCTGTAATAAGACATGAATTGTACGAGAAGCGCATCATAGGTTCTGATAGGTTAAGGTTTCTGAGGACTGAGATAGTCGCCTCATATGTGAGCTCGCATTATCCTTTAACTTTATGGTTATTCGATAGTTCATAACTAGGTTCTGGACTATAATGTGCGATAATCCTAAGTTTCACATCTTCGTACTAAATTGTGACTACCGAAGTAGTAGTTAAGTCTCTTTCTAATTTTATTTGATGATGATTATCTTCTCTTATTGTAGCATCAATATTCGTGTAACTATCATTGATATATATAAATAAACCTGTGTCACGAACATAAGAAAGTGGTATGAAGTAGTTCACTTAAAGTCTTTTTACTAACATTTAGTGGTAATTTACTAATAATGATGGTAACTCGCTGCAAATACGATGATAAACACGCTACTAATGTGGCGTCCCACTTTTCGATAATATAGATTCGATAATTAAGTTTCTGTCGAAGCTTGTTGGGATCTTACATTAGTAATATGTTGTCTTTTATAATTTTGAAGTAGCAAACAAGCATGCAGTCCACCTGATGGTGAGTGATCACTGACACCCTTGGACATCTATAAGTAACCTCATGTAGAACAAGGGTTCAATCTGTAGTCAATCACAATTGCGTTGCTACTCTCGAGGACTAAGATGCTCGAATCATATAAAAATGTGCCGGCAACCACCTGCACGTTAAACGAACGCTTGGCCGTGCTGCATGGTAGGCGGAGTGGGGGTGTTAGGTTTTTTCGTTACGGATTTTTTGATTCGATCGCCGCGCTTAAAGACCGTGACAAAAGCTTAAATATGGAATAGAGACGTAAAACAATGTAATACAAAACAGCAACGTCGGAGCGGTCAATGGATGGTCAAATTAACTCAACATGGATTCCGAGAACGTGCTCCATTTGTCGCCGCAGTCCAGCGCCTCACGTGATCAACGCCTGCACCTGTGACTGATCGATGCGATTTAACGTCGGGAACTACTACTGGTTCTCGATATGTTGCTTACAAACTGTTTCGTGATAACGGTTTTGGATCGGATTATACTTTCAAGTGATTTGCTAATAGTTAAGGCCGCTAACCCACTGACGTTTTACGAGCGTTGGCGTTCATCTAACGTCTGTGCAGCGACAACGCTGCGCAGTCGCGACGTTATCGTTGCGATTGCATTGAACGTAACGTTAACGTCGCGCACATTCTGCAATATGGGCTAATCGATTTCAAAAAATAAATATTTCGCAATCTACTCGAATCGTACCTATTAAAAATAGTGAACCGGAATTTTATAAATATTTGCGAATGCCTGAGATTACATTTGATGAACTTTTAAAAGTGATTCAAAATGGCATACAATATTTAGACACTAATTTAAGGGTTTCGATCAGAAGAGAGGCTTGTTATAACTTTGAGGAGACTGCGTGATTTTACCTGTTCCTAAAACAGCGCCACACAAACGTCGCTTCAACGCGACGCTAACGTTGCGGCATCGTAATATCAACGCTTGCCAATAGAGACTTGCGATGTCAACATCGCGTCTACGCAGCGTTGATGTCGGAGAAACGCTAACGCTCGTAAAACGCCTGTGGGATAGCGGCCTAAGTTGTTCAGTTTATTTTATAAGTAACATTATCCTGTTATACGTAAGTATTATTGATGTAACGAATATTTGCGTTTGCGAATATTTACATGTTTTAACAAATTCGCATTTGCATTCGCTTTCGCAAGCATTTTGCGAATGATTTACGAATATAGAATAGTCGACTAAAAAAAAAAAATCAAACCTACTAGTATGTGTGTAGATGCACCTCTTGAAAATAAACCATACGGCTTCCATGATAACGTCAATATAAACAAAAAAAATCGCATCCGCGTTTGCGAATGTTCAAACATTTGTTATATCACTGAAACGCATGTACAAGATGAGCAGTGATGGTATTGTTTGAAACTTACCCTCTCAATCGGGAGGTTCGAGGTTCAACCCCAGGCACGCACCACTAGTTTATGTGCGTATTAGAAATTAATTATCTTTGCTTTTCGGTAAAGGAAAACATCGTGAGAAAACTCACACACCCGAGAGTTCATTAAAAAAAGGTCTCGGAGTTGTGTAAACTCCACCAATTCGCACTTGCCCAGCGCGGTGGACTATGGCCTGAAACTGTCTCATTCTGAGGGAAGACCTGTGCCCAGCAGTGAGACAATAATGGGTTGCCGAGATGTACAAGATGATAATTACAAATAATCAAGATAAACGAACCCAATCACAAATACTTTGAAATTTTAAAAATCAATTTTAATATGAATACTCAATACCTATATACCTTTTGTATTTTACTCTACCGTTTAGGACTTGTTAAATCAGATTATTAAATTGCAGATATCACTTTTACGACATCAAGTCATACAAGTTTATGAGCAATATTTTATGATGATACGAGTATTTTACGAGCGAGCGATAGATGTAGGATAATTTTATCTTTGAGAAGTTATAAATCCTTCTCTTGAATATATTATAACTAATATTTTACAACGGCTTTGCTCGCTTCAGTCACGCTTAACACTGTAACGAAATTTCAAAAACTGTCGTCCCTGTAGTTCCGGGATCAGAAAAGGGCTACGGCATCGCCTGCCTGTCATAAGAGGCGAGTAAAAGGGGATTCCGGGGTTGCAGACGGCTAGAGTGGGAGCTCGAACCGTTCGGTCAGGCAATCCCGGGAAGGACGGTGGTATGTGTGGTCTCATACCGTCGTAAAGACTAGACGGAGCGGTGGGACCAGCCACCCATCTGGGAGGAGCCCGATGGGGCAACGCGCTCAGAGGATTCCGGTTGAGGTCGTTTCAAGATCCCGGAGTCCTCCTTTTTAGCGCTCAGGACAGCCACCGGGAGGGTTTTAGTGCTATAAAAATCTCTCATAACTCTACGTCACTCCCACGGCATTGAGTACCTTTTGAACGTTTCCCCCTCTAGAACAAAAAAAAAGAGTTACAAACATACATAAATCCCGACAAACTTTCGCATTTAATAAGATTGCATATCCTTCCCAAAAAACTGATGAGCAGCACATTGTGTTTCCAACAGCTCATTACTGTAACCCTGCTGCTTATGTGCTGATCTGCGAACGCCCGCAAGGACGATAACTTACTAAAATTGATATGAATTTTTTTTTCGGCGATACGATGCATGCTGGATACGAAACTAGCTATAGTATCTGTAAAAATATTATCGATGCGGATTGATACTAGTATATTGTTATAATAGCCAGTGCTAGATGTAAAAGAACAGTAATATGATCTTTAAGAACAACTAAAGCATTTGCTATTAAGTAAATAGCAAATGCGTCCCAAAAAATCGAATAAGTTTTGGGGACACTCACAAGGATTCTTAAAATTAAAATACAGTAAATAAAATGCGTTCTATTAGTTTTCATTTATAATTAAAGATAGAGATACAATGCATGCTGGATACATCGAAGTTAGCTATAGTATCGGTGTATATAATACCGACACGGATAGACACTATTGCAATAGCAAGCGCTAGATGTAAGAGAAAAGTAATTTAACCTTTAAGAACTAACAATTAATTCGCTTGACTAATTTAAAACTAATTACAAATCCGTGCCCAAAATGAAATGAAATGTTTTTATTTTGCATAGGCCTACGGGGGCACTTACATATTGTCACAAATCTCACATTTTTTCCTCACCCTACCAACGGATGGGAACATGACCTCAACTGAGAAGATCCGGCAAGAAACTTAACGCGTTTTTCTTCTTTGTTTTTGAAGTGAAACTTCTTTATCGGGGTTGGAAAAAAATTTAGTGTAACATTTTTTCGTTACGCGCCATCTTTTTCTGTTACGCGCCATCTTATTTTTTTTCGTTACGCGCCATCTTTTTCTGTTACGCGCCATCTTTTTTTTCCGTTACGCGCCATCTTTTTCTTATCCCTACCACGCGTGATATTAGATAGATTATTATAGATTAGATTATTAGATAAAGTTTAATAAAACCCTAAAATAACGTCACAAAGAAGTTTCACTGCTTACGCTAGTACACGCACACATTTTTTTTTGTAACACTATTTTTTTAAATATATTAACAATAATGTTTTTTTTACATTGTTATAAAAGAAAAAAACGAATGAGCAACACAGAGCGTTACCAAGAGCTCATGGCTATAATCCTTGTGGTATCCCATGAATGAGCACCATACATTACTCTCAGCGCTGCGGTAGATAATGATGACGGACGATCGCCATTTCAATCCTTTTAACCACAAACATAGGTACACTGGGATATGAAAATATTACGTATTCCTACGCAAATATGGAGTTTATTATATTACGTCACGGGTTATTATATCTATTATTTAGCAAGTTTTTTGTTAATATTCTTTATTATAATCTAACAGATGGCTTAAATTTAAAGGTGATAGAACCAGTGTAGTTAGACCGGGGGAGTACCACCGCCACACCTTTTTCTAGAGTAAAGCATTTATGGCGTTTCGATGGAAGGGTGTGGTTGCCGGCACACTTTCACATGAGGCGCCCAGCATAGTCCTCGGGAGTAGCAACGCATCTGTGATTGACTTCACATGGAACCCATGTTCTGTATGAAGTTGATTACAGATGTCGCAGGGCGGCAGTGGCCTCTTACCATCAGGTGGACTGCATGTTCGTTTGTTACTTCAGTCAAATAAAAAATATATAAAAAAACGAACTTAAGTGTACTAAATACAATATCGAAATTTAAAAATACACATTCACAGAACAATTTATACAAAAATGTTATTGAAATTTGTGTTTGGATTCGTTTTCATATTTATAATCGCTTATTAATTGAACAAACATTTCTCTAAATAATTTACGAGTGTAATAAATGTGACAGAATGTGACCAAACATATCATAAATATCATTTCAATCCAGTCAATAATCCCCGAGAAAAACAATA
The DNA here is from genome assembly GCA_949699795.1 of Spicauda simplicius. NCBI lineage: Eukaryota > Metazoa > Arthropoda > Insecta > Lepidoptera > Hesperiidae > Spicauda > Spicauda simplicius. The sequence goes on from OX453062.1 coordinate 22,219,296, forward strand.
ACAGCACACAACGTAACAAAGTGATCATTGGCATAATCCCACGGTTCTCAATAAGCACCATACGTTGGACTCAATGGTGCCTCTATTTAATGATGACAGACGATCATCGTTTGAAACGTTTTAAGTAAACACGTTTTTTAAACTGTTTAAACGTTTTAAACAGTGTAAAAAACGTGTACATGTTGTACACGTTTTTTACACTCATAGCCCCACAGTAGGATTCTTTCCTGTGTGGTGGGTACTATGGACACACACAAGACGAATACACAAACACCCAGACCCAGAACAGGAATCTAAACTTATCATTCAGATAACTGTCTGGCCGGGAATCGAACCGTCATTGTGCATCAGACCGGTATGGAAACCGCTGCGCTACGCAGTTTCTTGTCGTCATAAAAACAAAAATTTTGATGTATTATGAACGTTCTTGTAGTTGTTCTAATCGCGTCTCCTGATTTAAGAGAGGGGATTTTACCATTTCTTTAAGATTTGGTAACAGATTTCTTTAAGATTTTATTTAAGAACTGTTTTAAAACAGTTGTTATGTAATATCCATAAGGCTATTTGCGACTTTTATTATAAATAAATAGAAGAATTTTAATAGTATAAACGTCCAAAATCTAATTTATATTTCAAGAAATATTATGAACCCTTAAAGATCGATATAATAACCAGAATTATCGATATAATCTTTTAATGTTGGTAAAAAAATATATCGCAGAATCCGATATTATCGAATGGTCGCTATTGTTGTTCAACATATCGATATTTGTTAAATTCTTTGTCATTGTACGATTTATTGAAAAAACCATCACAAGCGATATTGACCGATTCTCTGACATTGACAACTGACGTGGTAATATTCTTTTAATATGAATGAGGTCGTATAACATAGTAAATTGATTAATTATCTCTAACAAATATATAGTAAAAACGTGATTTCTTTTAAAGGCTGCGTTACATTTTGCCCAGAAAATTTTAGTTTCTACAGTATTCAAGGATTGATACAACCAATAGTAGGGGTCTTAGACTGTGTGCACTTCTTGGGCAAATCTCGTCCACTATCTATTACGATGTGCAGGAACGTGGCACTTCTCCGCCCCATTTGAATGCGTTAACGTGTCAATTCGTTGTCCATCTGGAAATATTGGGAGCCATTTCATTGTACACAATGTACTGTGAGCGATCCTGTTAGATGGTAGAGAAGACGTCATTGCATAGACCACTTAAGTGATATAACAATCCATTGCACATTGCGTAATCTTTTACTCAACTGTATCAGAGGAATCTTAACGATTTTCAAGTGTCTCAATATATTTTTGTTTGTATGTATGTTTATAAGTTCATTTTTTTGGGTTTCAGGGTGCCGCAAGTGTGGACATGATATATAAAAATAACTTAAAAAATAACTTTTTTAGAAGCATGGGAGCCTGGAGGGTTTCTGATCCAAAAACTCTATATATAGGACGTGGTCTAATTAAAGATGAAAACGACTAAATAAAACAAGTTTTAAATATTCATTTTTATTTTTCTATTTTTATGGTCTATGTGGCATGATGCAAGGCATGCCGGATACCTGTTACTATCGGCGTGAACACAAGTAAAGTAGAAGGAGAGCGAAGTATAAAGGCGAGTACTAATAGTGTTTTACAGAGATAAGGGTGGTATACAATAGCGGTACACAGACGTATCAGCGATGGACGATCCTCATAACTCAAAAACTTAATAAGAAAAGGCTTTAATATATTAAGTCCGTAGAAAACAGCCGAAATAGCTCAGTTGGGAGAGCGTTAGACTGAAGATCTAAAGGTCCCTGGTTCGATCCCGGGTTTCGGCATCATTGATGCTCTATGGTATACTTTTACACACATTACATAAGAAGTGGAGCCACTGTAGTTTTGGTACAAGTTTTTTATGTTTTTATTTATACATTACAGTATACATTGCACTAGTAAATTGTTGCTTTCGGTTATCTATATATTAATACGTAAAGCAAAAACTTGCGATTCGTTTTCAAGATACTTGCCGCAGGCGGAAGAACATGAAATTACGCACGGTTAAAGTTGATGCAGAGATGGATTGCGCAAAGCTTACATATTTTTTCAATAATGCATAAAACATACATAAAATCTACTAAAAACATATTACACTCACTACCTTGCATTTGTCACAAACACATACCTAATAAAAGAAATAGAACATGTCTTGCTATGAAAACACATAACGTCAAAAATGTCAGATGTCTTTGTCAAAATACCCGCTATTGCATTTAAATGCAGCTTAGTTGATAAACCTCCTTTTACCTTTAATGGGTGCGTTTAGAATAACATAAAATTATTACAATTTATTTTAGAAAAAAAAAATGGTTTATTCGTGTTAATTACAATACATAAACGGCACAACTAAAGTGGACTACATTAAAACATATATTATTATAAGACTTAAGAGCACAATAGATTATATATCAATACGCAAAATTAAAAATTGGACTGTTTAAAAATACATATTGGTGCTACTTTGGACAATATAAAGTTTAGTTTTTAATTTAAATTACGGTCGAATTTCGACCGTTGCGACGGGTGACTAATATCCAAAAAATAAATAAAATAATGGGGTTCACTTACTACATAAAATAAATTATTAATTGTTTTGAAGTATACGATAGCGCATCAATGATGCCGAAACCCGGGATCGAACCAGGGACCTTTAGATCTTCAGTCTAACGCTCTCCCGACTGAGCTATTTCGGCAGTTTTCTACGGACTTAAAATATTAAAGCCTTACTAACATTTACCAAAATAAAGTATTTAAATTGTAGCTTTTTTACATATAAATAATTTATCGTATGATATATACCGATTTAATCTCTATTTATGTATAATTTATTAATATAGTACCTGGATGACCGAGCTTTGCTCGGTGTGTTTGTTTACTACGAGTAAATCATGTTTTTTTTTGGAATTATGTATTTTATAACTATGCAAATTTGTTACTGATGATCATATGAATAATATATTTTGATCTTGCCGACATAATAAGAATAATAAAACAAAAATAGCAAAAAAGAACTGTCAAGAAAAAAATGTAGAGCAAAAAAACAGAAAAAAGAATTAAAATACATATATAAAACTAACAAAATACAACTCGAAAAAAGAGAATAAATAAAAGAAACGATCAAACCGAGATTTGAACCCCGACTTCCTGCGTTTTAAGGTGTCCGATTTCTGAACCGAGCTATGCTGCTGACATTTTGACGTTGGAGCAGTTTCCGAGATCGTTGATATATAAGTGACTACCAGTAAGCATGAATGATAACTATATATTATTATTGTACACTCACGTATAGAATATCGGTCAAATTGGTTCTCTATTCCGAATTCCATTAAATTTTAATTCAATAGAGTGGACTGAACGAATAAAAGCTCGAAAACGGATAAAAGGCCAAAGCGTTGCTATGAATATCAATCCATTTATTTTTAAAGTATTTGGACTTTTAGGATTTTAAAACTTTTGTGTCCTCAAATTGTAAGGATCCGGGAAGATTTTATTAATGTAAGTGTTTTTCGTTGAAAGAAAATATTACTTGCCTTAATTAAATTTCATTTTATCTTTTTTAATATTTGTTCAAATCTTCGATCATTGTTTTGTTACTTCAGTTTTATTTTAATATTTTGTAATAAAACAATATATAATAGTTTACCAGCCGTAAAGTATTAGTGCGCTTTCACATTAGGTCACAGGTAGCGCAGCCGCGCAACTGCAGAGAATGCTTTCTTTTTACGACTATATCCGCGAGAAAATTTTTGATTAGCGTGGCGCACTATACCTTTATAGTAGAAATAATAATAAAATATAATAAATACTGAATAATTATTTCAATAATAGGAAAGTATCCGTTGCATTCGCGCGGCTGACGCGCTACTGGCAACCTAATGTGAAAAAATAAAATATATTTTTCTAGAGATCGCGATAAAGATAAAAATATATATGGAAATACATATTTTTATTAAATGAAAGATTTCATTCTGAAACGTAAAGTTGATCGTACAAACAAAAAATAATACAAATATCAAACCAAATCTACGTTCTTCACTGCCGGCACGAGGTGCAAGTACTAGCTTTTTTTCCGACTACGTCAGCTGCGAACTTGATGCTTTTTGAATCACTATATATGAGTACATACACTCGAAAAGCATTACGCGAAAAACTACAGACGGAAACAATAAAAATATAGAAAATAATAATAAGTGTATCGCAACAGACAGCACTTCATAATTAATTTGATTTAAATATTTATTTATATTTAAATATATTTTATAAGTGTAGTTCCTATTTTTTTTCTTTTTCGTTTAAGCAGTTGGGTTTTTGTTTATATAATAATTTTCAAATAACCTTTTTATCAATTACTGTCAGATCTCCTCTTACTGGTGATATTAGTCTAGAACTGATGTAAAAATATTTCACTATTCAATAGTTTTACAGTAATTTTAACTGTTATTTTCATACAAATAGTTTCAACAAACATTCCAGTTGTAAATTTCCCAATAGAACGTACAAACGATACGCGTCAGCACGTTCCGTTGAACGGTGGAACGTAATAAATTAATTCAATTGACTGAATTGTTCTAGCAAACAAAAGCTTAATGGCTTGTTCAAACAAAATCAGATTGTGAAGCGATGCAACAGGCCGGACAAACAACACAATCTGTGTGTTTAGGAACGCTGCTTACAGAAGAGTGAGAACGGTATGCTAACATAGTCTAATGCTGAAACTTAGCCTCGCAATCAAGAGTGCGAGGTTCGATTCTTATTTACTACTATTTTTTCTAGAATTGTAAACGTACTAGAAATTAGTTATAACCGCTTTACGGTGAAGTAAAAAACAGAAGGTAACGTAAACGCGGGTTGTCATGTAGGAAACGTGACTACCCGCTTGGCGGAGCAGTTACCATACCGTTTTGTCGCGCAATGGGCCCAGGGTTCGATTTCCGGCCAGACAGGTGTTTGAATGATGAGTTTAGATTCATGAGCTGGGTCTGGGTGTTTGTGTATTTGTCTTGTGAGTGTCCATGGTACCCGCGACACAGGAGAAAAGCCTAGTGTAGGGCTATGAGTGTAGAAAGCGAAAAGCGTGTATAAACCTGAGAAATAAAAAAATAAAGGTGTGTGAACTTTACTAATTCCCACATAGCCAGTGCAATGGAATACAGCCTAAGGAACCTCTAATGACGAGAGAAGCCACATGCCTAGCTGAGGGGCAATAAGATGTTGACGGTTGTTAGCAAACTAGTGTTATTGGTTAGCAAATTAGTGATTTGAAAACGTGCCGGGAAGAAATGTTGGACGTTTGCGGAACATAGAACATAAATGTTAAAGCTTCAAACAAATTAAAGGTGTATGAAGTTAGTTGGTTATTGACTTTCTATAACTAGAATAGAAGGCATAGTAACTGCAAAAATAATGATCAATCTAATGAGTACTCTTATTATTTGTTTCATCTTCTTAGCACTAGATATGAAACCGTACATGTCGAACATATGAGCAGTGATAGCCTAATGGTTGAAACTTGCCCTCTCGAACGGGAGGTCCGAGGTGCAAACCCAGGCACGCACCACTGATTTATGTGCGTATTAGAAATTAATTATCACTGCTTTTCGGTGAAGGAAAACATCGTGAGGAAACCTACACACCCGAGAGTTCATTAAAAAAAAAAGTTCTCGGAGGTGTGTGAAGTCCACAAATTCGCACTTGGCCAGCGCGGTGGACTATGGCCTAAAATTCTCTCATTTCGAGAGAAGACCCGTGCCCAGCAGTGGGACAATAATGGGTTGGCGACGACATGTCAAACAATAAAGAGTATGACAACATAAGACTCAACTATTGGGAGCGACAGATTGATAACCTACTATTTTTCTTATTCTATTCATCACGCCTACGCCAACATATCGTTCGTTAGGTAAAACGGGTAATAGTTAATACGGTTAGAGGAATAACTATAGCAAACATAGCTACGGTGTTAGTTCATTAATTGATTAGAATGTTTCAAATTCATAATTCTAGGCATAGTTTATAGGCACATGTTCTTAGAGATAGTTTGATTTCCCAAATTAGAAACATGCGAACCATGTTTTTCTTAATAGGTTGAAATACCAAACGGACATCAATCTACCTGGTAACTGTAGATTAAGGACATATATAAGCAACTTTACACAGTACATAGATTCTATCTAAAGTCACTTATAGATGTTTTGTTACTGCCGAGGACTAAGATAGTAACCGACCCCGAGTGACATGGCCACCACACCTGTTTTTTTTTTGTTATCGAGGGGGAAACCTTCAAAAGGTACCCGACGCCGACCCGAAGCAACGCCGGGTTATGTGGGATTTTTACCTCATTAAACGCCGCCCCCCTGTGGCCGTCCTCAGCGCTGCAAGGAAAACTCCGGGATCTCCAACGTAACACAACCAGAGTCCTCCGAGCGTGATGTCCCTTTCAGACTCTTCCCCAGTGACCATTTGAGTACACCATACCTCCTGGTGTTTACGATGGCATGCGACTATACATGCCATCATCCTACCCGGAGTCGCTTGTTTGGACGGTTCGACCTCCCACTCTAGCTGCCCGCAATCCCGAAAGCCCCTTTTAGTCCCCTCTTACAACAGGCAGGGGATACCGTAGCCCTATTCTGGTCCCGGAACTAAAGGGATAAACCACACTCTATCACAGAAATGCATCAACTGCTGCACGCTAGAAATAGGTATGGGTGTAGTACCGCCCCGTTCGAACCATATACATTTTATCTTACAAAAGTCCCAAATTTCAGTTTAATAATGTCACCCTTCATTTTAACAAGTTAACCCTCATTAATAATATGTATATTCCAACTTAACCGACTTAGTACTGTAATTATAACTTCACAATGTATTCAGTAAAAGGGATCAGAAACCTTCGACGAAGTACAGATAACAATATTACCCCAATTATTAATCGAACACAGTACATTCAAAATTACACGGTACCAGACAAGAATTTGTTAATTCAACAATATATCTTCGGAACATAATTGAATTATGTAACACATTGTACCTCTTGTATGGAAACTCGATCCGTTTATTGACTGGTTAATTTGATTAAATTGGAGAAGTTATAATTAATGATGACGCATAAAACAAGGCTGCTTGATACTTCATCTTTCTTGCTTCTGTAGCTTTATAAGGTAGAATGGGAATGGTTTCGGGGAGGCACCTCCTCTCATATTTCTACCAAGGCAATTCTAGCGTTTCGATGGAAGAGTATTGTTCCCAGCTCAATTCGCATGATGCGACTATCTGCGCAACTAAGATCTAAAGTAAATAATTGATTGATTTTATTACGCTACGCAAATATGCTGTAATACATAGTATAGTTTCATATAGTTTAAGAGTGATAGAACCATTCAACCGGGAAGGTATCACCGTCACACCTATTTCTATCGTGACGCAATTATTGTTTTCGATGAGTGTGGTAGCCAGCATACTTATATAAGGCGACCATCTTAGTCCTTTGAGTAGCAACACACCTATAACTCACTTCAGATAGAATCCATGTTGTATATGAAATTATTTATAGATGTCAGTGTCATGTCATTTACAGTGACCACTTACCATCAGGTAGACTGCCTATTCGTTTGTACTTCAATCAGATAAAAATATATTTTCATTTAAATTAGCATAAAATAAGTCAACTAATTTGAAATATTCACACTGAAGTTATTTTAAGCCTCTATAACTTACCACCTGTTTGCACGTTTCGTTTTAGAAACAAAGCACTAAAAATCTACATGCCTTATAGTTTTATTCATTTAGCAAAGTAGGCAGCTCACTTAGACGCTTAATTTCCATACAAATGCACACTAGCGGATAACATTACACCGTGCTCATACGCCCACAAGTTGGCTAATTTGTACAAATTTGAGTTGGCGTGATAACACTGGCGGCGCTCCAGTCACGGAATTAGAGTGGGTGGAATGAACGCGGAACGACAAATATTAATTAGCGTTCACTTGTGATGGCTATATGTTATACGGTGGAGTAAGTCGTAAGAGCCAGCTTGTTCTATGAAACAACGGAGAACTTTTTTATTTTATGGAAGTAAGAAACGAGAAGTCCGCTTGATAGTGGCTACTGCCGTCCATGGACATTTATGATCAACTTTAGGTCAGTCCAGTGTCTTTCTTGAGGCAAACCACAAATGCGTTGTAACTCTGAGGACTGCGTTGGAACACCTCTGATGAGTGATGGCGGAACCAGTTTAGTCCGACCGGAGAAGTACCACCGCCACACCTATTTCTAGCGTGAAGCATTTCTTGCGCGAGATGGAAGGGTGTGATGATATGATTTATATGAGGCGACCATCTGAGTCCTCCCATGTTCCATGAACAGAACATGTCTGTATGAAGCTGATTACAGATGTCCATGGGCGGTACCATCAGGTGGACTGCATGCTCGTTTGTTACTTCTATCAGATAAGAAAAAGAGTACCTTCTCAGAAAAAAGAGCTTTTTGTGTTTCGTATTATTGTTAGGCAAATTTTTATTTAACGATAGGGAAATATTAGGTAATACCCGCAGCTTCATCCACTATGGTCACACAATGGGAATATAAATCATATATCCGATAGTGTAAAAAAAATATGTAACTGACGATTTGTAAGCGCCTACGGGAGCGTTTACAAATTGTCATTTACATATTTTTTTATTTAGTTACATACAATTGCCTATGCAAAATAAAGACATGTAATTTCATATGTTATTCTAGGTCATAAAATGTTTGTGCGAAATTTCAGGCAAATCAATGCATAAAAAAATATCAAACACACATAAATCACACAAATGTTCTGATCTGACGACCCGCGTGGCCGAGCGGTCCATACCATACCGGTCTGACGCGCAATGGGTTCCGGGTTCGATTCCCGGCTAGACAGGTATCTGAATGATGAGTTTAGATTACTGTTCTGGGTCTGGGTGTTTGTGTATTCGTCTTTGTGTCTTTGTTGCGACACAGGAGAAAATCCTAGTGTGGGGCTATGAGTGTAGAAAGCGTGTGATTTATTAAAAAGTAAGATAATTTTGGAACTAGTTTCTTTTAATTAATGTTTAAATTCGTTCATTAAAGCTCACTATTGATGTTTGATCCAAGTACCGTTTACAGCGGATCACATTAAATGAGATAATTAATTCCTCGTTTGATCGCGTAGTAAAATTTATGTGCAATAAAAATAATGAAATCAATTAACTGTTTCTATTCTACATCAGAAACGTTGATATTTGAAACAAGATGAAATGAACATCCATTACGAAAGCCGTTGTCGTTTCTATAACTAGATAACTATAACGTTTGGCGCACTCGTTCCTGCCACGGACATGCAAGATGCGGAATGAGCTTCCTCCTGAGGTATTCCCGGGGCGCTACGACATGGGGTTCTTCAAGAAAGGTGTAAAAAGAGCTCTCCAAAGCCGGCGATGCATTGGCAACTCTTCTGGTGTTGCAAATGTCCATAGGCGACGGTGACTGCTTTCCGTCAGGTGGCCTGTCAGCCTTATCTAGCTATAAAAACGGCATCTTTTTTTTATCGTTAGGTCTAACTATAAAAAAAAAGATGCCGCTGTACCACTTTCTGAATCACGCTAACGATTTTATCTTGTAGCTTGTTATAACAGCTTAAGTTTGGTATATGCGAAATGTTAATAATTATTATTACGTTTTATTTCTGCCAAGTGTGAATTGCACACACACGTGTGTGCAATTTTGTTTTACTTGTTTTATTTTTCTATTTAAATTATTCGTTAAGAAAGATCTTATAACAAAATAAATTACTTAAACTATTTCAAGGTTTAAGAAATAAAACATATGGCATATGCACATTTAAATGAAAGAAAAATATCTACGTACATAGCGCACAAAGATATGGCTTCAAAATGTTCTTATATTTTGCACCTCAATATAAAAGATACGAAGCATTGATTTCTAATCTGCAGCTCAAACATTTACCTTCGCAATGAAATTCATTTCTATCTCCGTCTGAGGAAATTTAAAGCAACTTCAGTTATTTGTTCACTCAAACCAAATGCAAGATGAAAATTAATAATAAAATCTCTATGCATTTTAAAGAAGTCAATTCTGCTATTTAAGCTAAGAGGAATATTTTAAAAGTAACATTTCTTACGTTGCTTAATAACAGCGATAAATATTTTATTTGTTCTATAAACTATAAATATTTTACTGCGTCGAGTGGAATTGCGATCAAAAGGAAGTACGCGCCATAAAAACGCGAGAGCCTCATAGAGTTACGGCCAATTCTGTCGCGAAAGAGCCGAGTCGGAACGTTCCCAGTGTCAGGTAAACGCCGCGAAATTGTCAGTATTTACGTCGCTTGAGTAAATAAATTATTCATTCGACGTCTTTTCGTATCGCTCTCGAGTCGAGTTGCGTTGGATTAGGTTACAATTAAATGGAAAGAGCGCAAAAGTTGCTTCTCGCCCATTATGGTGATAGTACAATTAATTGGATTATGTCTGACTGGTTAGTATTACTTTCTTTAAACAATTCAGTTTAGAGCATACTCTACTAAGACGCTTCTATGATCAGTAAATAAATGAGATGGTGGCCTTTTGTTTTCATTTTAACAATATTGATACAGCAAATAAGCATGTAGCCTATCTGAAAATAAGGGGTCATTGCCACCCATGAATATCTGTAAAAAACTTTAAATAAAGACTGAGGTATTCAGTGTCAGGTAAACGCCGCGAAATTGTCAGTATTTACGTCGCTTGAATAAATAAATTATTCATTCGACGTCTTTTGGTATCGCTCTCGAGTCGAGTTGCGTTGGATTAGGTTACAATTAAATGGAAAGAGAGCAAAAGTTGCTTTTGCCCATTATGGTGAGAATAAAATTAATTAGATTGTGTCTGACTGGTTAGTATGACTTTCTTTAAACAATTCAGTTTAGAGCATACTCTACTAAGACGCTTCTATGATAACTAAAGAAATGGGTTGGTGGCCTGTCTGTTTTCATTTTGCAAGATTGATACAGCAAATGAGCATGTAGCCTTTTTGAAGATAAAGGGTCATTGCCGCCCATGAATATCTGTAAAAAACTTTATATACGGAGGTATTCAGTGTCAGGTAAACGCCGCGAAATTGTCAGTATTTACGTTGCTTGAGTAAATAAATTATTCATTCGACGTCTTTTCGTATCGCTCTCGAGTCTAGTTGCATTCGATTTGATTACAATATACTTATGAATACCTGTAAAAACTTTACATAAGGACTAAGGTATTCAGTTTCAGGTAAATACCGCAAAATTGTAAGTATTATTCCTGCTTGAATGAATAAGTTTTTTCATGCGATTGAACTAGCGAATAACCGTGTACTTCACCTTATCGTAAGTGGCCACTGCTGCCCATGGATATCTGTAAATAACTTCATATAGAGCAGAGGTCACTATCTAAAGTCAGTTTTAGTTTTATTGCTTCCCCCTCGGTACAGCTATTTGCCCCGTGGTTCATACAACCAAATAAATATACTTTTTCATATAGGTTGCTGTATACTAACTGTATAATATATAACTAATATATACTAAACTAGTATATAGCAGATACAAGTATACCTTAATCTGATGTTAGGAGTGTAGCTGTAAATTTTATCATAAAAGAAAATAAATTGAAAATGCAGTAACAAACTAGGAAAGAAAGAAAAATCTACTATAACTGCGTTTGTTGACATGTGCAGCAAGAAACATTTTAAGCCCTGTTCGTCCTCCCCGATGTTAATGTTGATAAAAGTACTTAAATACTAAATTTATACTACATACAATAACTTACTAACTTACTTACTTATTAATACTTTTGCATTTCTTACCCTTCTATCGTAACACAAGAAATGCTTTACACTAGAAATAGGCTGCATAAGCAGAGCCATTTCCTTTTGCCTTATATCTAATATACATAAAGTTGAAATTATTGCTATGTATTTATATTAATTCTTTTATGTTTTCTGTTTTACTTGTTGTCATGTTTTAATGCAATAAACGAGTTTTTTATTATTATTATTAAATAGGTGTGAAATTCTAAGATAACATTAGTCATAAATCACATCGGAAGGACTTGTATAAAAAATATCGTGACTATCAATTTGTTATTTTGAATGCATTTTGTTTCCAGCTTTATGATACTAATAGGTGGAGTACCCAGCATGCCCTTCAACGTTTCCATTGCTCACAATGGAACGGCAGATAATGAATTCGTTACACATTTTCACAGAATTTTACAACAATTACTCTCTTGTTACGAGAACAGGATGCGCCGCTTTGTGAGCGTTGTGAGCGAAATAAAAATACATGAAAACTCAAGTATATGCGGAGCCTCGTGTAAATTATAAATGGTCTTTTACTGTTTCTTCTTCATAAATGTAACGTTTTGCAAAATAGGTTTTTGACATTGAAGAAAATCTGTGAAGAATTCCAGAGATACTCGTATGCCGTATGTTAGGATCTGTCAAGCGGTTTGACATGGAATTGACATACATAAAAACGTCACAAAGAATTGGACATACATAAAAACGTACATATATAAGTTCTAAAACATTACCCTGATACATTCAAATGTGTATTTTGGTCTGGATGTTTCCTTAAGTGTAGGCATTAAAATGCCTAGCAAAGTAATATTAAGATCTTGACATAGATGGATTGAGGATTGTAATCCCTTCACTATTGAACTAAAATGTGTCTTTATTCTAAAAAAATAATGTACATACTTCATCATTTGAAAAATACAAGAATTTTCCAGCTTTAAAATTGCACATTAATGTTAAGGCAACCGAGGACTATCCTTCGCGAGAAATTTTAAATTGAGCTCGTCAGTACCTCTGGGAGGCTATGAATCTGGTGTGACCTATAAACCAACTCACCTGAATTTGTAGCGATTTTGTTATTTCAAAGTTTATCCTGAACTATTATTTTGCTCGAAAAATATCTATTACCTAAAATATGATGTTGACGTTATAAATACAAGCTGCAATATGAGGAGGATGATATCATATAGGTATATAAGAGATACTACATAGTTGCAAAATACGAGTTGTTAATCATTTGCAAGATACTACAGACATAGAAGTAATAGTAACTTTGGAAATCCTTTAAGGTTTTGTGAAAAAGATAATTATTGATGACCCGCGTGGCGGAGCGGCGGACTCGCAATGCTTTCTGGGTTCGATTCCCGGCCAGACAGGTATCTGAATGATGAGTTTAGATTCATGTCCATGATACCCACGCATCAACCCATTATTGGCCCACTGCTGGACACGGGTCTTCTCCCAGAATGAGAGAGTTTAGGCCATAGTCCACCGCGCTGGCCAAGTGCGAATTGGTGGACTTCACACACCTCCGAGAACTTTTTTTTTTTTTTTAAGAACTCTCGGGTATGTAGGTTTCCTCACGATGTTTTCCTTCACCGAAAAGCAGTGATAATTAATTTCTAATACGCACATAAATCATTGGTGCGTGCCTGGGTTTGAACCTCGGACCTCCCGATCGAGAAGGCAAGTTTCAACCATTAGGCTATCACTGCTCATGATACCCACGACACAGCATAAAATCCTAGTGTGGGGTTATGAGAGTAGAACATGCAGTTTACCTGTCAGTAAATTGTCACTGCCGTCCATGGATATCTGTAAACAACTTTATTTAGAACGAATTCTATCTGGAATCAATTACAGATTTATTACTACTCTTGAAGACTAAGGTTATTTCTAGCGTTAAGCATTTCTTGCGTTTCGGTAGAAGGGTATGTTTGCCTCCACACTTTTATATGAGGCGACCATCCTAGTCCTCGGGAGTAGCGACGCATCTGTGATTGACTTCACATGAAATCCATGTTCTGTATGAGGTCGATTACATATGTCCATAGGCGGCAGTGACCACTTACCGTCAGATGAACTGCATGTTCGTTTGCTACTTCAATGAGATAAAAAAAAACTTCCATAACTTCACCTCAGTTACCTCAAAAATTAGCTAGTTACCATATATGTTCACTGAAATATAATGTAATATCATCCTGGTCAAACCATGCTCGTTTTATCAACTTCTATAGTTTCATATTTAAGATTTAATAAAATTGAAGATTTTTTAAAACAAGCGAAATGCAGAAATAAACAAAAGTAGATAAAAAAGAAACACCAATACTAAAGCGTAAATAAGGAGCAGAAGAAACCGAGCTGGAAAATGAAAAACTAAACGAACATTAACTGAAGTGAAAACCCAAAATGGAAATGAAAATAAAAACAAAACCTGGAAGCTGTTGCACGAATGAGCGGTTGTATTATCGTCTGAAAATAATAAAATCGCCAGCAAAAATCATATAGAAACTGCAGGATCCATGAATAATGTACTGACTCATATACTCCCTACGGTTTACTAAGAGTTTTGCTGCAACTAGAGGAGATTGTTATCTGGCTTCGTCATTTTGTTTGTTTTGTATATACTTTTTGATTTCTCTTTATCTCATGAAGTGATAACTTTAGTTATTATTTCACGTCGAATATATAGGTTTAAAGTTCTGTCCGTATAACATAAAAAATATATACGGTAGTAATATACAGGCATGTAATCCAATCACATGGTAAGTGCTATCTGCCGCCCATCAATATCACTACATAGTATAAAAGAAAGTTGCTTCTCGTTATCTGTCCCTATGTGTACTGGATAGATAACGAGAAGCAACTACTAGCTTAGATCCTTAAAACTATGCTACGGATTTAATGCAGTTTGTTTTTATAGATAGAGTGATTTAAGAGGAAGATTTTTATGTATAATACATGTATAATATAGTGGAGAAACATTGATAATTTTAGATTTTTGTCTTTAAGCGGGACGAAGTTCACCGGGTCAGCTAGTTTTTAATAAACGCCAATGAGATTAGCCACGGATGTTTTGCTATCTCTAAAAACTTAGATTAAGCGGCTGAGATATACATATCTCCCGTACACACCCTCCAGATCAGAGCACTTCAGCGTATAATATCGCTGTTATAAGGTAAAAATCAGTGCCTGAAATCGAAATTATTCGAGCAATGTGTGTTGCCAGTGATGACCTACGGCGCCGAAACCCGGTCCTTCACTGTAGGCCTCATTCGGAGGCTCAGGGTGCTATGGAGAGGGCTATGCTCAGGATTTCACTACGAGACATGATTCGCAACGATGAAATCCGTAGACGAACGAAGCTTACCGACATAGCTCTCAAAATTAGCAAGCTGAAGTGGCAATTGGCCGGCCATATCGCACGTAGGACCGATAACCGATAGGGAAGGAAGGTCCTCGAGTGGCGACCACGTTTAGGCAAAAGGAGCACAGGTCGCTCCCCCACCAGGTGGACCGATGACCTGAAGAAGCCAGCGGGAAACCATTGGATTCAGTAGGCACAGGACCGGTTGGAGTGGCGTCATTTAGGCGAGACCTAGGGGAGGTCCAGCAGTGGACCTCATAGGGCTGATGAATGGGGCGAATGGAAGGTAGAAATAAGTGAAGCCGTGGTTCTACCGCCATCGAAACAGAAAGAGCTCTCCCTTCTTTGGTAAGTACAAGGTTTATAAATGTATGTACATTACACATTTTTTCTTAACGCTACCCGTTAAACTTATATCAAAGAACAATTGTCCTCAACTAACAAAAACAAGGTCGATGATATCAATAAACATTTATATCTTTTACATCGTCTCAAACAAATACCTACAAAGGTATAATAAGTACACAAGATAAGCTAATAGATCGCCTACTAAAATAATTTAAAATTGAAACGGCGTTTCTATTAGACTACAACAATATTCTCGTCTGTTCGGAAAGTCTTGACAACCACATCTAGCGATATCGTAGCTCGAATTTAGCGATAACTCAACAACTAAACGAATTACGGCTGTGGATCGGCCAAATGGGCTTTAATTACTGCCTCTGAAAGGCCTTTGTCTAGGCCTTATTGACTGTAGACGCTTTCTTCATATTTGTATTTACTTTAAGTTAGAGGCTGATTCATCTACATTGTTAACAAAGTAGAAATAATCGATGAAAAATGTTATTTTCCCTATAAAACATTTTATTAATTTTAAGATCTAAATGATAAAAATGGATACATATGCATATTTTAATAATGTAATATACCTACTAAATCACTATTATGTACAATGATATATATAAATAAATTATTTTTTTCTCGTATTAATATACCTATAGATAAAAATGCTTCATACAGTCATAGCCCTAAGCCCTCAAACTCGTGTTTTTTTCAATATCGATCGTGCCATGGACATACTCAAAGTTGAATACACAAACACCCAGACCCAAAATAAAAGTTCAAACTCATCTATTAGGTACCTGCTTAGCCGAAAATTAAAGACGAAACTCTCTTCGCATTAGACATGATGCTACTATGCCACGTAGGTACTTGTTAATTTTAATACAAATACAACGATCTTTACCACAATTAATACACGTCACATGGAAATAAACGACAATATTCACAAGTAAATAAAATCATATATTTAAATCATACATTTATTAATGAACGTAATTAAATTTCAATATATCACGTATCATTCGAGTAAACAATATAGAGTGTTGTTCCGAATTGAACGCGATGTGGCAATAATTGTGACTCGATTCACGTCGCTTGCTTGCAGCTCCACTGTTGTTTACGTGTTGATTTATTCGATTGGTTGGTTTTATATCGATCTTTATTATTTTCATGACTATTATTGTAATGATTTTCTTACAATGTTTACAGCATATATTACAATATTATACATACATCTCCATCAATTCGCAGTTGGCCAGCGAAGTAGTCTATGGCCTTAAACTCTCTCATTCTAAGAGATGACCCGTGCCCAGCAGTGGGACAATAATGGGTTGTACCCCAATAAACATACATCTAATATATAAAATTCTCGTGTCACAGTTTTTGTTGCCATACTCCCCCGAAACGGCTTGACCGATTTTTACCAAATTTTATATGCTTATTCAGTAGGTCTGAGAATCGGCCAACATCTATTTTTCATACCCCTTAAGGGTTGTCCACCCTTAATATTTGTTTTTATTTTTTATATGGCAAAACAACGTTTGTCGGGACAGCTAGTAATTATATAATATTATTGAATCTAAACTAGCAATAATAATTAGCTTTACTAATGTGTGTCTAACCAAAGTAATAATAGGTAGATGTAAGTGTCCCCTTTGGCTTCTACAACAAATATACTATACTAAAACTGTAAATGATACACAATAATAATTTATTCATAATGTTAAATAGTGAGAGTTTATCAGACCCAAGGATCTGCATATGAATAGTGTCCACCAATTCGCACTTGGCCAGCGCGGTGGACTATGGCCTAAACTCTCTCACTCTGAGAGAAGACCCGTGCCCAGCAGTGGGACAATAATGGGTTGACGACGAATGTTAAATAATAATTAGCCATACCAAATTTTATTACATAAATAACGTAACTATACGAAAACTGTAAGATGCTACATAATAATAATTTATTCATAGTGAAAAATAATAATTAGCAATACCAAACTTTATACATAAATAACGTATTCAGTTCTATATACAAAAGCTATCCATGTAAAACATTCGTCGATGCGGTGATGGTTACAATTCAATCACAATGGAGTTTGTTGCCGTATACTTGTTAATTTATTCAGTTCGCTGGTTTAAAACAGTCAGAAGCATAACAATAACCATAAAACATTTATAATAGTACTTTTCGAGGAATAACGATACATCGTGAGGTACGCTGTATCGGTCGTTGATTTTTTTATAATACCTATGGTCAAGGTTAGTACGCAATCCACCTAATATGAAGTGGCTTTAGTGCATTAGAGCCTTAGCTAAGTTTTTTTTTTATCTGACTGAAGTATCAAACGAGCACACAGTCCACCTGATGGTAAGTAGTCACTGCCGTTCATGGACATCCGTAATCAACTTCATACAGAACATGGGTTCTACCTGAAGTCAGTCCTACCTATAGTAATAACCGTAGCAATAACTTTTCCGAAATATATTATATGTCGGAAAAGTTATTGCTACTTTAATACCGTTACAATACCGTAACAGTTATAATAACTGTTACGGTTTTGTTCCAACAGTTTGAGAAATGCGTCATTCTGTCGAAATACTTTGTAGAAGTGTAATTTAATAAATTATGCTGTTTATTTCGTGACGCGATAGCCACAGGGTTATATAATATATCTCGGAAAAGTTATTGCTACGGTTATAATACGGTTACAATACCGTAACAGTTATAATTACTGTTACGGTTTTGTTCCAACAGTTTGAGAAATGCGTCATTCTGTCGGAATACTTTGTAGGAGTGTAATTAAATATATTTAAATAAATTATGCTGTTTATTTCGTGACGTGATAGCCACAGGGCAATGGATATAGCAGTTGGAACAGTCCAATTGTTATATCCAATTACGTTATTCCACTGCCTTCAAAATCTCATCACATGACGTTCATCTTGTGACATGAAACTTGTTCTTAGGTCAAGATACCAAAACTCTGTCTCTGTAGTCTCGGGACCAGAATAGAAATACCCCTTGTCTATAGAATTTCGGGCGGCAATAGGGGGATCTTGAACGGCCCAGCCAGCAATTCCCGGAAGGACAACGGAATATGTGGCTGCATACTATCGTAAACACAAAATTTTGTCGTGGGCTTTAGCGCTCACCTAGGGCAGAGCCCAAAGGGGCAATGAGATGACACCGGTTGCGTTCCGTTGAAGAGCCCAGAGTCCTCTTCATAACGCCGAGGATGTATAGTTTGAGTTAGAGAATCGCACATAACATCCTTTCAAATACCTTATCCGTTCTCGTGAAATTGACAGAGGATACATTTGAAAGATTGCGCTCTTGAAAAAAAATGATGATGCCAACGCCCCACCACAAACATCGCATGTTCCGTTACAAATAATCACTATAGTGTTCCAGAAGTAGGATTGGATGACCAAAGTAAGCGACACATTATGTACAACATTGTTATATTCTCACGATTTCACACTTTATACAATTTCAGAATACATTCGGGCAGAGTAACGTCTTACACTTGTAAAATGTTTAGATAATACCCTCCCTTTTATACTAAAAATGGCAGGCGTTAAGGAAACCGTCACAGAGACAAAAACATTACTATTAATCTATAATATTATATAAAATTAAATATAAAATATGCATTTACAATATTTATTTATATAACCATTTATATTTATTTATATTGTGACTTCTATTGATTTATGATATTTATAATAACATGGCACGATCAATTTAAATACAATCATTATATAGATTCTTATTGATGTTTATAACTAATGTAGTCATGAGTTTAACAGTAGTTTCCCCAGGCAAGCTACTTGTTGGTTGGTAACATTAGGCATTTATTAGAAGTCAAGTTAAGCAGTATCGAGTGCGATACCAATTACTTGACAGTCCTTAACTGTTGTGTAGACGTGATTGCTTCTCAAGGACCTTTCACTTAGTTCAATTATGTCTAGAACGTGATCGAATATGCTCCCGACCGCAACTGAATTTAAGGAGGGAGGCGGACCTGTTAATGCGTAACGGATACTTGCGATAAGTCGTCGTCAACCATTATTGTCCCACTGCTGGGCACGGGACTTCCCTCAGAATGAGAGAGTTTAGGTCATAGTCCACCGCGCTGGCCAAGTGCGAATTGGTGGACTTCACACACCTCTGAGAACTTTTTTTTTTTAGAACTCTCGGGTGTGTAAGTTTCTTCACGATGTTTTCCTTCACCGAAAAGCAGTTATAATTTCAAATACGCACATAAATCAGTGGTGCGTGCCTGGGTTTGAACCTCGGACCTCCCGATTGAGAGGGCAAGTTTCAACCATTATTCTATCACTGCTCTTGCGATAAGTAGTTTTTTAATTCTTTTTGAAATAGTTTTAAAACGCATATCGTAGGTGCTTCTTACGAATCAAAATTTATCAATTCTGCAATAGTATTAGTCACTAATCATATCGAACAGACTTGTGTAAAAAAATCGCGTCTGTAAATTTGTTACATTTAATGCATTTTATTTCCAGCTTTGTGGTAAGGATAAGTGCAGTTCCCAGCATGCCCTTCAACCTTTACATACTTGCTCACAATGAAACAGCAGATAATGAATTCGTTACACATTTTCACAGAATTTTACAACAATTACTCTCTTGTTACGAGAACAGGATGCGCCGCTTTGTGAGCGTTGTGAGCAAAATAAAACTACATGAAGACTCATAAGTGTATGCAGACCCTTGCGAAAATTATAAATGGTCTGTTACTGTTTCTTCATAAATTTAACGTTTTACAAAGCTAAGTTTGCAAAGCTGTCAAATAGACACAGATGAAGCTGCGAAGACTCTGCTTCGAAATACATTTTTAAATTATTAAAACAAAAAATCGTACTGCTTAAATAGCATTAACTGACTAAAGGAAAGCTATAGGAAACTATTGAAAATATAGTTTTTTTTATGTTATAATATTAATATTCATTTATTTAATTTAACGATTTTGACGATTTGCATCAAAAGAATTGTGTTGTAATATATCTTAAATAAAAATATCATTAGATACGTACATACGTACATACGTATGGATGTATATAGAGATATTTTTGTTTATGTATATTTACCCTTTTTTTTAATAGATGTGGTGTACAATGTGTGGAACATTGTTATGTCTTATTTCTCCTCTTTTTATGATCGCAGGTGTCATAATTACAAATTACTGGAAACTGATTCCAGAGATATGTCATATGCAACAATGCGTCAATTTGTTTGTGCTGTAGGGAGAGCCAAAGAAAAGGACATGCATAATTACGTACACTCTAAAAACGTTACCCTCTTTCGTAAGTCGAGTAAAAAGATTGTATTTAAGTCTTACTGTACCTTTATAACTTATAGACTGAATTAAATTATTGAAGGAAAACATATGTGGAATGATTTTGAAATGAAACATAAACGTTATCATAAGATTAATTGGTTGCAAATGAGCATGCAGTCTTCTTGTTGGTAGGTTGTTACTGCCACCAATAGACATCAGTAAGCGTCTTATTTAGTAAACTGGTTTTATCTGCAGTTGATGTCGTTGCCACTCGCGAAGACCAAGATGATCGCCTCATATAAAAGTATGCCGGCAACCACGCTTTTCTATCAAAACGCTAGAAAGGCGGTATAAATGTGTCGGTGGCCGATCCCAAAACGAATTAATATTTTTTAAACATGAAATGGAACGTATAAATAATCACGAACAGATAAATAACAGAGAAAACATTATTAAGGTGAAAAAAAGAACTAAAAACTAAACGAACATTAACTGAAGTGAAAACCCAAAATGGAAATGAAAATAAAGACAAAACCTGGAAGCTGTTGCACGAACGAGCGGTTGTATTATCGTCTGAAAATAATAAAATCAGCAGGAAAAACTGTATAGAAACTGCAAGATCCATGAATAATGTACTGACTCATATACTCCCTACGGTTCACTAAGAGTCGCTTGCTGCAACTGAAGAAGATTTTTCTGTTTTCCTTGTATGTATTTTTTGATTCATGATACTGAAGGAAAAGCTGAGCTTACTGTTTATGTGGTAAAGTGATCACTTTTACAATTTTGTTTCCCGTAAAATACAAGGTCCATGATTTGAATAAACATTTATAAAAAAAACACGCTTTCTACACTCCTAGTCTCACACTTGGATTTTTTCCTGTGTGGTGGGTACCATAGACACAAACAAGGCGAATACACAAACATCTAGACCCAGAATAGGCATCTAAAGTCATCATTCAAATACTTGTCTAGCCGGGAATCGAACCCGGAACCCATTGCGCCTCAGACCGGTATGGTAACCACTCCCGCACGCGGGTCGTCAGATCCTTTATTCCTTTCGACATCGTCTGAAACAAATATCTACAAAGATATAATAGTTACACTAGGTAAGATTACAGATTTCCTGCTAAAATAATTTAAAATTCAAACGGCGTTTCTATTAGTTTAGAACAATATTCTCGTCTAGTCGGATAGTCTTGACAACAACAACTAGCGATGTCGTAGCTCGAATTCAACGATAACTCAACAACTAAACGAATTACGGCTGTGGATCGGCCAAATGGGCTTTAATTACTGCCTCTGAAAGGCCTTTGTCTGGGCCGTATTGACTGTAGACGCTTTCTTCATATTTGTATTTACTTTAAGTTAGAGGCTGAATTTATCTACATTGCTAACAATAAAATATAAAATTGGTAACAATAAAATAAAATAAAAATATAAAAAATGCGTAACTATATTTCAACGAATTTATATGCTCATTTACTTTTACAAATAACTAGTTGACCCTGCGAACTTGCGAACCCTGCGAACTGTTCCGCCTAAAAGTTAAAAATCATTTTTTTTTTGTGTACCTCCTCTATATCAGTATTATACGTACAAAACCTTCGTTTTGAATCACTCTACCTAGTAAAAAAACTGCATTAAAATCCGTAGCGTAGTTTTAAAGTTCCAAGCATACATAGGGACAGACAGCGGGACACGACTTTGTTTTATACTATGTAGTGAAAATGTAAAAATATATGCAACGTCTTCTACACTCCGTTTATGACATACACACACACATAAAGACGAATACACGAGCACCCAGACCCTGAAAAATATTTAAACTCATCATTCGCATATCTGCCTAACCGGATATCGAACTGGAAACTCACCGACTGTTAGATCCACAGGGTGACTGTACCATGCTGGTCGTTCTTAATTTTGTTACACATTAAACGTTCTCTACGATAATTAACACACGTCACATGGAAATATACGAAATATTCACAAGTAAATGAAATTATATATTTAAATCATACGTTTATTAATGAACGTAATTAATTTTCAGTTATATCACGTATCTTTCGAGTAAACAATATCGAGTGTTGTTCCGAGTTGAACGCGATGTGGCAATAATTGCGACTGATTCCCGTCGCTTGCTTGCAGCTCCACTGTTGTTTACGAGTTGATTTATTCGTTTGGCTGGTTTTATATTGATCTTTATTATTTTCATGACTATTACTGTAATTATTTCTCTCAAAACAACATATATTGCTATTATACATACATTTATACATACATTTTAGTTAATATTTATTAGTACAAATAAAGATTTCTTTTACCTAATCTAAATTAGTGTTTAAAAAACCTAGATTTCTGTTTCGTCCCTGTAGTTCCGGGATCAGAATAGGGCAACGGCATCCCCTGCTTGTCGTAAGAGGCTACTAAAAGGGGTTTCTGGGGTTGAAGGCGGCTAGAGTTCCCACTCTCCGAGCTCCCGCTCGAACCATTCGGTCAGGCGATCCCGGGGGGGACGGCGGTATATGTGGTCGCATACCGTCGTAAAGACTAGATGGAGCGGTGGGCCCAGCCGCCCATTTGGAAGGCCCATCTTATAGCGCCGAGGACGGCCACCGTGGGGGTTTTAGTGCGGTAAAAATCCCACATAACCCTGCGTCGCTCCCACGGCGTCGGGTACCTTTTGAAGGTACCTCGGGAACAAAAAACAAATATTTCTGTTTAGTAATACTCGCATAAAAATGTCGCGAACATAAGGGAACCAACTATTATCAGTGATTGGCAGTAATATTACTAAGGTAAAGCATATAACATATAATATATTATGCCGGCGGGACACCGCATATTTACGAAAAACAGGTTGCCGAAAATAATTATTTTTGTTAGTTTAAACATCGAAAATTGTTTGTTTATTTCTAGAAATGTTAATTTAGTTTACCCTCCATAAATGTGTTATTGTCACCTCACGCAATTTTGTTATAAAAGGCCGAGCGCCTGCCGGTATAAAAAGATTCTCCTTAACTTTGAATGAATTGCAGAAGAATAATTCCCGCGTTTTACTTGAAATCTTCAATAACATATAGTAATGAAGACCCTGACGTTCCTGACGTCACATATCTAACCAAAGTAATATTGGTTGATATGAAGTCTTATCGAATTCTGTAAAATAACGGTGACAGTAATGACATTAAATACGCCACTCACAATTCTAATAAGACAAAAGCGTATTGAACCCTACTAACGTGGTTAATCTACCGATACCACATTAAAATCCATCACAGTAATGCATACCGCTAACAGAGTTGACTCGGGATCTGGTAACTGGCTTGTAATTGGCTTACACCTTACACTTGATGTGCCTGGAAAGGGTCGTGGGATTGATTGATGGGCTCCTTCGTCACAGTAACATTATAAAGGGGCTGACGTAAAGGTAATTTCGAAGAGACCATTTCTGTGATATAACTATTGCTATGCCAGTTATATGAAATTGGCCGAGAGAAATGGAAAACAGAAATTCAGTTAAAACTACAAATTGAGGAGAGCGTTTGAAAATATAGTGTGCTGTTGAAAATATTTTCGCTTCGTTTTATATACTTCGAAAGCAAATAGCTAGAATATCGTCAATGTTAAAAAGATTTTTCATAACATAGAAGTACCTAATAAGCAAGCAGTCCGTATGATGGTAAGTGGTCAGGACGTCCATGGATTGTCGGATAACCTGTGCCCAATAACCTCAAGTGAGACTTAAACCTTATTTAGGGTTGATTACAAATGTGCATGGGCGGAAGTGGCCACTTTCTATCACGTAGATGACTATGTATGATTCCGTACTATGCATGATTCCGTAAAATAAAATCAATGACTTTGACAAGTGGTAGATCCAGTGTAGTTCGGCCGGGGAAGTACCACCGCACCTATGTCCAGCGTGATGCATTTCTTGCGTTTCAATGAAAGGATGTGGTTGCAGGCTAAGATGGTTGCCTCATAATACTTTGTTATGACGCGACCATCTTAGTCCTCCAGCGTAGCAACGCAAATAAAAATTGACTTGAGGTAAAACCCATGTTCTGTTTGAAGTTGCTTACAGATGTTTATGGGCGGCAGTGACCACTTACCGTTCAATCAGATGGAAAAAGACTAACGACGAAACAGTAAGTGTATTATTGATGACATTTTTTTATAAGATTGAATTGATTGCGCACCATTTTATAGATGATTTAATTGAAATTAATTCTGTCACTGGTAAAAATTGATTTAAGATAATAAAACTGGAAAAAAACTATTAAAATAGAAAAAAAGAAATCCCCGTCAATAAACACTTTTTTCATTTGAAACACGAAAGCTTGCGTAAAAATTTATTAATTTAATCATTATTTTATTAACTTGAGATCTACTATATCGCGATTGTTATTGAAAATGGTTATAATATTTAGTGGCATTAATAGTTATTAGCGAAAAAACTAAAATTCACAAAAATAGAGTACCTAGGTACATACCTAATGCACTTGTGGATTTTCAAAAATTTGTTTTCTTGTCGTGTGGCTGATGCAGCGTGCCCTACAAAGTCTTGCTATTCCTCTAAAAATATTGTAATAAATATTTGATTGTTATTGTTATGTATTTGGCTCTTTGAAACCAGCGAACTGAATAAATTAACAAGTATACGGCAACAAACTCCATTGTGATTGAATTTTAACCATCACCGCATCGACGAATGTTTCACATTGATAGATTTTATTTATAAAACTGAATACGTTATTTATGCGTTAGTTTTATCTAATAAAATTTGGTGTTGCCAATTACTATTTATTATATTGCCTTTTGTATTTTAGTATCGTTATATCTATCTTCTGAAGGTGGTAGAACCAGTGCAGTTCGACCTGGGAAGTACCACCGCCACACCTATTTCTAGCGTGAAGCATTTCTTGCGTTTCAATAGAAGGGTGTGGTTGCCGGCACACTTTTACATGAGGCGACCATCATAGTCCTAGGGAGTAGCAACGCATCTGTGTTTGAGTTCAGATAGAACCCATGTTCTGTATGAAGTTGATTACAGGTGAGCGGCAGTGACCACTTACCATCAGGTGAACTGCATGCTCGTTTGCTACTGAAGTCAAATAAAAAAAAAATCATTTTATATGGAACTAGTTGACTCGGCGAACTTTGTTCCGCCTAAAAGACAAAAATGAAAATAATCAGTGTTTCTCCGCTAAATTATATATGTATTATACATAAAAACCTTCTTTTTGTATCACTCTATCTATTAAAAAAATGCGTTAAAATCCGTTAAAAAGTTTTAAAGATCTAAGCGTACATAGGGACAGACAGCGAGACGCGACTTTGTTTTATACTATGTAGTGATGAAATGAAATGGCTTTATTTTGTATATGCCTACGAAGGCATTTGCTCATAATTATATATTTTTTATTATTTTGAAATAAAGAAACTAATCCGTGTCGAACCAACATAACAATGGCTTCGCCGCGCGGGTTGTCATTGAGTTTATATCACACGGAATGATATTAAAAAACGGAATAGGAGGAACTGGGAAATACGTTTATGTATAAGAACGCCGCAGAATTCAGGCACTGCTCAAACACAATACGTCCGCGCCGACTGTCTGCAGTACTTGAAAAATATTTTAAAGAGGGGAGCGCACAATTTGTCAAAAATATAAAATGGATTTGGAGATGCAAATCTCATTCCTCGAAAAATACTCAAAGCTTTTGTTCAATATTACGTAAAACACTTCTAAACTAAAAGATGGATAAGGTGCTGACTGTGATATCATTATTGTAAATTATAATATTGAAGGTGGTAGAACTAGTTTAGTTCGATGGGGCAAGTACCACCGCCACACCTACACCTATTTCTAGTGTAAAGCATTTCTTGCGTTTCGATGGAAGGGTGTGGTTGCCGGTACACTTTCACATGAGGCGACCATCATAGTCCTCGTGAGTAGCAACGCATCTGTGATTGGCTTCAAATGGAACCCATGTTCTGTATGAAGTTGATTACAGATGTCCGTGGGCAGCAGTGACCACTAACCATCAAGTGGACTGCATGCACGTTTGCTACTTCAGTCAGTTAAAAGAAAATGCGAAATTTTGTGAGTCTAATAAGAATAAATAAGTTTATTGGTTGTCCAACTCAAACTAAAGTAAAAAAGTATTTAAGATCTTTATCGGTATTTTTGCTGTGGAATCACCATTTTTAACATTTTTCACTTTATTTCTCCATTACCTGAATGAATAGTACTGTTATCTACATCTCGTTCGCGAGAGCATCATGAGAACCTTATTTGCTAACGAATTCCCTGGCAACTCTATGTAATTTCGAACAGAATTTCCCGACAACTCTATGTAATTTCGTGAATAATAAAGAATGCAAGAATGTATACTATGTCACGAACATACGAGGTTGTGGACAGTGTGGAATCCTAGAGAGAAACTATTTGTACTACCAGTTTTGATAAATTCTATATAGGAATTGTACTAACATGCAATATTGTAATGGTTCTACACTATGCGGTTTTTCCGAAGCGAAGCTGAGGGTTTTAGCTAGTATAATATAAATCTCGTAGTGTAAAAATATTGAGATGGTAAAATCACGCAAAACAGTAACACTAATAGTGACTTTCACGTTTTTCGCTTGCGCCCCTTTTACTGTGGAATTATGTATGTCCTTATCTACAGTTTACACCAGCCATATAGCAGCTTACAAAAACACGTTTTTAATTTTTTTTATTTAACTGTAATTTTTCTTTTTTTATATAAAGTTTTTGTACATAGAAACATTACAGAAATCATACATGTACAAAAATACTAAGTACAAAGGGCTACTTGTGCCAAAATCTAGCGTGCACAAAATAAAATAAATATAGATAAATACATACGTAATAAATATATAAAAATATACATAATAATAAATAAATTTAGTATAAAGTATAAATTATGAAAGCATTTTGTATCATCTTTTAGTTTTATTGAAAGAAAAAAAAACAAAAAAATAAGATATTGAAAGAATACTTCTCGTTTTGACAATCTGTAGTGACCAGCATAAAAAGTATAAGGCTTTTCATCAATCAATAGTAATTTTGGTTAACATCACAATTGGCGACTTTGACACAAAATTTCCTCTCGATTTTTATGGTCTTAAGGGGCGAATTTGCCAAAGATATGTTTCTAGTACTTACACTAGATAGATCGCACAGGTAGACTGAGCCTTACTGGAAAACTTAACTTAGAGATCGTGAACAACTTCGTATACCTGGGCTCTAACATCAATAATAATGGTTTCTGCAAGGCGGAAATTCGAAAGCGTATCACAATATCAAAAAACGCTATGTCACAGCTTGAGAAAATTTGGAGAAACCACAAGATCACGTTAAACACAAAGAAGATGCTTGTCTCCACACTCGTGTTCTCCATTTTCTTATACGGTGCGGAAACATGGACACTGAAAGCCACAGACCGCAAGTGCATTGATGCATTTGAAATGGTGCTGGAGGAAAATGCTTAGAATCCCTTGGAAAGCGCATCGTACCAATAAATACATACTACAACAACTCCATATAGAAAAAGGACCTCAAACACGTGCCTCCACCGCATATTCGAGTTTTTCGGTCACATCGCACGCAAAACGGATAACAACCTGGAGAAGTTGATTGTGACCGAAAAGGTTAACGGCAAGAGACCTAGCGGCAGAAGTCCGATGCGCTGGTCAGACCAGATCCGCACCACACTCGACACGAAAGTTGCCGATGCTTTACACATCGCACAAGACCGGGGAAATGGAGGTCTATCGTAAAGAAGAGGCTCCTCTAGAATAACCAGCAATGAGGTCACGACCCCCAGCATTGGGGAATCGATTCAAGGAGGAGAAGTACTTACACTATAAAAGGAAACAAAGGGGCAAAATATCAAGTTCCGAATCACAGTACTTTCGGCTTTGCGTTGATATATCAGATTTCCTTTTTGTACATGTGGATTAACATTAGAAAAAGTATACTTTTGCATAGAACCAATGCAAATGTCACCAAAAATATAAATACGCAACGTAACATTAATCTTGTTGAGGCATTAAAACATACCTTTACCATTCCCCCGCAGAACCCAGAGCTGTTCAAACAACTCCGCACTCGAAACGTAAACAAGGGGCGCTTCACTTTACAAAAATGAAGCGGTTTAGATGATTTAATTGCTGCGGCGCTCCAGGGATGTCTGGTATTGTTAATGGGAAAGATGTAATATTTAAAGTTCTAGCTTGTTGTTACCCGATGGCGTTAGAAGAGATGGTTTCAAGCATATTTATGTTGGGTTGTATGTAAATTCTGTGCCAAATGCTATAGTGCACGTCCCTGTAGTTTTTTGGCGGCGGGAGATCTCCCGCCAAGCTAGGTGATCATGCCTGAGGAGCGGCAGTGCTCGAAAAATCGTTGTTCGGTACTTGTATATATACAGGATATTGAGAATACTTCGATAGTGTGTTTCAGAATACTAGTAGCGCCATCTCTTGTTGAGTAGCGGGAGGTCGCCACAGTTCCAGGATTAGAATAGTGCTACGGTATCTCCTGTCTTACGAGGCGACTAAAAGGGGTTTTCGGGGTTGCAGGCGGCTAGAGTCGGAGCTCGAACCATTCAGTCAGGCGACCCCGCGAAAGACGGCGGTATGTATGGTCGCACACCGTCGTAAAGACCAGACGGAGCGGTGGACCCAGCTGCCCATCTGTGAGGAGCCCGGCAACGCGCTCAAAGGACTTCGGTTGCGTTCCATTGGAGACCCCGGAGTCCTCTTCGTAGCGCCGAGGACGGCCATCGGGAGAATTTTAGTACGATAAAAGTTAATACGGTAAAAAAGGTGTTATAGCTCACACAGTTTGACGAATTGTAACATATGACATGTCATTAGAATTAAGTGCACTTGCGAATGAAAAAGAGGAAGAGTGATGATTTTTTTATGTCAACAATATGCGTATCAAAAGAAAGATAGTAAACAGATATATACAAAAATATACATATCATAAAAATTGTATGAGTGTGAAAAAACAGAGTGCTAAATTAACTTCGGTCGTGTTTTATATTTTCATTAGTAGTACCCCCGACTTCGCGAGAACTACAATAAAAATCGTTCATGCCGTAAACTTGAAATCCACAGTTACATTACATTAGCATTACAGTTTTTTTTTTATCTGATTGAAGTAGCAAACGAGCATGCAGTCCACCTGGTGGTAAGTCCATGGGTGGCAGACCCATGGACATCTGGAAACAACATCATATAGAACATGCGTTCTATCTGAAGTCAACCACAGATACGTCGCTACTCCTGACGACTAAGATGGTCGCCCCATATAAAAGTGTGCCGGCAACCACACCCTTCCATCGAAACGCAAAAACTGCCTCACGCTAGACATAGATGTGGCGGTGGTACTTCCCCGGGCGAACTACACTGGTCCTACCACCTTTTAAATGACTTATTTTTGGGATGATATTTACACTTAGGATAAGAACCTGATTTCTCGTCCCGTCTTGACACATAAGACTACAACAAGTTGTCTTCGCGGATCGTAAAAAATAAACAATCGTAAAAAAGAACAATAACTTTCAACGAGTCAGCTTTATATCCAATGGCATGAGGTTTCAAACGAGCACCACACAATCCAGTTATGAAAACTAAGTACTTTGTTAACAAAGCTTCGTCAACATAACGTTCAGGTTTATGTTTATGATAATGTCCGTTCAAACATACACTAAAAATTTCATATCCATAGAACCGAATCCGTAGAAGTCGTGTGGCTCGATTAGAGAGGTACTACCGCCACACCTATTTCTAGCGTGAACAGTTCTTGCGTTTCGATGGAGGGGTGTGGTTGCCGACTTGTATATGAGGCGGCCATCTTTTGAAAGTCAATCACAGATGCATAGTTCTCAGGAGTTCTAAAGTTGCTCAATGATGTCCATGGGCAACAGTGACCACTTACCGGAAGGTAGGCTGCGTGATCGTTTGCTACTTCAATTTGTCATTTGTCCTCGGGAGTAGCAATGCATCTGTGCTCGACTTCAGACAAAACCCTGTTCTGAAGTTGCTTAGTGATGTCCATGTACAGTGACCACTTACCGGAAGGTAGGCTGCGTGCTCGTTTGATACTTCAATTTGTCCCCGGGAGTAGCAATGCATCTGTGATTGACTTCAGACAGAACCCTGTTCTAAAGTTTCTTAATGATGTCCGACAGTGACCACTTATCGGAAGGTAGGCTGCGTGCTCGTTTGCTACTTCAATTTGTCCTCGGGAGTAGCAGTGCGTCTGTGATTGACTCCAGGCAGAACACTGTTCTAAAGTTTCTTAATGATGTCCGACAGTGACCACTTATTGGAAGGTAGGCTATGAAATGAAATGAAATGAAATGTCTTTATTTTGTATAGGCCTGCGGGGGCACTTACAAATTGTCAGTTACATTTTTTTTCTTACTCTACCACCGGATCGGAATACGACCTCAACTGAGAAGATCCGGCAAGAAACTCAGCGGGTTTGTCTTTTTTTCTTATTTATATTCATTTTTTTTAATATTATTACAATCATTTTTTTTTACATGGTAATGAAAGTTAGCTCCAGTATCTTGCCTTACAGTTCAGTAAAAGAGAGCCCTGTTTGGCAAGTGTGCTCAAATGTGTGCTCGTCTACTTCAATCGGACAAAAAATTCAAAACACAGACATCCAAACCACAATTCCCAGTACATCGTCCACAAAACATAATCGTACAAACGTAAACACAAGGGAAAACGCCCGGTCATTACTCAAAAAAGTACTTTAGGGTGTTTTAATCCTTTTTTTCTTTTCCACCCTACGTTGGCACGCAGCGAAGTTTTTCGTTGCATTTGACGTAACAATGGAGTGACGTAGTTGCGTTTCAAATGATAATAATAACATTGGAGCAGTTGGCAAGCGTTGGTGCTAGGTTTTTTTGTTCAAATGACATGGGCCAAGCGATAAGCTTACAGCTTCTTTTACTTATGGTAAACGAATTGAACCGACGAACTTCGTTCCGCCTAAAAGTCAAAACTCTAAAATTATCAGTGTTTCTACTATATTATACATTAAAATCCGTAGCGTAGTTTTAAAGATGTGTGCATACATAGAGACAGACAGCGAAGACTAATTTTGTTTTAAACTATGTAGTGATATTTCCGTTCTACGTCAAAAGTTAAAAGAGAGTTGATAAAAAACGCACGTATTTTTTTCTTATTACATTCGTATAAATAATTGGTTATGGTTTAGTTTGATGGCAAAAATTAATGTCATTATATTGAAAATATATAAATTCGGCTTAGCTACTTACGTACCTGTACACATGTGTATGTACCCACTTTTGCTCGTATCTTGCTTATATACAAAATTACATTACTATTAAGTTAGGTGGTATTGTTTAATATCACTATTATTGATTTTAATTTTAAAAACGCTAGCGCTTATGTCAGAAGCCCCTCGCTACTGCTAACAACGAGCTGGCGGCCATAAAATATTACAGCGGCAAAAACGCTCGCTCATACGCGGCCGTTCCGCGATAATTGTTATGGGACGTATCATATTCGTGCTTTTTGCAATTCCACCTTCCAGTCTGTACGATATTTCCCGTTTTAGACCGACGCTTTATATAGTGAACAGGGGTTAATAAGTCGAAGTGTATTTTCTTTTGTGAATCGGTAATAAAATGACAAAGTAATCAAATGACGACCGAATCTGTATTCAAAGTCTGTTATAAGAAAATAATTATAAAAAAATTATACAATATCTCATAGAAATACCTATTCTACCTACCTATTCTCCTTTCTCGTAAGTGCAATGGATACACAAACACACAAATAAACACTCCCAGACCGAAATCTAAGTTCATCATTTAAATTCGTTCGGCCTTATATTCTCTAGAGGGAAACCTTCACGACGTACCGGACGCCGTGGGAGCGACGCAAGGTTATGTGGGATTTTTACCGAACTAAAACCCCCCGGTTGCCGTCCTCGGCGGTACAAAGAGGACCCCGGGATCTCCTAACGAACGCAACCGGAATTCTCTGAGCGCGTTGCCCCATCGGGCTCCTCTCAGATGGGCGGCTGGGCCCACCGCTCCGTCTAGTCTTTACGATAGTATGCGTTCATCCATACCGCTGTTCTCCCGAGGATTGCCTGGCTGGACGGTTAAAGCTTCCACTCTAGTCGCCCGCAACCCCCGAAGCCAATTTTGGTCGTCTCTTATAACAGGCAGGAGATATCGTAGCTATTCTGATTCCGGAACTACAGGGACGAAATCATTATCATTATTAGTGACAGTTTACAGAATTCCGATTAGACCTCATAGTATATATGATTTCGGTTTGTTTCATATAAAGTGATCGATATTTTACAGCGGATGATCAACAAATATTTTAGATATATAATTTAATATTATATATAAACAAAAAATATGTGCCACACTTTTAACATAATTTGTTCATGGTGTTAATATGATGTACAACGAAATATGATGCACAATAAAATTGTTTAATTTGAGCCAATGCACCAAAAACCTACATAAATTTAACATACGAAAATTCTAAGTAATAAAACTCAACTCTGTCGTCAGTCCATTATTGTCCCATAGCTGGGAATTCTCTCAGAATGAGAAAGTATTAGTCCATAGTCCGCCGCGCTACCCAAGTGTGAATTGGTGGACTTTACACACTTTTGAGAATTTTTAAGCTAACGCATAGCTTTTATCGCGGGCTTTGAGCGTGGCGCCCGAATCAAGAAATTCCGTAACGAAAAAATCTAACACCCCCCACTCTGCTTATCATGTAGCGCGGCCGAGCGTTCGCTTAACGTGTATGTATATGGTACGACAGTACGAAGCTCGCACGGATCGATGTAAGCAGCTGTTTGTGAGAATGTATATAGTATCAAAGAAAAAACTTGAATTAATATCAAAGAAAAAAAATACTGCATGAATAAATAAATAATTATAATCGCATAAGTTGATCAAAAATGCTATGCAACAGCTTTAGTCCCAGAGTGCCGCATGTTTTTTTTAAAGAAGTCTTGGGTGCGTAGGTTTCCTCACGATGTTTTCCTTAACCGTAGATCATTGATAATACATTTTTAATACTAATCTAAACTCAACCCTAAAGTACATTTACTAAGTTTTGTGTCGCTAATGTGTCTAGTGCCTTATCCTTGCAGAATACACCGTCGCACAGTACCTTTACTGTTCTTGTTTGTAATAACGCGCTGTGTCGGTAGATAACGGTTACTGCGATGTTGTCTCCTAAATGTGTTTGCTCATTTTACACAATTCGTGCAAAAAGTGTCAAGATTCCCACTTTTTCTTTTATGTTAACCTAATGAGGTGGTCTCTGTGACGTTACATGAAGTTGTGGTCTTTATTGTTCACAAGTTGCTTCAGTAGTGCCCTTGGTAGGAGTTTAATGATTTTTCTCAAATCAATCATTCCTTACGTTATCGTCCATTCATTGTTATTTATGCCTTTTGATAAGGCTAGTTGAACCCCGCAGCTTCGCCCGCTTTTAAAAAATCAATTTATCTATTGTCCCGTGGAAATAATATATTTTCCCACGGTAAAAAGTAGCCTATAATTATGTTAATCCAGAGTGTCAGCTAACTCCCTACTAAATTTTATGAAAACCGCTCCAACCGTGTAGACGTGAAGATGTAACAAACATACACTCACAAACTTTCGCCTTTATAATATTAGTATGATACTATTTCGCAATAATGGACGAAGACTTATTCAATGATTGGCTTAAGAAAACGCTAGAAATTCGTACTAAGAGCACAGAAATGTGCAAACTTTGCATTGTTTTGTAATATGCAACATCGTGAGTATTGTTAAAATTTGCTACTACGAGTATTAGTTAGAAAAAGGTAAGGCGGTGATGTAACTCTAGCCGATCCACAGCGGTTTCTGCCATATTTAATACCTTTACGTCTTAGTATACTTTTATACTTAAATACTTATTTTTTTATATTTCGTACAATCCTGTTTTCAGTTGTTGACGGACCGTCCCCGTAGTTCCGTGATCATAATAGGGCTACGGTATCCTCTGCCTGCCGTGAGAGACGACTAAAAGTGGCTTCCGGGGTTGTGGGTGGCTAGAGTGGGAGCTCGAGCCATTCAGTCAGGTAACCCCGGAAAGGCCGGTGGTATGTGTGGTCGCATGCCGTTCTAAAGACTAGACGGAGTGGTGGGTCCAGCCGACTATCGGAGAGGAGCCCGAAGGGGCAACGCGCTCAGAGCACTCCGGTTGCGTTCCTATGGAGATCCCGGAGTCCTGTTTGTAGTGCCAAGGACGGCAACCGGGAAGGTTTTAGTGCGGTAAAAATCCCACATAACCCTGCGTCGCTCCTACGGTGTCAGGTACCTTATGAAGGTTTCCCCTTGAGAATAAAAAAAGTTATTGATGGGCAGCATTGCCCCTTATAATCCTATAATAATCTTGGCATCTTTATGTAGCTTGTAGACACTCTGAGCCTAGGCTGAGTGTCTGCAAGCGACGATCAGTCACCCAATAAGTGAAGTTAGAGAGCACTAAAGTTTTATCACATACTCACGATGTAAACGGTGAAGTTAGCACTATAAAGTTTTTATGAAGTTAGTCTTTTGTGTCGATCCTTATCTTTATGTCGATCCCCGTCTTTGTAAGAATATGTAGACGGCTTTACTTGCCTTTGTTGTTCATCTGTCCGTTTGTAAAGGCTTATTCTGTAAGGATAAGGCTTTATTGATAGGCTCTGAAGATCTTTACAACAAAACTTCAAACAATCATTTCGTGACAATAGAATTCCGTTCGCGAATACCTGAACAAAGACGAAGTTTTAACCACTCAAACCTAGAAATCAATTCCAAATCTATCATTTTGCTGTCGATCATTAAAGATATATTTAGGCACCCCTTGTTCGGCAAGCCGATATTTTGGCCACTGTGTCATGAATTGGTTATTTCTAAAATATAAAATTCTCGTGTCACAATGTTCGTTCTCATGCTCCTCCGAAACGGCTTGACCGACTCTCATGAAATCTTGTGAGCATATTGAATAGATCTGAGAATCGGCCAACATCTATTTTTATACAACTTTCGGGAACTTTCTTAGACAGCTCTAAGGTATGTAAGTTATCTCACGATCACTGTAGATCACTTCACTGTAGACCAATGATAATTAATTTCTAATACGCAAATAATTATAGAGAACTGATGGTCGCGCCGGATATCATACCTCATATTCTGGATCGAGACGGTTTTCAAATATTTCGCTGCTACTGCTCACATTAAAATTAATCACAATAAACATAGGTAATCTTAATTTGTTATATTAACTGTTTCCTTATTTAAAATCGTAATTCCGTAGCCTCGCAGCTCCGAGGCGACGCTCTAATGCAACTATTTCTCAGCATTACGCAACTAATTGCTTACTTAGTGAACGGAGATACCGTAATTAGATACACGCGCAATATTATTTAACATGGTGATATCATAAACATTATGGATATTATGCAGGAGGTATAACATTGGTTTATGTTGTAGAAGATAGCTATTTAAATAAAAAAATACGTTAGCAAGACCAAGTGCGCTTCCTGGAGAGATGCCGAGGTATTGATCGAAACTATTACAATAAAATTATATATGACAATATTAATGAAATTTCCCAAATAATTTTCCAGGAAAAAATAAACTTTACTAATTCTTGTTATTCAAATAAACTTTTTGTCGGCATTTGTTTTACTCGACATCAATATCTTTAAAATGGTGTAGGCAACTATGGGTCAACTAATACATTCAAATGGCAATAAATTTTATAAAGAAAGAAACAGAGGAACAGTTCCGTGTTTATGCCACTCTCGGCTGACTACACGACTCTGCCAAGACGCGACGAATAGAAATTAGCACAGATCAACGCACCTACCGTTTCTGTTCAAAATAACTCGATCTGACATATTATTTATATATTTTATGCTGTAGCACATAATTTATGAGGTCGTTATCGAAAGCTTTTTATTGAGTAATGACTAGGGTTTTCAGTCAATAATGAATTTGTGGGCAATAATGTGGCTTTTGATAATTAGCCATTCAAATGACAGGAGTTATTTAGCCATTAGCATTGAATTTCAAATGAAGTAGGCTGATAAGCTAAAACAATGATTATGAGATATGGTGAATAACAAATGATTGACTAATTAAGACAAATTTGTCGATACTCTTCGAGCCATGCGATGGCAAACAACATCTCGCATCATTTTTATATCTTTCTTCCTGGAATCAAACTTGCATATAAACGGAAAAAAATATTTATGCAAAGCTATTATGACTAGTTATTATTTAATAAATTAAATCAATACAGGTAAGATAAAAGTGTTTTTACTAATATCATGTAAAATGTATAATACATGACAGATTTCGACCAAATTTTAAAATTATCTTCTTAGACACGAGGTCCTAATTTACAAAGGAATTTCCACGATATCATCATTTAATACAAAATAATAAGGTGATCTACCAGATGTATGGAATTTCTTACACAATAGTTATTTTAGCTAGTATTTACAAAATAGCTAAACTGCTTTTAAAACAATAAAATATGTAGTTTTATTTTTACAGTCGGTTTTTACCAAACATATACCAACACGCTGAAACTGTGTGCTAAAACTTTGTTATAATCATAGTAATTCCTTAAAGATGTAAGTAGTTACCTGCATTGACAGTTAGAAATCTCAACTGAATACCAATACAGATCCCAAATTTGTACTAAATATTTTATGTTAAATAACATTTGTGAAATGTATATAACCTTTCAGAACCTCAAATTAAATCCAGAGACGATTAGCGGAAAACCTATCAAAAGGAAACAGTCGGAATTAACGTTTACACGCAATCTCCGTTATTTTGACTAAAACTACTTCGCTTAATTGATAACGTGTTAATATACTTATGTCTACAACGCGCTAATGTTTGACAAAATATGTGATAATCGTTTTTAAACGTATATTAAAGAGATGAATATAATATGAAAAAGTATCCAAACGCAGTAATTTACCAGGTGGTAGAACCAGTGTACTTCGACCGGAGATGTACCACCGCTACACCTATTTCTAGCGTGAAGCATTTCTTGCGTTTCGATGGAAGGGTGTGGTTGCCGGCACACTTTTATATGAGGCGTCCATCTTAGTCCTCAGGAGTAGCAACGCATCTGTAATTGACTTCAGATAGAACCCATGTTCTTTTTGGAGTTGCTCACAGATGTGCATGGGCGGCAATGACCACTTACAATCAGGTGGACTGCATGCTCGTTTGCTACTTCAATCTAATAAAAAAATGTTCATGTGGACAGAGACCATTAACCGTCAGTAGGCATGCATGCTCGTTTGCTACTTGAAAATAAAATTAAACATTTTACAGGACTATAAAACTCCATAAAAGTTTTCATAAAATGACACAAAAACATAAAGACAACCATTTAGATATAAGGTAACATCTAAGAATATAACAAGTCTACAATTAATTTCCACAGTGCTTCTTACACAGTTTACGGCGATTCATCAAACACAAATTTAGAATTCAGAAACTCATTATCAACAGTCACGACTAAAACAACCCTTGCTTAGTCAATGCCAAATAACTATTTCATTTCCAAATTAAATTCCAATTGAGCTTGCGCCGGCGCCATTTTGAAATTAATTACAGTTTCGTTCCAATTACAAATTGTGTTACAAGAACGGTACATCGGATTTGATTGAAGCAAATAGGCGGGAGGGATTATAATTTGGATTATTATCGGCATTAAAGCATAAAGCTCGGATTTCCTTTTCCGTTTAATTAGTGTGGGTGGAGTCGTGTTATCGCGTGAATGTACAGATTATTGAATACGTATCTAATCGTTAAGGCGTTTTACACGTATGTTTTTTGATGTATAGGAAGGTGTTCATATAATTAAATGAAATGAAATATCTTTATTTTGCATAGGCCTGCGGGGGCACTTACAAATTGTCAGTTACATTTTTTTCTTACACTACCACCGGATCGGAAATTCGGAATACGACCTCAACTGAGAAGATCCGGCAAGAAACTCAGCGGGTTTGTATTTTCTTATTTATATCCATTTTTCTTAAATATTATTACAATCATGTTTTTCTTTTTTACATGGCTATGAAAGTTAGCTCCAGTATCTTGCCTTATAAATAGTGTGACATTTTATGGCTGAAATTTCGCCGCTCAATCGAGGGTCCGAGGTTCAAATCCCAGGCGCGCACTACTGATTTTTTTAAGACGAAGTGCGTTTTAGAAATCAATTGTACTGTTGTACGGTGGAAGAAAACATCGTGTCAAAGTAGTATTAGTTGGCACTGCCACCTATTGACTTATATAGCAGAGCAGTGATAGCCTAATGGTTAAAACTTGCTCATTCGATCGGGAGGTCCAAGGTTCAAACCCAGACGTACCACTGATTTTTCTTAAATTATGTGCGCATTAGAAATTTATTATCACTGCTTTTCGGTGAAGGAAAACATCGTAAGGAAACCTACACACTCGAAAGTTGTTTAAAAAACAGTTCTCGGAAGTGTTTGAACCATACTGTGAGTCCACCAATTCGCACTTGGCCAGCGCGGTGGACTATGGCCTAAAATTCTGAAAAAAGACCTGTGCCCAGAAGTAGGACAGTGGTTGACGAGAGAATCAACCCTAATAAGATGCCTAATTATACAGCAATTTAGAGTTTCAATCTTACTAAAACTTTAAATAGGTCATACGGAAAAGGTTTCGTTTTATCCTAAAGGTTTTCAAATATATTTTCATGATCATATAAATATATCAATACACAAGAAAATGTATATGGTCGCAAGTAAACAAATAGCTTATATTTTTATCCGAGCAAATATTTTCCCTCCCTGCAATCTAATTCGGAATGTTAATCCCAAACGGATTAAAATGTGCTATGCAACTAATTAAGAGAGCTCGCCGTAAAGCGATCCACAAATTGAGTTTATCTTCGCTGGCAGACATGTTTTGAGTTATTTAATTGAGTTGTATATTCGATTTTATGATAAGCAAAATATTTATGCAATTGGGTCTGGGTAGTGCTATAAGTAGGGTGGTATATATAGTGAAAACCCTGAAGAGGTTCCGAAATCGCAGATCAAGACCGAAAAAATTCCAATGTTGTAAAAATTTGTATCATGAGCTTAAAATAATAGTTATGTAACTGGGATTCTATCTGTTTATTTCATAGACTACCGCGCCGTTCAAGTAGTTTATGAAATGAACAGCTTTTAAATGTGTACCACAAAGGTCTCTTAAAACCTGCAGGTCTATGTGTCAGTGGTTCTTAACCTTTTGGTAATGAAGGACCATTTGGCTAAATATCTGTCGAC
The DNA here is from genome assembly GCA_949699795.1 of Spicauda simplicius. Lineage (NCBI taxonomy): Eukaryota > Metazoa > Arthropoda > Insecta > Lepidoptera > Hesperiidae > Spicauda > Spicauda simplicius. The sequence goes on from OX453062.1 coordinate 22,259,606, forward strand.
CCATGGACCATCGGTATGAGGGTTATTATTTTTTAATAAAACACGCGTAAGTTGTTATTCAAAGTAAACAATATATAATGCGCTTTCTGTATACTCTTTACTCATTCGCGATTCTTGGTTCAGTCACGGCTGTCTGCTACTTGACTGTCATTGTGTTGACTTCTTATATTACAATATTTTTTGAATGGCTTCTCGGACCACTTCGGGTGCTTCCAGAAACCATCAGTGGTCCAGGGACCATTCGCGGACCACCGTTTGGGAACCACTGATATAAGTGAATAGAAGCTGGTGCTGTTCGGATATTTATCGTCATGTTTTAAAAATACTTATGTCCAGAATCAATGCTGATTAGTAGAAATGCTTACTGTTTATGTTTTATACCTTTATGCTCATACAATATCTATATATTAATACGTGAAGCAAAATCATGTGATTCATTTTAAATAACATGCCGCGGACGGATCTGTATGAAATTTTGCACGGTTATAGTGGACGTAGAGAAGAAGTGCAGAATGTTAATATTTTTTCCAAATAATGCATACAACATACATAAAAACAACTAAAAACACATTACACATAGGTACTACCGTGCACTTGTCACAAACACATACATAATAAACGAAATAGAACATTCAATGTCTTACTAAGAAAACAAAACGTCAAAAATGTCAGATGTCTTTGTTAAAATACTGCTATTGTTTTAAATGCGACTAAGATAATTAAACCTCCTTTTAAATATAACGGGCGCGTTCAAAATTACTTGAAAATTTGAAGTTGAGCAATATTTGTAGTACTTTGGACAATATAAAGTTTAGTTTTTAATTTAAATTACGGTCGAATTGCGACCGATGTTACGATGACTAGTATTAAGTTAGTAAGTAAAAACGTAAACGGTATTCCTTGAAGAAAACGTAATAAAGTCGTAATAAAGTCACTGGTAGTTATTAAAATTACCGACATCTGTTACACAATTACTATAGAATTTGGATCTCTGTTAATTTTCGCGACCACTGCATATAATGCCACTGCATATAATACATATAATGCCACGCCTATTGCCTTTTGATCGGCAGTTACTCACAAGGGATTATAACTTGAATCTCAAGTTGATTCAACTAAACATATTGGACATTGATTCAATTTATGATATAAAATTTAGTTTTGTGGTACTGAAGGTTATATTTGAAGGTGTTATTAAGGTTAACATAATAACATTGCTAGATTTTTTCGTCACCTTTAGATATAAACATAAAACTACTCATAGATGGTTGTTTAATACGTTAATATGCAACATTTTACATGCTTACATTATAACAATGTGAAAACATATTTTTATAGAAATTAATTAAACATTTTGACGACCCGCGTGGCGCAGCGGTTACCATACCGTTCTGAAGCGCAATGGGTTCCAGGTTCGATTCCCGGCTAGACAGATATCTGAATGATGAGTTTAGATTCATGTTCTGGGTATGCGTGTTTGTGTATTCATCTTGTGTGTGTCCATGGTACCCAACGACACAGGAGAAAATCCTAGTGTGGGGCCATGAGTGTAGAAAGCGTGTGTGTGCGTGTATTTTTAAGCATGTGCCGATCAGTTTGTAAACATCAGCGCTTTTTTCTTTTCTAGAGATTTTTCTATCTTTCATTTCTTACCTTTCATATTCGTTTTTGTTCCCTGTCGTTTTCTATTTCTAAATCTACATTTCCTCTCTATTCCACGAATATTCCGAAACCGGGTCCTCATTTAGCTTCCAGTAAATTATTGTTCATTCATTTAGTAGGTTGTCTTCATTATCGAAATGATATATTCCCTTTGTAACATTTCGATCGTCACGTTAATGACGAAGGGGACTCGCTCCGCTATTAATTTTCGTGACGGCTGCATTACTCCAGTAAATGTCACCACAATTGCGTTTTGATCAAATCACTCCGATAGGATATTAAGATCTGAATAGTTAACTGATATAGACGAGGTATCACGTTTGAACATGAAAATGCTTATTATTATTTGTTGTTAAATATTGAAGCTTCTATTATGGTAAATAAATGGTTGAGTTTAATTGTTGTAGGATTTGAGTATAATATTTAACGTTCATGACGAGTGTTTGTTGCATTATTCCTTGTTGATTCTTATAAGTAAGTTAAACTTTTGCAGTGATAGCCTAATGGTTGAAACCTACCCTCTCGATCAGGAGGTCCGAGGTTCAAATCCAGGCACCACTGATTTATGTGCGTATTAGAAATTAATTATCACTGCTTTTCGGTGAAGGAATCGAGGAAACCTATACACCCGAGAGTCCATTAAAAAAGTTCTCGGTGGTGTGAAGTCCACCAATTCGCACTTGGACAGCGCGATGGACTATGGCTTAAACTCTCTCATTCCAAGGGAAGACCCGTGCCCAGCAGTGTTACAATAATGGGTTGACGACGACAAGCTAAGCTTTAATCGCTAAAGATTACAGTATTGTCAGAAATACAAACTAAGTATTTAAGTTATTTTGTCGTAGTAGTATTTTAATTTGTAGTAGTAATAGGTAATAGGATTTTAATTTGAAATCTTATACTTTATTTTTTTCCCTCTTTTTTCGATATTACAAGCCAGTCATTGCCTGATTTCCGCTAAAATCAGTCGTGTCGCGCGCGTGCTCTAGTTAGAGCAGAAAGTGCATACGAATCAAAACATTGTCGCCGCGCTGCCGGCCGCGCCGTGCTTGTTGCGATGACCCAAATAAAGTGCAAGGTCTTATAACCGATTAATTTATAATATTAAGGTGCAGCTACACTTACCATAAGTATGGCTAAGCAATCCCCCTTAAAACTAAAAACAGAGACGGAACATATGCTTTATGAAGCATACAGAAAGGAAAAGGCAGAGAGAGAAAATCTTGAAAGCATAATAAATAACTTCAAGATTCAAATTGCTAAATTGCAGCAAGAAATAACAGAACTTAAAGCCCAGAAAACCACCGAGAGGAATGACCCCAATGAGCAGCCTACTCACTCGGTAACATACACTACCGACGAGGAAGAACTAGCTAAAGAGACTGAATGGATTAGACAGAAAAGTAGGAAGAAAAGGAAATTAGCTTCATCGCCCACTTCAGTTGAGCAAGATGCCTGTCCTCAAAAGGTATCTGAGAAGATAAAACCTAAAAAGGTACCTCAGCCTCCCCCCATAATAGTAGATGGTATAAAAAACTACCAGAATTTTTATGATTTTCTGACTCAACATGTGGTTGGTGACTTATTAATTAATTTTAATTTTATTAATTTTATATAACTTTTGACATTGATTATTACTATTATTATATAAATTTCTTATACCTTATAAATATTATATGCCCGCTTGCGGCGGGAATGTAGAGGAATATTTATGACTGTACTGTACATATAACTAACTACCTACATTCCATAATAAACGAATTTGATTTGATTTGATTTGATTTGATTTGACACCTTCAACGTTAAAATGGTGAGTAAGGAAACCGTTAAAATTAATACTATCAACGAAGACAGCTATAGGATTCTTACTAAAAGTCTGTCAGAAAAAAGGTTATTATGGCACTCGTACGAAAACAAACGTGAGAGGCCAATACGAGTCGTTGCGAAAAAATTGCACCATACATGTGAACCAAAAAGAATCGTCGAAGATCTAGTAGATAAAGGCTATAAGATCTTAGACGCTACAAACAAGTTAAGGTGGAAGAACAAAGAGCCACTTAACATGTTTATGCTTACTTTTAATAATGAAGAAGACATAAATAAGGTCTATAATATAAAAACCATCCTAGGGTGTAAAGTAGAAATTCATCCATTAAAAACTTCTAAATTAGTTCCTCAATGTAAGAGATGCCAAAACTATGGTCATACTCAAAAACATTGCGCAAGAGAACCAAGATGCGTCAAATGCACTGGCAAACATCTGACTACAGACTGTCAGAAACCGTCAGATGCTAAAGCTAAATGCATCCACTGTGGTGAATCACATCCTGCGAACTATAGAGGATGTATCGTAGCAAAAGAGATGCAAAAAATTAAGACTAAAAATAAAAATAAAGCAGATAATCGTCAACCAGTATCGGTACAACAAATTCCAAAAACTGCTGACAAAAAAAGTACTTGTATTAACAACCAGGAAGTTAACCAAAAAGTCGTACACAAATCTTATGCTCAGGCAGCAGCTACTAACAAAAAGGTACAACCACAACAACCCAACCCAAATACAAATAATAAAGAAACTGATAACAAGCTAAACCAAATTCTCAAGTTCATGACAACGTTCAATGAGCGGCTCAATAAACTCGAGAAAAATATAATTATACAAACAAATAAACAATAATGTATCGCACACTAAAGATAATGGCATGGAACTCAAACGGGCTACAGCAACATCAACGCGAACTTCAAGTAGTCCTAGACACAAAAGATATAGATATCTGCTTAATTTCGGAAACACACTTTACCCTTCAGACACACATAAAATTTAAAGGATATGCGGTATATCACGCAATCCATCCAGACAATTGTGCTAGAGGGGGCAGTGCTGTCATTGTTAAAGAAAATCTCTATCACTATGAGCAATTTAAACATCAAGAACCAGACATACAATCAGTGGCAATTGGTATTGAAACTAAAGAATATCATATTACTATTGCAGCAATCTATTGCCCACCCAGATACTCCCTAAAAAAAGAACAGTATGTACGATTTTTAAACAAATTTAATGACAAATTCATCCTAGGTGGTGATTTTAACGCCAAGAATACATATTGGGGTTCGAGGTTAACAAATCCCAAAGGCAAAGAACTATTCAATGCCTTGAAAGACATACAATGTGAAGTTATATCAACAGGACAACCCACATATTGGCCCACTGATCCTAACAAAATTCCAGACTTGATAGATTTTTTTATATATAAAAAAATATCAAGAAGTTACATGAGCATTGAGGGTTCTTACGACATGAACTCGGACCATTCACCAATCATACTGACTCTAAATCAAAGCTTTATACACAAAAATAGCCAGCCAAGCCTTGTAAATAAGCGCACCGATTGGGAAAGTTTTAAAATGGATCTCACATGTGATTTAAATTTGCATGTACCACTTAAAACGCCAGAACATATAGACAAAGAAGTCGATGAATTCGTCAAAAGTATCCAACGCTCAGCCTGGAAAAATACCCCGCAAGTCAGATTGCGAGTCACACGTCCGACATATCCAAGGGAAATACTCATCCTTATAAGGGAAAAACGGAGACAAAGAAAAAAGTGGCACCAAACTAGGTCACCTGAAGATAAGACACATCTGAACAACCTTACAAAAACACTGAGGACAAAAATCAAACAATTCAATGACGATACCCTGAAAACCTATTTATCAGGCTTAACAAATGATCGCAGCACAGAATACTCGCTTTGGAAAGCAACCAAGGGATTAAAACGCCCAACCAAGCAAATTTACCCAATTAAGGATAAGGATGGTAAATGGGTTATAAATGATGCGCAAAAAGCTTCAGAATTTGCCTTTCACCTAGAAGAAATCTTCCAGCCAAACGAAGGAGAATATATTCATCACAATAGTGACCATATAGAACAAGTAGAGCAAAAAATTAAACTTGTGACACCAAAAGAAGTATATACAGAAATACAACGTAGCATCAACCCCAAAAAAGCTCCTGGATTCGACTTAATCACAGGTGAAATTATGAAAAACCTTCCCAAAAAAGGCATAGTTAAATTAACTACTTTAATTAATGCTTCTCTTAGAATCCAATATGTACCAGACTTATGGAAAGTTGCAGAAGTAATTATGATTCCTAAACCGGGGAAACCGCCGCATGAAGCTGCATCGTACAGGCCTATCTCCTTGTTACCTATAATGTCTAAGGTCTTTGAGAAGCTCTTGTTAAAGCGACTCAAACCTATATTAGAACATAAAAACATAATACCTGATCACCAGTTTGGTTTTAGAGAAAAACACTCCACAATTGATCAAATTCATAGGATTACCAATACCATAGAGAAATCCTTAGAAGAGAATAAAGTCTGCTCTGCAGTGTTTTTAGATGTAGCACAAGCTTTTGATAAAGTCTGGCATGAAGGCTTGATATTAAAGCTAAGAGCAATGTTACCAAAGCAATTTTCAGAAATATTAATATCATATATTTCAAACAGAGCTTTCAGAGTGAGACAAGGAGAAGCATACTCTGATCTCAAAGAAATAAAAGCTGGAGTGCCACAAGGTAGCGTATTGGGGCCGGTCCTGTACCTTTTATATACCTGTGATATCCCAGAATCTGAAAATAATATCTTCGCAACTTTTGCTGATGATACTGCCATCATAGTTGTGGGGGATAATCACGCTGAAGCTGCGCAGAAATGTCAAATCTCTATCAACAAAGTAATCAATTGGACGAGGAAGTGGCGAGTGAAGCTCAACGAAAACAAATCAGTACATGTTGATTTTACAAATAGGCGTAATAATTACCAACCTATATACATAAATACTACACCTATACCACACGCAAATACAGCCAAATATCTTGGCATGACTCTTGACGCGAAGCTGCGCTGGAGAGCTCACGTCAAAAAAAAACGGGACGAGTTGGAGCTCAAATACAGAGCTATGCATTGGCTGCTGGGGAATCATTCCTACCTGTCTACATATAATAAAATATTATTATATAAACAAGTCCTAATGCCAGTATGGACATATGGTATTCAACTCTGGGGTTGTACCAAAAAAAGTAATGTAGAAATCATTCAAAGATTTCAAAACAAAGTATTGAGGGGTATTGCTAATGCACCTTGGTATGTAAGAAACGAAGATCTACATCGGGACCTTCAAGTAGACCTTGTCAAAAATGTAATTTATAAATATGCAGAATGTCATCAAAAAAGACTTCATCATCACGTTAATATCGAGGCCATCCAGCTCCTCGATACGACGGACCTAGTGAGAAGACTCAAACGGACTAAGCCCTTTGAGCTAGTGATATAACATAGTGTAGTGTTAGTGAAATAGTGAATTAATTTAAATTATAGAACACAAGAACAATGTGTCTACCCCTTTATGTTAGAACAAAGAAGTGCAGTGTCAGTGGACGCTTCCTTCAATAAACAATTATTTAGCAGTTTAAGTCAGATTAGAATTACTCATTAGCCTTATATAAGGCTAGATTGTAATTAATATGAAGTACCCTATTATTCGGTACTTTATATATAACATAAAAAAAAAACAAGCCAGTTGATGCTTGATGATGATAAAGGTAAACATCGCTAGAAATGTGACACGTTAAAAAATAATTTTATTGAAAGGTATGACTACAATTCATTATTTATCTGATTTAAGTAGCAAACAAGCATGCAGTCCACCTGATGGTAAGTGGTCACTGCCGCCCATGGACACCTGTAAGCAAATTCAAATAGAAAATGGGTTTTACCTAAAGTCCATCACAGACGCGTTGCTACTCCCGAGGATGGTCGCCTCACATAAAAGTGTGTGCAACCGTTTCACTCTAGAAATAGGTGTGGCGGTGATACTTATCCGGTCGTACTACACTGGATCTATATCTTGTGAAATTCTATGCAATAAAAGATCATAGTTGACAAAATCAATCATTTTGCTCGTAGTTAGGATTTCTATTTTAAGTAACTTATAACAACTAACTCATAACTAATTCATTTTATTTGTTTCGCTTATTTTGAAATATGACAAAGAGTTTTGCCAAAATTGCGTTTTTATTGACCGTAGTCTATTAAAATCATCATACAAATCGAAAATTCCGATACGGCTATTGACACTTAAAACAATTGTCGGTCATTGGCAAACCGCAAACTTTTTACTGCGCGAAAATTGTTCCGATTTTCCGATTTTGATTGGATTGTTCTAAACATCGCAATCAAATGTCGGAAACAATTACCGTTGGGTGGGATTTGACCAATTGGAATACGATTAAATTGTTGCAAAAGCGTAAACGTTAGGCGTAATGGTTTGCGGGAACATTCAACGATTGTGCTTACGTCACCGGAATATATTTTTTGTTTCCGAATTTATTTTATGTTTATGTAAATACAGTGGAAACATTTGGCGTATTTGCATACGACTCTCGCAAAAAATGTTAGATGTAGTTAAGGGAATTTGATGTCCTAAGTCCACCAATTCGCACTTGGCCAGCACAGTGGACTATGGCCTATAACTCCTTCATTCTGAAAAAAGACCCGTGCCCAGCAGTGGGACAATAATGGGTTGTACCCAATGTCCTAAGTGAGTATATTGTGGTACTTCTGAAGTCAAAACTTACACGACCAATCTTAGATCTGTATTAAGAATCATTCATTTGCACATAATGAGAAATATTTATGTATTTATAGTTACATAACACAAACAACAGTCACGCAAAATATCTGTTTCGAGAGTAATTATTTAAATACATATCTATTTCAATAATGCTTTTAAAGCAAGCTATTCTTGTTTATAGACAAGAATTGTGTCCTTGAAGATATCATGTGTACAATCGGACATTCAGTGTACCTGATGTTAAGCGATCCATGGAGATCTGTACACCGCTAGAAATTACATTGGAATCCCATTTCAGATCAGTCACGGTTGCGTTGCTTCCTCTGAGAACTGAATTCAGACTAGAATTGAATATTTATATCGTACATTCCTGTTAAGAAAAGGGTTTTATTGCAAAATAAAATGTGCTCTGTGATTTCACACGCGTATAAATAAGATAAATTTTAACCCACTTTAAAGTTTAATCAAACTTTAAAATTTTAATACACCTATTGTTTCAGTGGTTTGTTTGCTATTTGCGGTGGGTCTGGAAAAAATGGTCTGGAACATGGACTATAGATTCATATTTTTTTGCTCCTTTTGTCCTGTTCTTTTATGTGTCTAGCTGGGACGCTATATCTCCGTTTAGTGTAATTAATTTGTTTTCTGTCTCTATATGTACCAATCTATGTTTAATATTTTGCTATCTATGTGTTGTCTTAAGCTGTGAAATAAATGTTTTATCTATCAATCTATTGGTGTTTAAATTGAAGAAATTAAGTTATAGACTTTAAACACATTATATTCGTATAGTTATGTTGTGATGCGTTTTTAAGTGGAATTTATCATTACCCTAATTCGCGGTTCTATAAACCATATTTATATTTATTATTGCAAATAATTTATGCAAATACTAGCGATGTACCGACCTCAGAACTTTAATGTTTTTATACATGTGGATATAAACTAAGTATATTTAAATTTGCTTCTCTAAGAGATGGTGAAAATTCTGTTGCAAGGTGGTGGAACTAATATGATTCGAACGGGGATATACCACCGCTCCAAATATTGGTAGTGTAAAAAATATCTAGGGTTAGCTCATTCTTATTCTCCGGAAAAAGTAACATAACTATAATGCACTTAAAATAGAAACTGTGTTTAATAGAAATGAATCGTTAATGTCCATAAGCGGCAGTGATCATTTACTATCAGGTGGACTGCATACCTCTTTGCTACTTATAAAAAATGCTTTAATTCTATTATGAAATGAAATGAAATGAAATGAAACGAAACGAAACGAAACGAAACGAAACGAAACGAAACGAAACGAAACGAAACGAAACGAAACGAAACGAAACGAAACGAAACGAAACGAAACGAAACGAAACGAAACGAAACGAAACGAAACGAAACGAAACGAAACGAAACGAAACGAAACGAAACGAAACGAAACGAAACGAAACGAAACGAAACGAAACGAAACGAAACGAAACGAAACGAAACGAAACGAAACGAAACGAAACGAAACGAAACGAAACGAAACGAAACGAAACGAAACGAAACGAAACGAAACGAAACGAAACGAAACGAAACGAAACGAAACGAAACGAAACGAAACGAAACGAAACGAAACGAAACGAAACGAAACGAAACGAAACGAAACGAAACGAAACGAAACGAAACGAAACGAAACGAAACGAAACGAAACGAAACGAAACGAAACGAAACGAAACGAAACGAAACGAAACGAAACGAAACGAAACGAAACGAAACGAAACGAAACGAAACGAAACGAAACGAAACGAAACGAAACGAAACGAAACGAAACGAAACGAAACGAAACGAAACGAAATGAAATGAAATGTCTTTATTTTTATTTTGCATAGGCCTTCGGTGGCGCTTACAAATTGTCAGTTACATTTATATATATTTTTTTACACTACCACCGGATCGGAACATTATTAAATCGTACCTGCCTCTTCATAGCTCACAAGACTCACTCAACTATTCAAGATCCACAATAGCATGTACATGTAAATCCGAGCATAAAGTCAGTGGCCCATAAAATCGAAGCGTCCGGGCTCAGTTGTCCGGTCGGCGCGCCGCACTCCCCGCAACAACACTTAGTGCGCTGTCAATAGCTGCTCATATGGCGATACGCCAAATACTATTATCCTTGCTACTTGACGGTAATATATATTTATCTCTTTGACGTACGTGGATCGAAGATCTTACGTAAGCTATCCCTGCTTCGAATAATTTGTCATTTGGAATTTATGAACTAAAATAGTTACGTCTGTAAATGGACTGGTTACAAACAAAAAAGCATGCTCCATTAGTTTGTTTCCAGATCTGATGATATTTTGGTGGTAACAATTTTCAAGTGCTTTGCTCTTATGAAGTTACTTACAGATGTCCATAAACGGCAGGTATCACTTACCCTTAGATGTACTAAATGCTCGTTTGCTACTTCAATGCTATAAAAAGAAACTTGGTCCTGCTATCATCCAATCGTACTTGTCTCTTCATAGCCTACAAGACGCACTCAAGTATCCAAGATCCTCAATAGCATGTACATGTAAATCCGAGCATAAAGTCAGTGGCCCATAAAATCGAAGCGTCCGGGCTCAGTTGTCCAGTGGGCGCGCCACACTCCCCGCAACAACACTTAGTGCGCTGTCAATAGCTGCTCATATGGCGATACGCCAAATACTATTATCCTTGCTACTTGACGGTCATTTATATTTATTTCCTTGACGTGCTTCGTGGATCCAAGGTCTTAAGTGGCTTATGCTTCTTGAATAATTTGTATTTTGAAGTTTATCAACTAAAATATTTCACATTACATTACAATAAATACATTTCATTTTAATCTGCAATACCTTTCTGTTCTATTGTACGGATGTATACACGATTCAAACCAATAAAATAGATATTTCATTGGTTTGAAGATAATACAGATAAAATTTTGAATAATTATTGTTCCCAAAAATTAAACTAGAATACATAATTAAACTAGAATACATAGGCATGTCTTCAATACCACACTGTTCAAAATAAAACGTAGCAGAACAAACATTTAAATCACATTAAATCATTCCCGCGGTTTCGTCCTCTTCAGTTGCATTTACTGTGGTAGTAAATATTCTGTTTAAATCTAGACCATAAACTATGTATGTGCCGAATTTCAGCAAAATTAGACTGGTAGTTTTTGTGTAGAAGAGTAAAAATATATATTATTAGCTGACCCGGCAAACGTTGTTTATCCATATAAAAATAAAAAAATGGTAAGGGTGGACAATCCTTATCAATAAGGGGTATGAAAAATAAATGTTTGCCGATTCTCAGACGTACCCAATATGCTCACAAAATTTCATGAGAATCGGTCAAGCCGTTTCGGAGGAGTACGGAGACGAACATTGTGACAAGAGAATTTTATGTACAAGAAGATATACTCGTACATTCTTTCATAATTTTGCGATAATAATATTAAGAAATGTTAAATACCTTGGATTTGTATATCTATCAATCAAAAGTTCTTAATCACTGTTATCAAAAGATCCACCTTCAAATTATCCTTATAAAAATGATAATGCACGAAGAAGAGCGTACAGGAACTAACAATGTGATTCAATAAACCTAATTCCACGGGCATATTGTGCCACGCCACGCTATTCAATCGTTTGATTACAGCTTCCGTTTCACACACTTCTTCGTGAATGAAAGAGACGACAAATGCGATAGATTAGGCAATATGTTAAGTTAATTCTTTCATGAGGAAAATGAGTGACGAATTACAGTGATTGTTGGCGAATGAATCAAATCTCCGCGCGTATTTTGTTTGCAATTCAACGGAATTTTATTTGGTGGTAAAGTATATTGAAATGTATGGAGAATGTCAGTCTCTTTACTCTGAAAATATGTCATATTCTCACAATAAAGAAACTGACATGACATTCATGAAGAAGTTGACATCCTCAAACCATTATTGTCCCACTGCTGGGCACGGGTCTTTTCTCAGGGTGAGCGAGATTTAGGGCCATAGTCCACCTCTCTGGCCAAGTGTGAATTGGACTTCACACATCTTTAATGAATCTCGGTTCCCTCAAGAGGTTTCCTCTTTCCGAAAATCAGTTATAATTAATTTTTAATACGCGCATTATTTCAGAAAAAAATAGAGCCACCTATATTTTTTTCTGAAATAATGTCCAGGATTCGAACCTTGAGAGGGTAAGGATCAATCTTTAGGCTATCACTGCTTATTTCTATCAGTAATATTAACTACCTAAATCGTCATCTGCACTGAGTGATATTTGAAAACCAGACGAGTCTCAAAGGCTTTTAAGTAGAGCTTCTCTGTCCTCTTTTTAAACAATTTTATCTTACTAGCTGAACGCCACGGCTCCACCCGCTATAACAAAACGACGTATCAATTGTCCCGTAGGAATAAGATATTTTTCCACAGTAAAAAGTAGCCTATATGTTAATCCAGATTGTCAACTAACGCCCTACCAAATTTTAAGAAAATCTCTCCAGCCGTTTACACACGAAGAAGTAACAAACATACACACTCACAAATTTTCGCCTTTATAATATTAGTATGATTACCTTCTGGGAATGCCTCTAAGCAGATAGGCTATTTACATATCGACGCGGGTAAGTGAAGTTCTATTACGAAACAGTAATAATTTATGTAATAAAATGCAACATACTATACTGGTAGTACATACCTAATTAAAAAGTTATGAACTTTTAAAAATCGTTTTTGATTCTTGTGTAAAGTCGCATTTTCCGAGATACGAATTCCCTTCCCTGTATCTACATATAGGTTATAATGTTATTTAAAACAATTTCTTAGCAGCAAAAGTGGCAGTATAAATCAAATATCAAATTAAAAGTTTATTCGCAACAAATATAATAGACAAAAGTTCATAAGTAAAACGCTTTTTACACTCCATAGCCCTACAGTAGGATTTTCTCCTGTGTAGTGCGTGCCATGAACAAACACAAAGACGAATACACAACAGACCCAGAACAAGAATCTAAACTCATCATTCAGATACCTATCTGGCTTGGATTCGAACCCGGGACCCACTGCGTGTAAGACCGGTGCGGCAACCGCTGCGCCACGCGGGTCGTCAAAAAAGTAGTAGATAATGTTAACACATTATCTACAACTTTTTTGAGTGCAATTAACTTGAATGTAGTAATCTACATTCAAGTTAATTGCACTTAAGATTTTTAACGATTTTAAGACCGAATGCTTTATTAAATAGTTTGCATCAGTCGGAAGGGGCAATAAACAGTTTCCGTCGATTGTAAGCGGATGCCAAAGGTTTAATTTCCCTGATCGCGCTCGAATGCTCTATCCTTGCAACGTCGTTTCACAAATGTCACTTGGATAAAGTCATAAGCGGAAATAGTATGCATAATTTATTTGATAGTTTTTATGTAATTTAGACTTAACGAGTTCACTCGATACTCATTTTCTCAGAGGAAACTACTAGTATGCTAATGTAAATGGAGTACAGTAAAGCAAAAATAAACGATAAAACAATATTTGATTTCTGACCAGATCAAAATGTGTCAATCTTATTTTCGATTAACTAGATTTTTTATGGGCTGTAATGTCCCTAAAAAATCCTAGTTATTGTCTATTATTGTATTGTTATTGTTAGTTGTCCTAATCGTTACATATATAAACTACGTACTCGTTTGCTACCTCAGGTTACTAAAGGAATAGTTACAAAATTGCAACAGTTGTATATTCAAGGTGGTAATTCAAGGTGGTAATTCAAGGTAGTAGAACATGTATGTAGTAGTAGTTCATTGTCACACCTATTTCTAGCGTAAAGCAGTTTTTGCGTTTTGGTGAAAGGCAGGTTGCCAGCTCACTTTTAGACGAGGCTACCATTTTAGTCTTCGGTAATAGCAATGTTTCTTTAATTGACTTCTGATACAATTGTTCTGTGTGAATTAACAAAGGTCCATGGGTGGCAGTGACCACTTTCCATCAGGTGGATTACGTGTTCTTTTTCTATTTTAATCTTATAATTACAATTCTATTTTAATCTTATAATAAATGCCTAAGACTTGCACCACGCAACATAATTTGTAACTGAGGTAGTGCTTAGCATTGCGCGTGTATTTCAGTTGATTTACGTTCTCACTTTAATTTTCTCGGAACATTAGATTCTATCTTTAATTAAAACTCAGATTAGTGTGTTTTACAATTGCGTTCCTTTTGTAACTTGATAATAAACTATGCAATAAAACAAACTTAGTCCCTTTACAGCTAAATAAGCAATTCGACAATGTATAAATTGTAAAGTTTCTTCTCTATAATACTCAGAAGTTCTTAAAATTCAACTGCTGATATACACTGACCTTTAAGTTGCCTGTGCCTGATGTTGACATCAGTAGATGAATGATTTTGCAGAAAAAACACCTTGCAAGACTTAGAATTGTAAAAGGTACGCGATCTGCAGCAGCATTGCAGGCTGCAGACTTGGCTGACCGTAGTGTTACAGCTATGCGACAGTAGCGATGTAGCCGCGCAACTGTATCTCTGTAGCCACGTGACAATAGCGCTACAATATAACATTAACATTTCATTAACATTTCAGTAACATTAAAATTTCGGCTGGAAGATTATAACGCTGCAGTCGTTGGACCGTAGCGCTGTAGCTATGCGACCGTAGCGCTGTAGCCGAGTGATCGTAGCGCTGTAGTCGAGGAATCGTAGCGCTGTAGCGGCGTAACCGTAGAGCTGTGGCTACGCGATCGAAGTGCTGCATTTGTGTTGTCGGCGTCTGCCGTTATACAACGGCTAATTTAAAGCCGCCTTCACCTAGTCACAAAATATTCGTTCAACCTACTAGCGGAGGTGTTATGAATGCTAGGAAACCCCTCAATTTGCAGTGATATTTTGTGTTACAATACCAATATAGGTTCGAATAATATAACGCTTTCTACACTCATAGACACACAGTAGGATTTTCTCCTGTGTCGTGGGTACCATGAATACACACAAGACGAGTGTATTCGTAACACCCAGACCCAGAACAATCTAAACTCATCATTCAGATACCTGTCTGGCCGAGAATGGAACCCAGGACCAATTGCGCGTCAGACGATGTTAACCGCTTCACCACGCAGGTCGAAATACAATACATACATTTATTATTAAGGCTTCTGACTGATGCTTGTTGCACCAAGTGAAAAACGCTTGAAGCGATTACTTAGTCCGCACCTAACTTACCTTGATATTACAAGCTATTTAGAATATATACTTTACCTCGTAAGGTGTATTGCTGAACTTAGGTGCTTACTTAGTGAGCAGAGATATGAGTTATATTTTATTATTATTACTTACATTCTCGCTCGGAGATTAACACTTACATTTTATTACTTAAGTACAGACGTTTTCATCAACATAGTGAAATAGAAGATGAGTTACGCATGCGTATATGTATGTATGTATGTCCACCAATTCGCACTTGGCCAGCGCGGTGGACTATGGCCTAATACTCTCTCTTGAGAGAACACCCGTGCCCAGCAGTGGGACAATAATGGGTTGACGACGACGATATGTATGTATGTGCGTTTGTGTGTATCAGTTATACAAAGTTTCTATAGGCTATCAAAATTCGGTGTATTGGCTTTGATATCCTAAGTAGTAGTATGTATATAACTTGGTTATGATTGAGAGATGAGAGATGTTGTGTTGCGTATCGAATCACGTGGCAAAGACATCTCCAGTCTAAGAGATAACAAGTTCAGGGTTCGAATCCCTTCTAGATTTTTTTTATTTGACTGAAGTAGCGAACGAGCATGCAGTCCACCTGATGGTAAGTGGTCACTGCCGCCCATGGACATCTTTAATCAACTTCATACAGAACATGGGTTCCATCTGAAGTCAATCATAGACCATCATAGTCCTCGGGAGTAGCAACCCGAGGACTATGATGGTCGCCTCATATGAAAGTGTGCCGGCAACTACACCTTTCTATCAAAACGCAAGAACTGCTTCACGCTAGAAATAGGTGTGGCAGTGGTACTTCCCCGGTCCAACTGCACTGGTTCTACCACCGTGCAAAGATATAGATGTAAATTTTAATGATATTAAAATTAAATTAAATTTTAATGATTATTTATTTTTTTGATCTACGTATATTTATTTAAATTTTTGGATCCGCGTATTTGTGTATTCGTATTTGTGTGTTTCCATGTTACCTACGATATTGGAGAAAATCCTAGAGTGTTATGAAGACAGAATGCGTTATTATTGCGTTATACAGCTGCCCCGAGATTTTCCAGATTAGATTTATTCAGATCTAGGTCTGTGATTTCCAGATTTATTCTTACGACAAGCTTTTTAATATAAAAAGTGCACAATGCAATAAAATGAGGTTTGATTAATACAAGGTGTAGGGACCATGTAAGTATGAATGGCTGAGTAAGCAAGTTTGTATGCAAGTGTGAAGTATGTGAGGAGTCGAGTTAGTTACTGCGCACTAACCGACGCGAATGCATGTGTATTCGTTTCGGGGTAAAATTGGAAATACAAAAAGTGAACCATATTGATTTGGACTTTAATTTAACATCCTGGTGGCAGTAACTCCCAATGCAGGAATAGGGTGGGACACGTGGCCATAACAGTTCCACATTGGTGACCTCACGACGTTTTAGAACTGAATTCGCGAGTGAAGTAGTGTCGAATATCTAAAAACTTTATCGGTGTGAATATGAATCCTACGGTGCCTATTCCTGCAGCGGTCGAACTTAGTGGCGAATTATCGCAAATAACAGTGTCATCACGCATACCGGAATTCTGGACGGATGCTCCACGGCTTTGGTTCATTCAATTTGAGGCTGTAATAGCGAACCAGAAACTCGGCGATGAATCCAAGTACAATTTGGTTATCACAAAATTGACTAAAGATAGCATTCAGCAAGTCACTGACTTACTATTGCAACCTCCGATGAAAGATAAATACTCCAGTTTAAAGGACAGACTATTAACAGTGTACGAGGAATCTGAACTACGTCAAGTGCAAAAATTATTAAGCGAAATTGACCTTGGTGAACAAAAGCCGTCACAACTACTACGTCGCATGAGAGAATTGGCTCGTGATAAACTTTCCGGCGACACATTACGCATATTGTGGACAGGACATCTACCTTCGGCTGTGCGCGCCATCCTAACCGTCAGTGAAGTTAAAGATCTTGAGAAGTTGGCAGAAATAGCGGATAAGGTTATGGAATCATCCAGAGTGAGTAGTACTATCGCAGAAGTTACACCGACAACCTCATCAGCGTCACACGACTTTCTGGTAGCTGAGATATCCAAGCTTAGTAAGTCGATTGAGAATATGCAAAGAGGTAGACAGAAATGGCGGCATCACTACAACCAACGTGGTAGATCCCAATCGCGAGGTCGACGCAACACTTCGTCACACAGGCGTAATCCACAATCACCTGACTGGTTATGCTTTTACCATTTCCGTTTTGGTAACCGAGCTCATAAGTGTGTACAACCATGTAATTACAAGGAAGGCAAGGAGAGTAAGGAAAACTAGAAACGGTACAGTCGTCGGCGGGATACTGTACTGACTCCGTCAATAACCGCCTATGCGTTACGGACATTAACTCTGGCTTACGATTTTTAATTGACACTGGTGCAAATGTGTCAGTTTTGCCCGTATCACAGAAGGTAAAAACCCAGAGTGAGTGTAATAATTATAAGTTATATGCGGCCAATGGAACTGAAATTCGTACGTATGGTATTAAAAATTTAGTATTAAACCTTAATCTTAGAAAACCATTTCGATGGCATTTTATTGTGGCAGATGTTAAACAGCCTATAATCGGCGCTGATCTATTACGTCATTATGGGTTGTTAGTGGATCTGAATAATAGAAAATTAATTGATAGTGACACGAATTTGTTAACACTTGGCAGCATAATTTCTTGCACTGACCCATCAGTGAACACTGTTGAAGCTAATCATCCTTTTCTTAAATTATTATCTGAATTTACAGAAATAACGAAGCCTATTTCATTTAAGGAATGCGAGTCTGATAATGATGTTTATCACCATATCGAGACCACGGGAGTTCCAGTTCAAGCGCGAGCACGACCACTTCCTGCTAACAGGTACCATAAAGTTAAAGAGGAATTTAGGCTAATGCAAGAATTAGGTATATGCAGACCGTCAAAGAGTCAATGGGCAAGTCCATTGCACGTCGTCATGAAGAAGAATGGGGATATTCGGCCTTGTGGTGACTACAGACGTCTTAACGCCATCACCAAACCGGACATGTACCCCGTGCCACGTCTGCATAATTTTACATACATTATTTATTTTCCGCTTCTCAGTGCAATGAGAAAAGAGCTTGTTTTTATAAACACATTTTAAATGTTAATTTATTTTTCAATTTTTTGTTGTCTCTGAAAACACCTCTTTTAAATGATATCTATATTAGGAGGATTAAAAAAAATATGTGAGCAGTGATAGCCTAATGGTTGAAACTTGCCCTCTCAATCGGGAAGTCCGAGGTTCAAACCCAGGCACGCACCACTGATTTATGTGCGTATTATACATTAATTATCACTGCTTTTCGGTGAAGGAAAACATCGCGAGGAAACCTACACACCCGAGAGTTTTTTAAAAAAAAAAGTTCTCGGAGGTGTGTAAAGTCCACCAATTCGCACTTTGCCAGCGCGGTGGACTATGGCCTAAACTCTCTCATTCTGAGAGAAGACCCGTGCCCAGCAGTGGGACAATAATGGGTTGACGACGATGTAATATACATTTTTGTCATGGCAGTTTTATGTTGTTACGTTTATGGTATATTGTAGTCTACAAATTAAACTCTTTTATTTAGTACTCATATTGAGTGGGTTGTATGTCCAAAATATGTACTCTGCGATTCTTTGATTGCGACCACCTAGTATTTAAAAAAAATTCCTTGTATATTTTATTCTTCAAATTGAGGTATTTCATTTGATGTGATTTTCATGTGTATGTTACTCTTTAATACAAAAAATACCTTTTGGATTTCACAAAATTTATGACCTTGATTATAAAAAAGAACACTCATCACCGTAGAAATAAGATAATGATAAACATTTTAAGCATGTCTATTATAGTTTGTACATTATTTCCTAAATCCCAAATAAATAAATGGCTAACGAATAGACAAAATCTCGTGCACAACCAGTTAATAGTAAGAACTTAAGAACATGCAGCGTGATATTAAACAGAACGAATGAAACGGGAAAGCAGAATAAAAGCGCGCTTAAGATGTCTATTGTGGGGGCTAATTAAAAAACTCCAGGATATTCAAATGCAAAGTTGGAGGTTAAACATTTTAACAAAGTTGTAAGGCAGCGGTTGGCGCTTCGCCAGAGAAGTCGGTATTTTTGCTCCACTCCGAACGAATTTTCGAAGCACAATAAGGTTGGAGATATCGATGAGAAATTTTATATACGTCGAAAAATATGACGATTATAAATTTGTTTTTACGATTCATGTTACTTTACTGGTCCGAAATGCAATGGATTCCGGGTTCAAATATTGATGAATTTAGATTTCGTTTCTGGGTCTGCGTGTTCATATATGTCATATGTGTCTTTGTATGTCCATGAAACCAGTGATACTGGATAAATTCTTGTATTAGGCTGTGAGTGTAGAAAACGTTGTTATATAGGTTACGTAAAGTATGTCAAAAAGGAAGTGTTTGCCAATAAAGTATACTACGCTTTCACTGGAACTAACTTTTATGAACATGTAAAAACGTGATTGTAATATATAAAAAATGAGATATAAAATAACAAAAAAGACAAACCCGCTAAGTTTCTTGCCAGATCTTGTAACTTAGGGTTGTGATCCGATCCGGTGTAGAGTAAGAAAAAAAAATGTAGGTGACAATTTGTAAGTGCCCCCGTAGGTCTATACAAATAAATAAAAACATTTCATTTCTTTATAAATGGCAAGTTAAATTTAAATGTGTTTTTACATTTAATTCATAAATAAAACATTGATTCATAAAAAAAACAATGATTCCTTACAACGTGCATCCAGATTTTTTATTATAGTATCAATAAACCAGCGCTCAGTTTACTTGTTTGCATTGGCAAATGTCCATGGACATTACTACATAGTATAAAACAAAGTCGCTTCTCGCTGTCTGTCCCTATGTATGCTTAATCTTTAAAACTACGCTACGGATTTTAATGCAGGTTTTTTAATACATAGAGTGATTCAAGAGAAAGGTTTTTATTAATTAAATAATAAAGCAGAGAAACTCTGATAATTTTAGATTCTTAAGTTTTGAGCGGGACGAAGTTAGCCGGGTCGACTAGTTTATAATAAACTTTAGATAAGATAGAGTACTTGTGGTCGATTTACCACAAATCAGGTAGCAGCACTTAACTGGGCTGCTATTAGGCAGAGAAAAATATGACGGTGGCATCCCTACTGATAAACCACAAACAGATTTGCAACAACAAAAGCCACCATTTTTGGCATACATTTTTATTTGCAAGGCGGTAGAACGAGTATGTTTTTACCGGGTAGTGCCACTAACTCGTGACTAATACCACCGGGTAGTACCACCAACATATCAAACGAGCACGAGAACGTGTTAGTGGTATGTTTAAAACAATTATGTTTTACAGTGACTGTGATATTTCTAGCATGAAACAATTATTGCTTCCTGGTGGCTGCGGTAGCTGGCTCGCTTTCAAATTAGGCGACCACTTTAGTCCGCGCGAGTAGCATAGCATCTTCCATTGACTTCAAGTAGATCCTCCGTTCTGTATGAAGTTGCTTACAAATATTCATATGTACCACCGCCAAACCCATTTCTAGCGTAAAGCAGTTCTTGCGTTTCGATGGAAGGGCACACTTTTATATGAGGCGCCCATCTTATTCTTCGGGAGTAGTAACGCATTAGATAGATTCAAGTAGAACCCCATGTATGAAGTTGCTTATAGATGTTAATGGGCGGCAGTAACCACTTACCATCGGTGGACTGCATGCTCGTTTGCTACTTCAATCTTATAAAAAAAATTGTTCATGGGGGCAGTGACCATTAACCATCAGTAGTATGCATGCTCGTTTACTCTTTGAAAATAAAATTAAACATTTTACAACACTATAAAAACTCCATAAAAGTTTTCTCATGTCAACTTCAATTTTCTTGGATATTAACCCGCTTCCCGCTCAACGTAAGAAGTTTTAAACTAAAGTCATGTCGCTCTACTAATTACCGGATACGGACTTAGGAACTTAGTTTGGCCAAATCTGAACTACTATTATGAAGTAGAAACTTCCAAGTTTGTGTAGTAAAAAATAGCACTTATTATATATGTGCGCGGAACATTGTGTATTTATGAAAAACACGTCGCCGAAAATAATTATTTTAGTTAGTTTAAAGATCGAAAATTGTTTGTTTATTAAATTAGAAATATTTAGTGATTTTTAGAATTGTAATCTAGTTTACCCTCCATAAATTTGTTATTGTCACCACACCAAACATTATTATAAAAAGGCGAGCGCTTGCCGGTAGAAAAAACATTCTCGTTTAACCGTCGAAGCGATCGGACCTCCTAAACTGTGAATAAATCGAAGAAGTTTACTCCTATGTTTTACTTGAAATCTTCAAGAGTGGACGGTAATGAAGACCCCGAGCCTACCTGACCGCACTCCTCACTTCGTTATATATGTTGACAAGGTTTTAATTTATTGTATTATTTTAGTAGTTGTATTCGATTTTCGATCCACCAATTCGCATTTGGCCAGCGCGGTGGACCATGGCCTAATACTCTCTCATTCTAAGAGAAGACTCGTGCCTAGCAGTGGGACAATAATGGGTTGTACCCATTCGATTTTCAATATGTTATTAGCTTTATAATAACAATGAGTTTAAGGACTATTACATTAAATAACAGATAAATGCATAAAAACATAATTGTAGCGATTAGCATATGTATAGATTCAAATTATCACAAAATATAAACGGGTATACATTTACGCAGTTTTAAAACCTACCTTTAACAGTAATAAAAATCACATGAATGCCCCATATGAGCTTAATATATAGATTTAACCTAAGTGCATGCTATCCTGCCCTATAAACTATAGTATAAGACTCTCCAGACAAAATTTAATAGTTATGTTACAACCTGTGAAATTAATTAGGTAAAAAAGTTTCTCACAGATACTTCCATACACATATGAAATGAAATGAAATGTCTTTATTTTGTATAGGCCTGCGGGGGCACTTACAAATTGTCAGTTACATTTTTTTTCTTACACTACCACCGGATCGGAATACGACCTCAACTGAGAAGATATACATGCACATTCAAGATTAGTTATATATAGAGAAAAGTATTTCTTCATAAGTAAACTGGGAAAAAATGGAAATTTTAAACCCACATTACCTCGATGTTTGAGCTTTTTGCCACCAATTCGCATTTGGCCAGCGCGGTGGACTATGGCCTAAGACTCTCTCATTCTGAAAGAAGACCCGTGCCCAGCAGTGGAACGATAACGGGTTGTACCCAAGCTTTTTGCAAACATAAATGTATACAAATTCGCTGTTTCAGTTAAAATAACTTGAGCTGAAATTATATTAATATTTAAATAACATTTATCACAAAACAGCAAAACCCATAGCAATAAATCCCATAGGAAAGTGCAAAGCAATAATAGTCCACTGTTGGGAAGTTGGCACAGTTTTATCCGTGGGACGTGCGCTGTATGCTAAATGCGGGCTGCACATGGACGAAGTAATCAGTTAGACTACTAATACACATCGCTACCTAACATAAAACAAAGTTGCTTCGCGCTGTCTGTCCCTATGTAAGCTTAGATTTTTAAAACTATGCTACGGTTTTTAATGCAGTTTTTTAACAGATAGCGTGATTCAGTAGAAAGGTTTTTATGTACTCGTATTTTAGACTTTTGAGCGGAACAAAGTTCGAAAGGTCAGGTAGTTCTGATATATGTACTTATACCCTTGTGTTGCTCGTTGTATAACAGCTACCATACCACTCTCTTAGAGCTGTTTAATAAACATGTTATTCTTCTACCACTGTTATAAGTCTTGAGCTATGCATTTGCTTAAGAGTTATAAGTACATACAATCCTATATAGGGTAGGATACTTGCATAGGATTCCATGTATTTACTACTTTTAAGCAAATATAAAGCACATAATAGAACTCAGAGGAATATTTAGAAGTTAAAATTTATTACTTCATTGAAAAGTATATTTTAGTAGTTTGTGTAAAACAATTATGTTTAAAAGCCTCGAAAATGTATTTTTACTACTTATTAAAAAAATACTTATGACTAATTTAAAAAACTAGTCACCCGTCACAATGGTCGAAATTCGACCCTAATTTAAATGAAACTAAACCTTCTTCGTCTTTGTGTGTATTCATATCACATTCTGAAGTGCAAAGAGTGTAACAAACTTTTGACATAAAGGGAATGTCAAAAGTTTTTTACGCTTTCTATAAATTAAAAGTTTATGACTTTCCTTCGTTGCTGGCACTGGATAAATAAATAAAAGCCCGCTTGTAAATAACCGGATCCGCTGCCCGGTGTACCGACGTACTTCGGCCATTGTTTAGTTTTTCTGAATTTTAATTTATATATTAATACGTGAAACAGAAACTTGGGATCCTTTTTTTAATAAAATACTCGAACGGAGGAGTATGAAATTTAGCACGATTTTAAATAGAGATGGTACACAGGGTGCTGATATTTCTGATTATTAATAAAACAGGAGTCTACCGAGTTCTTCGTCACTGGAGCTGGATAAATAAATAAAAGTCCGCTTGTAAATAACCGGACCCGGAGCCCGGTGCGCCGCCGTACTTCGGTCATTGTTTATTTTTACTGAATTTAAATAAGGATAAATCAAACAGTTTAATCGACTGGGTTGTTCTTAGAACTGTTCTTGCACTATTTATAGAATATATTTTTTTACTTACATTAACATCAAGTAAGGTGCGAAAAGAGCTCTCCTTCACAGCCGGCGATGCATTGGCGACTCCTCTGTTGTTGCGAATGTCCATAGGCGACGGTGACTACTTTCCATCAGGTAGCCCGTCTGCCTTATCGTTAGATTAAATTATAAAAAAAAATCTAGTTTATTCTCGCTGCTAGATCCGGCTAGGTCAGGTTTACTTTTGTATTGAGAATTCCATATTTTAATCCAAGTCATCGTATTTATATGTCGGCGCGACACCGCGTATTTATGAAAAACACGTCGCCGATAATAATTATTTTAGTTAGTTTAAAGATCAAAAATTGTTTGTTTATTGAATTAGCAACATTTAATGATTTTTAGAATTGTAATTTAGTTTACCCTGCATACATTTGTTATTGTCACACCACCAAACATTGTTTAATTAACCAAAAGATTTCTTGTTTAACCTCCGAAGCGATCGGACCTCCTCAAGTGTGAATAAATCGAAGAAGTTTACGCCTGTGTTTTACTTCAAATATTCAAGAATGAATTATAATGAAGACTCCTGGCCTTCCTGACGTCACATTTCACGCAATCACTTCGTTATATATTATTAATAAGAAAGCCTGAAACTATATATATAGTTTAAGAACAAAAAGATAAAGTAGATTTAAATACCTAACGTTTATTTGATGGTAAGATATCTCTGTAATTAACTTGAAATGGGAATAGAATTGCTAGAATTGAAAGCGACGTTGTAAAGAACATTATGTAACTGTTTTACATGGAATCATAGCATAGAAATTCTTACAATTGCTGTTTTCTCATTAATGCAAAAGTCATAAATAAAGCTAAGCGTGGATTATACTTAATTAAGTTCATCTGATATAACGCTTAACTTAGTGAGGCTTGGTAGACTTCACACACATTTCGAAAAAATATATGTGTATTTTTCAAAATTCGCCAACTATTATTATATTCAAATATACCACAGTAACTTACGAAGTATTGCATTTGCAATAAATAGGTAATCACATACAGATGAGCATCAAAATTATATTATTAATAAAATTTTGCCAACCTATTCGCACTTGGCCAGCGCGGTGGACTATGGCCTAAAACTATCTCATTCTGCGAGAAGACCCGTGCCCAGCAGTGGGACAATAATGGGTTGACGACGAATAAAAATATCTTCGTAGGTGACAAAAAGTGAAAAAAATGTATGCAATGAATTCAATCAAGCATGTATACTATTGTCCCATCAAAAGACAGAGCTCCATACACAAAATTTGACAAACCTGTTATGAACAAGTAACGTGGTTAAATTATTTGGAAAACTCGACTGGTTTAAAACGAATTAATTACTTTTTTGGATTTTGCAATAATTTATTTCATTTAACCCAGATTTTGGAGTTTACATCAAAATAGTAATATAAAAGTATTATAATGCGTACATGTCTGTAACGGTGTACTGTAGCTCTCATTGATATGATAATAACAAAAAATCATTCATACCAACCTTTAACTGTAACCGCCATACCTCCAACCGCATGTTAAAAAAATATACAACTTATGTCACTTTCACTACTCGACTAAGTCGTTTCAAATGATACGTTATATGTTACAATCCGTCAAGCCGTTTGGCCTGTAGCCCGTACCAAATAAGTTTTACATACACACAAACATCGCAGATGGTAGAACCAGTGTAGTTTGACCGAGGAAGTACCACCGCCGCACCTTCCACACCAAACAGTTCTTGCGTTTCGTTGGAAGGGTGTGGTTGCCGGCACACTTTTATATGATGCGACCATCATAATCCTCGGGAGTAGCGACACATCTGTGATTGATTTCGCACAGAATCCATGTTCTATTTGAAGTTGCTTACAGATGTCTATAGACGGCAGTGACCACCTACCATCAGATAAAAAAAAAACATAAATACATACGTTTGAAAAACATTACCCTCCTTCTGACGCAGTCGAGAAAAAAACGTGAATGAAGTGAGATCTGAACACTGATCCTCTGTAATCCAACCATTGAGCTGTTACTCGACTAAGACATTAAACAGACAAGAACACAGAAACACAACACAACCGTACTATATCGTATTAAACCGAGCAGTGGTCATGTTGTCCGTCCAATATGGTACATACCACGCTAGAACCAAATTTCCCCAGTCAGTCATAACTGAGCTGTCTAATATACATAAACACGCCACTCGCCTTGCTTTGAACAATGGCCATGCCATATGAGCACCATACTAAGAATCTGCATTCCACATACCTATTCATATTATAAGTGAGAATGTAATATTGTTTGTGCTTTCACGTCAAAACTACTCAACCGATTATGATGAAACTTTTTACATATTCTTGGAAGTATTAGAAATTATATATGAAGCTTTTTATGATTTGTATGTAGTATTTATATTTCGTATGTATATTTCGTAGCTCCTGTATCTTCTCAACGGTCCTCAGTGTCCTGGTGTTGTATGTTGCCAGGTGAAGGAGTCGTCGGTTGCGGTAGTCGGATCTCTGTCGGAGATTCTTAGCATCCCCTGCCCCGCCGTTACCGTAGCCCGGAATAGAGGGGCTACCGGATACTGGGGGCATCTTTCATTTTGGGGGTTTTACCCATAGTCACCGCGCCTGGCAAACGTGTAGGTGACTGCAGTAGGTGTAGGGATACGCAAGAAAAGCGATTTACAATTCCACATAATCTTGTTAATATTATAAATTTGAAAGTTTGTGAGGATGTTAGTGTGTTTAATTACTCTTTTAAACAAAAAGCACCGGTCAGGCACATAGGTATAATTATGTGCAGTTTATGACCTATAATAACACACCTTATACTTAATAACTCCCGGGAATAATAAGCTGTACAACGTCACTTGAGTAAAAAGCCAAGATATATTACGTCAAATAACATTTCTGAAATATTTGCTCCAAGATTTGAGTCAAAGAAAGACAAAGCAACGGTACGGTCCTTAGCGTGTACGTTAACTCAAAGCAAAAGTGTTTTTATTTCCAACATCATTTCCTTGCTCGCACACGTGAAAGACATAGAAATGTAAGAAATATTTATTTCAGAGGTATAAAGATAAGTTGCTGGCTTTACTCAAAGTAATCTCGATAAAATCAGCTTAGACCAGCTCATATCTGAATCAGAAATACTGGGAATTCGAAAATCTGTGGATATCCAGTAATCAAAATACGAAAATATTTGTTGGAATTGTATAACTATGTTCGGATAATCTCTGTATCGTTTCGATATATTCTACACAAGTACGTAGAAAGTGATAGAATAATAGTTAAAATTCGATCTGTACATCGAATTTCAGGTTTAAGTTCATAATGCGCACCACAGATTCTTCTAAAATGATGTGGATATTAGAAATAAATATCACTACAGCGCAGTAAAACATTGTAAGGAAACCTACACAATTGAGATTTCTTTAAAATAAGTTTTTAAAGGTGGAAATTCCAACAACTTACATTGTGCTAACGCAGTAGTTTTTGGTCGAAACTCCCATTCTGAGGTAAGATTCCGTGGAGGTAAGATGATGAGAAATAACTACAAGGTTTAGATCAACAGTCGTTTTTTTTTCTAAAGTGGGTAATCCTCATGGATACCCAGCCACCCGGGGCGGCAGCTGGGTTATGCCGGACTCTTACCGACTAAACCCCACTGTATTTTCTCCTCGCACCGTACGGCGGGAACACGGGTAAGCTTTCGCAGTCATCCACGAACCCGCCGGTGCCTGGCCGCTCCCACAGCCCCTCCCCGCGTGGAGTATAAAGCTCCCCTCCTACAGCAAGGCGCGCCAGAAAACACAAAGCGCGCCTTACCTCCAAGGCCCCATCCGCAGGGCGACGGTCCAACCCTGAGACCACCACCCAGGCAGAAGGCATCCCTACAGGCATCGACCCCCCACACCCAGCGGCGGATTCCTTTCTTGGTTCCGCCGCAAACCACCAAATGGCCGCAGAGGATAGGGAGGACGGCAACGACACACCGCATCTCCTCTTCTTCTGCGGCCCCACCGCCAACGCATCTGACGGTGCACCCCCGTTCGGTCGCGGGAGACAGGGTGCATGGCAACGACACACTGAGACACGTCTCCTCCCGCGACCCCTCCTGGCTGCAAAGGCCAGAAAACACCGACCTCCACAGCCCCCTCGGATGCGTCCGGAGCGGGCCCTCAGCCAAGCCTGCTCGGAGCGTCCCCTACCTGGGATCCCTCTTGACTTCACCGCGGCGCCCCAAGCCACGGTTACTGAGCCTTCTCACTACGACAAGGTGGAGATCTCTTCGATGGGGTAGATCGACAGTCTAGAAGTAAAATCTCGAGATTTTTTTCTGGAATATGGGTTCATACGAGCAATTGTTACACGTGACAGCGAAGATAATCAAATCTCTCGGTATACAGTCGCTATCAGTATTACCTTGCAAGGTAGTACAACGTAATTCGTTCAGGGAGGTACCACCATGACACCTATTGCTAGTGTGACGCGGTATGTTGTTTTTTGGTACAAACGTATGGTTCTTTTAAACGATATGACAAGGTTTATCTGTGATTGGCTTTAAATAGAACCCATATTCTGTATGAAGTTGTTTACAGATATCAATGGAGCCACCACTTATCAACGGATGGATTGCAAGTTCATTTGCCACTACAAACTAACACAAACCAAATATCCAGTAATCCACATTGTACGACAATAATCGATAGAATTGTATAACTTTGTGCTCAAATAATCTGAGAAATCACTCCGAGTTTTTGGTCGAGTCTGAGAGTAAAATTTCTGTATTATCGGCCGGAATCTGTGCTTACGTAAACAATTATTATACACGACAGTCGGGATAGTTAAATCTCTCCATATCAATGCTGCTAGTATGACCTTGAAGGGAGTTGGAACATGTATGTTCAACCGGGAGGGTACCAAAAAGACATTGTGAAGGATTAAACTATGTTTGATGGAAAGGATTGGTTGCCGGATTAATTTAAAACTAGACGAACCCTGCGCACGTTGCTACACCATCACAAAAAAAAATACACCAGAAAATTTGCGAGCTCATGAATAACAACTTTGTTAAAGATCATCACATGATCAAATGAATTGTTTACGATTCTATAGAGGACGTACAGACGAATATTGATTTTTATATATAAGTAGAAGACGAAAAAGAAGATGAGGCGATCATTTAACCATCAGAATTTGGAACACATTTGCGTTTGACTTAACATACAACCCGGGTACCACCATCTGGTAGACTGCAAGCTCATTTTCTACTTCAAAATGACAAAAAAAAAACGATAATCAAATGTGTAAGAAACTTTGTGTAAAAATATTCTTAGAAATCACTCCGAGATTTTGGTCGGGACTGAGAGTAAAATTTCTGTATTATCGGCCAGAATCTGTGCTCACGCAAACAATTATTACACACGACAGCCAGGGATAATCAAATCTCTCCGTATTTTAATCGCTACTAGTATGACGCACATGTATAAAACTGATATCTCAAGAGAAATACATTTTTTCTCTTTAATTGTTATCCGAAGCAATTAACGTTTTGCTAGCAAGTATTATGAAACACAATTATGTGAGTTAACTGTTTACAAATGTTAGATAATTTATGAAAAGTGGAAGTTTATCTATTAAGCACAATTATTTGTCCTCGTGAAATCATTATGGCCCCTTTGCTAAACACGGGAATTTTTCAGCTTGAATGTGTTTTAGAACGCCATAGTCCACCGAACTATCAAAGTGCAAATAATTATACATCCTACACCTTTTAGAAGGTTTTTATTTATAATAATCATCAGGCATGTACGTTTTCTCACGATGTTTTCCTTTCTTGTAAAGCGGTAATTGGTTTTTAATACAAATGCCATTTTAGACAAACCACCTTATTTGTATGAAACCTAAATCCAAAAGTTGCAATTGTAAAGATAAGTTTCAATCATGAGGCTTACAAGACCAGTGCTTACAATCACACAGCCTCGTAAAATGTCGCGTACAAACACCTCAGATAAATTTAATAAATAAATTTAAGCAATTATTCAAATAAATAAATTTAAGCAATTATTCAAACGCTGTTTCTTAACTAATCGAAAAACGTTCACATTCGCGTATTAATATATTTATTGCATAATCTCACCAACTGAATGAAAAATCCGAAAATATTGTATACTCTTTCCGACACAGTCAGATAAATATTCTGATATTTTAATTGTAACACCATAATGTAACATGTTATAATTTTAAGCTTAAAATTTAACATTACAATATTACATACATTTCACGCTTAATACATTAATATATAGTATTAATTATCCAATATCACGCTCCACACGCCTGTAATTATCTAAGCAATGCAATATCGTCGCAGGTGCAAGTCGCTGCGACATTGCGACAGTCGGTTGCGGTCACTAATCGCACGATTAATTGCCTGCAACCACTTTGTGCGACTTCCTGTAGATAAACATTGTTTATTGCAGCTTTTGCGTGGTTGTGCGCCATTTATTAGGAGATTCTTGTTGTGATAGAGTACTCTAAATCTGCTCATTAATATAGGTGACGGTTTTATAATGGGGTCTTGATTTATTTTTATCAGATTGGAGTAGGCAAAGATTTTGTAGTCCACCTGATAGTTAGGTGAACTAGTTGAAGTTGAAGGAACCTGGAAGGAGTTTGATGGGGCAACGCGTTCAGAGGAACCCAGTTGCGTTCCTTTGGAGATCCCTTTTTTGGAGTCCTCTTTGTAGCGCTGAGGACGGCCACTGGGGAGGTTTTAGTGCGGTAAAAATCCTCCTGATAGTCAGCGGTAATGAACACCCCTGGATATGTGTAAACAATTTCATATTGATCAAAGGATTTATGTGAAGTCAAACACAAAAACCTTGTTGCTTCTAAGATGGTTACATCCTTTTTTATCTGCCTGAAGTAGCAAACGAGTATGCAGTCCACCTGATGGTTAGTGGTCACTGCCGCCCATGGACATCAGAGAACATGGGTACCACCTGAAGTCAATCACAGATCATCGCGTTGTTTCTCCCGAGGAATATGGTCTCCTCATATAAAAATGTGCCGGCAACCACACCCTACGACCGATACGCAAGAAATGCTTTACGGTAGAAATAGGTATGGCGGTGGTACTTCCCCGGTCGCACTACACTGGTTCCATCACCTTGGAACCTCCTTTGGGAGTAGGCTGTTAACTAAACACTTTCACCAAAACGAAAGAATTGCTTTTCCCTCGAAATAGGTATGGCGACAATACCTTGGGTTCCCAACTTAAGGGTTTTTCCCCCAAATTTAGGGGATAAAGAGGTAGGATGGGATTTCTTAGGGGTGTAAAATTTTTAGGGGTATTTTCAGGGGTTTCTATAACTTCAACATAAGGTTTTTAAAGGGAAATCTCCCCGCCACGCTATATGATCATGCCTCACGATGAAAAAAAAACAAAAAGGTCATGCACTACACCCGAAGACCTTTTTTTTTCGTCGTCAGGCCAAGTTGCCACGAAGAATTCCAATCAATAATTCATTTTCGGGGATTTTAGGGGTTTGTAATGAAGGCTTTAGGAGAATACATTTTTGAAACTTGGTAACCCTGCTTCCCGGTCGAGCCATACTTTCAAATTTTCTTACTGTACCTATAATTTGTACATGCCTTATATTCGTACTTTTTTATTAAATCGACTAATTCAGGAAGTTAAAATGAGATTTAATAAAGAGATACGGTAGGCTTAAGTCGTTTGATAATCTTTATTGCAAATTGAGTTCATTGCCATAAAACTTAATGAATATTAAGGAACCTTATTACCTTGGAAATTATAACCGTTGTATATCACAGTACCCATATGTTATTCAAAATTTGTTAGAAGGGTTAATGAGACAAATTATTTTATTCCAATTAAAACCCTTTGCGAGTCGGTTCATCTACTATATAATTTTCTACGGCTAATATTTGTGATTTTAGGGGAATATTTCACAAACATATTTTTATATAATATGGAAGTAGCGTACGTGCATGTAGTCCACCAGACAAGGTAAGTGGCCACTGCCATGGACATCTGTAAACAACCCCAGATAATATCAGAGTCTTACCTGAGGGCAGAGCGCGGAGGGTAGAGCAGTGATAGCCTAATGATTTATATTACCTCACCTTACCACAGCCCTCCACCGAAAGCCTGAAGGCTTCCCACAGCCTTCCACCGGAACGTTAAAACTGCTCCACGTTAGAAATACATGTGGCAGTAGTACCCCGGTCGAACCTTAGTTCTACCATCTTGAGGAGAGACTTGTGCGACAGAGGTGTTATCGCTTTGTATCTTGACCAAAGATGGGTAATGTTTAACTTTCAGTAAATGTTGGTGGCTATATTAAATCGAACCTGTCTCCAACCTTTTTTTTTAACTACGGGGAAAGCCATCATAGGTTCCTCTCTGCGACAGCTGAGAGGATATGCCGGACTCCTAGCGGCTAAAACCCCACGGTGTTCCTCTATGCGCCTTGTGCCGGGACTGCGAGTACGCTGGTGGCATTTTTCCGCGATCCCGGCGGCGTCTGCCCACAACAAGGCCCATCTCTTTTTGGGATGGAGCTGCAATTTCTCCATCCCATCGTATTTCATGTGCCAACCTGTCTCCAACCTCTCGGGATTGATCTTTAAGTAACACCCTGCTTTATAAATATCTACATAATCCACGGAGCTACGCTCTTCTGTATGCTTATTTATTTATATTACAAATTCCTGTCATAATGGCATAAGTTAAGGACCCACAACATGCTCGGGCATGTTTATTGTCCACACAATGTGTAAGCTTGTTCCCAGAACGTTGTTGGATGTTTAAATCTCTTGGTGTTGATAGTCCATACACATTACACAAGCACTATTCTCAAATGTGATGTACGATATTTTATCGCTTAGATTTAGTAGAATAGAAATATCTTCTCTTATTATTTAGTTTATTATCGTGGCTAGACCTGTTCTGTTCAGGTTTACCACTGTAATGAGTGTCATATTTGTTAATCTAGGTATATAGTATACATATAGCCAAATTTTAGAAATATCTGACCAATAGTTTTAGCATAAAAGAGTAACAAAGATACACACTTATTTAGAAACTTCTATAGTATTGGTAAGATTTGCATAATGTTTTTTTATCATTTCCATGCCTATGTATTCATTTATAAGTATAATAGTTTAGGTTACTTGTAGAGTATATTTAAGCTATTAATTCATTGAAATATATGTAAATATTACGAAAACTTAAAATAACAATAAATTGTACTGCGACGCCAATATGTATTTCCTTTATTTTCCACAAATAAACATTTTCGATGATAATACATCTCGTAAAGTAACTCAATATCGTATTATCATAGTGATAAATAATTAATTTTAATTCCGAAAATATTTATTTTACGAATATCACATTTATTCGGGATATAATTATTATTCAGTATTGATAATGCCATTAACCAAATTGTCTGTCACACAATTAATATGATAATTACAATATGGACAGGCGTAAAAATGTTTTCCTGTAATATAGGACGTATAATGATATAAATTATCACGTATTAATTATAAATGGATGGT
This sequence comes from Spicauda simplicius, assembly GCA_949699795.1. Taxonomy (NCBI): domain Eukaryota; kingdom Metazoa; phylum Arthropoda; class Insecta; order Lepidoptera; family Hesperiidae; genus Spicauda; species Spicauda simplicius. The sequence goes on from OX453062.1 coordinate 22,293,488, forward strand.
AAACTTGATTAATTTTGTGCATCAGAAGTGTTATCGCTTGTTGCCTGAGATTATTATGTGTATTTCTATATAATTGAAGTAGAAAACAAGCATGGTGGCACACTGATGGTGGTAGTCACTGCCGCCCATGGACATCTGTAAGCAACTTGCGTTCAGTGGGAAGTTAATCACAGATGTGTTGCCACATAATTATGAGAGTTAGCTGGCAACCACACGCCCAGTTGATACGCAAGAACTGCTTCATGCACTGAGTTTTTTATGTGATCTACAAGTTGGGGTACAACCCCTTATTGTCTCGGAATGAGAGAGTTTTAGGCCATAGTCTACCGCTCTGGCCAAGTGCGAATTGGTGGACTTTACACACCTCCGAGATTTTTTTTAAAGAACTCTCGGGTGTGTAGGTTTCCTCACGATGTTTTTCTTTACCGAAAAGCAGTGATTATTATTTTTTAAGATCTACAAGTCATTTTGTTTAAGCTTTCCTTTCGCATTTCTGTGAAGACGATTATTTTCTATATCGGGTTGTTGACGCATCGTAGGGCTGGGATATGTACATCTAACTTTACAGACAAGTATAGAATTCGCTTGCCATCTTGCAATTCACCTATCTCTATATGCAAATAACGCAAGTATTTAAAAATACTTGCGTTATTTATATGAAATATACAAGTCGTAAAATAAAGGGCAATTTCGTTATATTTCTAGTCCCAGCCATATAAACCTCTCTAAAATGAGGGCCAGGGATCATTAACTTGGCAGTGAAAGTATTAGCGTTGACTAAACTTCAGTGAATTGCAGCACTTTAATAATAATTAATAGTTATATGGTTTCTTAGAAAAAAATAATATTACTATAATTTAGTTACCATCGAAATTTTATAATTTACCATCGAACCTATAAAACCATTGGCCCATTTTTGCATAATAGGCTGTAAATGTTCAAGTAAAATATTATATTTACATTCTCTACTTTGTAATTCTACAAATGAAGAATTAATTCTTATGATAGTCAAATTAATAATACAATGAATACAATTTCGTAACGTTTGTTAAGTCACGATGAAACTCTAAGAATTTTCCCCCATCATGTCTTCTTCGCCGGGATTACAGTGACTGTCTAACTGCTGATGCATGCAGCAAACTTAGTACTTAGCGTGTCGGAAGTCAAAACATCTGCTTCTACTAGCAAAAGTACAGATGAACTAAATACCATTACGTTTAAACACTGCATTTTGAATATTATAATGTTAATCTACGATTTTTATTAGTTTTAAAGTACAACTAGTACAAAATAATCAACATTAACAATAGGTTAATAAGACTCAGTATCATCAATATCATCAATAAGACTCATCACAAAAACGAAATTAAATATAAAAACGCCATATCTATATATAAAATATGAAAGGCAAAACTAACGTAACTATTGACTTACAGCACACAGCCGAAACTATTGTACCTTGGAACTTGGAATTTGGAACAGAGATTATTTTTATGATGTAAGTAAGCACAAAGAAACGATTTTTCGAAATTCAAATCCTAAGGGGTTAAAAGTAAAGAGAAACGTTTGTACGTCCGCCAATTTTAATGCTACCTTAATAAAACATAGTACTTGACTTTTGGATTTGATACAATTAAAAACGTATTTCACATTTTTTTTAAAGTCGACCCTTAAGGGGATAAAATAGAGATGGAAAGTTCTTCGAAAATCCGCCAAATTTGAGTTAAGCAAACTGAAACTTGGTATTTGGCTTAGTAATTTTACTAAATGAAATATGTGTATACTACTTTTGCATAATCAACTCCCATGGTGGTAAAATAAGGATTGTAAGTTTGTGTGAAAGTTCGGTAATTTTGAAGCCAGCTCCATGAAACTTAGTATTTAGCTAAGTGGTTTGATATAATGGAACACTGCTTTTACCGTTTTCGAAAACTACTCTTTAGTGGCTTAAATAGGGTTTGGTGCTAGCTCGGTGGGACTTGGTATTTGGTAAATGTATTTGATAAAATAAAAAAATATATTGACTAGTTCTAGATAATCACCCCCTAATAGTTTTATATTTGGCTTTTGCGTGGAAGTAGTTAGTGGTTAGTAATAATATTTATTACGTAATTAAAAGTCAGGATGTCTAACAACGCTGATAGGTTTAATTAAATTCAAATGTAGACCGATATGTTATTAAAGTTTTTTAAGTAAAAGAAAATGGGGGCGCTACAAAATATAATAACAAAATTTTAAAGCGGGCGTTACAGGAAAAGAGTTTAGGACCCTCTAGGACCATTTAGGTCTACGCGAACGAAGTCGCGCGGGTCTGTTAGTAAAATATTATAATTTAACAAAAAAAAGAAACATTTTTGCTAAATAAATGGTACGATAAACAATACCGTATTAGGTATGACGATAAAACGTATTAAATAAAAGAAAAAACATTAGAAAGTGCTGCAAGTACTAAAAAGACTAGTTTAATTTCGGTAAATAATATTTATTTTTCCCCGCCTGCTTCACTTTTTACTCTCTTTTTGACTAATCGATTTTAAACAATTGCGTTCATTGTTATTGTAATAATTACAACAGTAAAAAAAATTATAATATACATTTGTTAAGTTAATCTATTACTACTTCTCACACGATATCGATAACTCTATTTTTTGACATTCGCAAGCAAAAATTTATGTCATTACTACAATGGAGACAAATCTAAAGACATTACACAGAATCCTGTTTAGCAGGAAATTTCAAAAGTTTGTAAGTTGAATTAAGGTAAACGCACCCAATTTTACGGTTATTTACCGAAAAGTAGGAGTAACATACATATTATGTGGGTTTCTGAAGGATCAGCTTTATTTTATTCAGTCTTGAAAAATCAGTTTTTTTAATAATTTATTATTGTATATAACGAAGTGAGATTGACGTGTTTCGTCAGGAAGGCCAGGAGTTTTCATTATTATTCATTCTTGAAGATTTCAAGTAAAACATAGGAGTAAACTTCTTCGATTTATTCACAATTGCGGAGGTCCGATCACTTCGACGGTTAAACAAGAGATCTTTTTCTACCGGCGTTCGCTCGCCTTTTTATAACAATGTTTGGTGGTGTGACAATAACAAATTTATGGAGGATAAACTAAATTACAATTCTAAAAATCATTAAATGTTGCTAATTCAATAAACAAACAATTTTCGATCTTTAAACTAACTAAAATTATCGGCGACGTGTTTTTCATAAATACGCGGTGTCGCGCCGACATATATGTAATTGATATAAATATATACAAAATCAGAAAAATCATTAGGTTCCTAATTCCGAGTATGCTAATTATCTAATGGATTCGAAGATGTTTTACAAGCACAATAATTTCGTTTTTATTTTTTTCAAAGGTGGCTAAATGAAATGTTCATTTTGTAAGTTTTTTTTTAAATTTTTATTCATTGTTTTATACATATATGACAGCATTTTGTTAATCATATCAATTATTACATTGTATACGCTTAAGATGTGGATGCAACGGTTACTTCATATCACTATAATAATACTTAATAAAATCTCTTTTGAATGACAAACAATACGATTTTTCTCTATTAGTATTGTCTTTACGCAGTTATTTTCTCCAACAAATCCTATGAAATCAAAACTATGTAAATAATTGCTATTATTGATTTTATTAATACGCGTCAAATATTATTCATTCGTAATTAAACAGGCTTCACTGAATTATTGGAATAATACAAATGAGCTTATAACCTGCTTAAAATTGTTAACATGGTATTATATTTTACACCAGTGTCGCGGATTAATACATTAATAGTCTTAACTCAGAGATATGAAAAGCGGAATAGCATTCAAATTCCGTAAGATTTATTCAAATTTTCACAATAAAATGTATACATTGCACTATACGATGATTGCTACATATTCCAAAAGGTTAAAGACGAACACTATTATTAAGACTACGCTTTTTTTTTGTTCTCGAGGGGGAAACCTTCAAAAGGTACCCGACGCCGTGGGAGCGACGCAGGGTTATGTGGGATTTTTACCGCAATAAAAACCCTCCAGTGGCCGTCCTCGGCGCTAAAAAGGAGGACTCCGGGATCTCAAAACGACTTCAACCGGAATCCTCCGAGCGCGTTGCCCCATCGGGCTCCACCCAGATGGGCGGCTGGGCCCGCCGCTCCGTCTAGTCTTTACGACGGTATGCGACCACACATACCGCCGTCCTTCCCGGGATTGCCTGACCGAACGGTTCGAGCTCCCACTCTAGCCGTCTGCAACCCCGGAAATTAAGACTACGCTGTTCGTCTCTTTGTTTGTCTGTCACCAGGCTGTATCTTATGAACCGTGATAACTGGACATTCGAAATGACAAATTTACAGATCATGTATTTCTGTTGCCACTATAGCAACAGATACTAAACAGAGAATAAAATAAATATTTAATCTTCGGGCTCTTATACAACAAACTCGATTTTGTCGTAATCTACAGATAATCTGGAACTATATGATTTTAAACTAGTATTATCGTGGAATCGATTCATTTTAAAACTTAACGGGTACTCACGATATGCGGTTTTTGAATTCTTATAGAATTCTTTTTGCCACTACTTCGACCCAGTTGCATGGATCGTGGTCACAGTAAAAAATAACGGGCGATATATCAACAAAAACAATTCTATAAGAAGTCAAAAACACGTTATGTATCAAATATTTGGAACTAATTTCAAAACCTATCGGAAATAGTTGCTTTCACCTTAATTATTGATCGGAAAGAAAACCAGATTTCAATTAGCAGCACTGAACTTGACAGTGGGTGGTTGACTTGAGACTTGAGAATTCCCGACAACTTTCCTGGATATTCCTTGATTAAATTTATCAGTAAAACGATTTATAAGTGGTTCTAGGAATATATGGTTGGAGATTCTCGGGTGTCTTTAGAAATGCCTGAGGTCAGTTAATGTTGAATATAAAATTAAAATTGAATATTTAAAAAGACAAATTTGTAATTTTTACATAAAGGTATAATAGAGTAAGAAACTGTTAGGCAGTCGAACTAATATTAGTTACTAGGGGTAATTAAAAATAGGATTGATATATAAAACCAGACATATATATATATGATAGGCAGATATTAGCTGAACTATAAATTAAACAAATATTGTTAAATAAAATGTAAACATGACGTCAACAGTTTATAAATTAAATGTAAAATAATAGGTCAATTGCAGATTCCTTATAATCTCCAAGGACTAATTGGAATACTTCCCAACACAGTATCAATATTTGTGAAAGAGCAGTGATAACCTAATGGTTGAAACTTGCCCTCTCGATCAGGAGATCCGCGGTTCAAACCCAGGCACGCTCCACCGATTTTTCTAAAATTATGTGCGTATATGTATTAGAAATTAACTTTTCACTGCTTTTAGGTGAAGGAAAACATCGTGAGGAAACCTGTGCACGCGAGAGTTCTAAAAAAAAGTTCTTGGAGGTGTGAAGTCTACCAATTCGCACTTGGCCAGCGCGGACTATGGCCTAAACTCTCTCATTGTGACAGAAGACCCGTGCCCAGCTGTGTGACATGGGTTAACGAGAAGAGATGAAGAAGAAGAATGTTTGTGAAATTTAATAACTCGCATAATTTTCCAGTTTATTCCCTTCCAAACATTTCATGTGTTACATAGGTATAAACCTTTTTATATACACTAACTTTATTACTTTCGCCCGTGATAGTAATATAAAAAGGACCATCTAAAATGGTTCATTTCAATTCACCGTGCCTCGCGTTATACCGAACAGGTGTCCTGCATATTATTATATCGGAGTGTATTACATTGAAGCTCGTTTATGCTATAACAGGGATCTTATAAAATTGTACTATGTTATTGGTTGAAAAAATGATATTAAATTGCGTTAACGATAAGAATGAGTAAAAATTACTCCACAAGGTGGCCTGTCAAGATAGAGCACAGCTTTGTGGTTCGACCGAGGAGTCACGGCTGTCACACCTATTTCTATCGTACAGTAGTTCTTACGTTTCGATGGAAAGGTGTTTTTGACGGCTAACTTTTATATGCGACGACCATCTTAGTCCTCGGCAAGAGGCGATCTGTGATTGAATTCAGATACACATGGACCTATGTTCTTCATGAACTTGCTAACAGATGTTCATAAGCAGCAGTGACCACCTCCATCAAGTGGACTCTCTGGTTACTGATTTACTACCTCCATATTCTATAAAAAAGTAATAAATATATTTTCCAGCAAATTTTTCTACCTTTTATTGCTACGGTCACCACAGCGCATGACAGTGTAGTTATTACGTCACAACTCTCTTTTCTACGAAAGGTCTACGTTCAAGAGTGCTCTTTAATAAAATACGTTGAAATAGACGTTTTTAATAGGAAGATCCTATGTAAAATAATTACTTCGAGTTTTAGAATTTCAAGAGCTACCAAAAAAATAATTACGTAAGTGACATAACTTACGAATTAATGGTAGCATCTTATTCAAAATTTAATAAAAATATACTAATTTGATTGTGAAACAGGTTTTGTTGCTGATGCATTTATTCGTCAAATACTATTTGACATTTCGATAGATCACATACACCCCATACTTCTCAGGTATTTTTTGGAATCACATCAAACAACAGCTACATACAAATTATCAACTGCTTCAATCAATTCTCAAAACTAAACAAGCGATACCGCCGCAGAAAGCTAGTGAAAAAAGTTAGTCAGGCGAGCGACTTGCTCTTCGTGGGCAAATTTGTTTTTTGCCCCAACCAATTACTCCCCTTCAAGTACCTACTCTAATTTGGAAAACTTTAGCGCTTCGAAAAAGTAGGAAATGTTTAAAATGAGTTCTTAATTAAGTATATTGGCTACGGTTCAGGTCTTTTATGCAGAAGCAACATAACTTGCAAAATTATATTAATGGTTAATAAAAAGTAGTTCCTTCGTTTTTAATATTAAATGAGCAAGTGAGTGCAGCGCACCTGATGGTTAGAGATTTCTGCCGTGCTTGGACATTCGCAATCAATTCATGAAAAGCTGCAGTAATTCCTGTGGTTAGCCACAGATTCGTTAATACACCTGAAAACTTTTTAAATGATCGAAGTAGCAAACGAGCTTGCAGTCCACATGATGGTAAGTGGTCACTACCGCCCATGGACATCTGTAAGCAACTTCATATACTCCCGAAGACTATGATGGTTGCCTCATATAAAAGTATGCCAGCAACCATACCCTTCCATTAAAACGAAAGAAATATTTCACGATAGAAATAGGTGTAGCGGTGGTACTTCCCCAGTCGATTTCGACTGTAATGGTTCTATATGATTTTAATCTAATAATATCGCGAAATTTATACATTCTATTATGTAACGGGTACTCACGATTTGCGTTTTATTTCTGCCGATATTTTGATCGTGGTCACGGCCAAACGAGAGTCGAAGTCTAGTGGGACGAAATATCGGCAGAAAGAAATTAAAAAATCGCTTTAACACTTATAGCTCTTAAAGAAGATAATTTTTGTTTCCTGTCTCAACGGAAATTATAGAATTTTGCTAATCCAATTAATGACGTCCCTGGTAGTGAAAAAAAAAAGGATTAAATACAACTAAACTAAACGCAAAAAATTAATAGCGCGAGCTCGTTAATCTTAAAAGAAGGTATGTTTTGTTCAACTTACCTAATCTTCTTAGCTTGGTTATATTCCATCTCCTAACTTACTTAAGGACTAGGTTTGACCGCATTAAGTTCATGTAAGCTTACAGGCTTACACGAACTTCATGCGGTGAAGTTGAGAATGTGGTTAAATTAGCTGTTACTACTTTTTATGTCATGATGCAACCTTTTTACTACGGATTTTTCACAACAGATTGCAAAGTAAATTTTGTAGAATAAGCCTGAAATATAATGTAATGGAACATATGCAGAGTACTTCAATAATAATGTTAAAATAAATATAATTATAGTAGATACTTAATCTAATCACCATTATTTCACACGAATAATAAAACCGTCAATCTTTCAAATATGCAGAAGAGCTTTATTACGAGTATGTTCAGAAATCACTTTTTTTTTTTTTTTTATTTGGCTGAAGTAGCAAACGAGCATGCAGTCCACCTGATGGTAAGTGGTTACTGCCGCCCATGGACATCTGTGATCAACTTCATACAGAACATGGGTTCCATCTGAAGTCAATCACAGATGCGTTGCTACTCCCGAGGACTATGATGGTCGCCTCATGTGAAAGTGTGCCGGCAACCACACCCTTCTATTGAAACGCAAGAAATGCTTCACGATAGAAATCGGTGTGGCGGTGGTACTTCCCCGGTCGAACTACACTGGTTCTACCATCTTGAAAAACTTCACTTACGCAAATATGTATAGCAAAATATTAAATACAATGTTTTATAAATTACTAGCTGTACCAGCGGCTTCGCCCGCGTAAAAATGAGTGTATCGCAAAGTTTTTCCCGCACAAATCTGGACCCCGTTGAAATTATATGATAAAAAGTAGTCTATAATTATGTTATTCCACACCCTTTTCTGTAGTGCAAGTCCTATCCAAATGAGTTTAGCCGCTCGGCCGGCGATTACCCGGACATACAAAGAGTGAAGAAACGAATTTAAAGTATTGTGGTTAGGATCATAATTGTTATGTAAAAATATTTTAAAAATTAGACAAATTAAAATTAGAATTTTAAAATTAGACGATTGTAAACCGCTTTTCTTTTAATTAATTGACAATACCAAGAAGCACCTTGTAAATAAAATCCTCCTCCACATTTAAACCAAAACGCATCGATTACAAAGATTGATTTTAACTTTTCCGCAGTATGTTTAAAAGTTCTCAGGGTGATGCTGCAGGGTAAAGTGCAATGTTTGTACTGGTCTAGTACAAAAAGACGCTACTCTTACAAACTCATTTAACATTCGTATCCTACTCAACACTGGACACTACCAAGTGGTCAGATTACTCTAATAATGCACACGCATCGGCGGCCGGCTTGTATTAGCATGCGCGAGCGAGACGGTTACCTACCTTTATTATTTTAAATCTCTAATATCTTTAAAAGTATTTCGCATCAACCCATTATTGGCCCACTGCTGGGCACAGGTCTTCTCCCAGAATGAGAGAGTTTAGGCCATAGTGCACCGCGCTGGCCAAGTGCGAATTGGTGGACCGCCGCGCTGGCCAAGTGTAAAAGTATTTATTTGATGCATATAGTGTAAAAGCTAACGAATGCATTTATTTATATAAGGATTAATACCGAACAGAAGAAAATACACTCGAAATTAACGTAATATTTTTAGTTGAAATATGGAACATAAAATAAAAAAAAATATTGTGACTTAACCATAAGTTATAGAGATATACTATCCCTGATTGATTTTATATTTAAGGTTGCAATCCAGTGTTTCGTAGCCCTTGACGGAATTATTAGTATTCAACATCAACATTTAATTTATCGATAGACTTCGTAGTTGTTTTGTAAATAACGCCACCTATCGCATTCAATGTAATTCAACATAGTAGTGGATAGATGGCGCAAGTATACCTAATATATAACTCATCGGTAATTCCTCGTAATTTTATATTGTGGGTAAATTAAATCAAATTTATATCACATTTATTTGTATGATAATTAATTGTTATCGATTTATAGGTATGTATTATTTCATAATGAACTAAGGATCAGGATGACATCAGGGCAAAATGGCTAATATGGCGATAGTTGGAATTTGGAATTAAACAAAAATCTTGATATACCGAGTTTTACAGATATATGTATGTTGTCGACTCTAAATCAATATTTTTTAATGTTTTATTATTGAGATAAGTTTTCAATCAGGTCTATCTTGCCCCTTGAAGGAATTTTATTATCGTACCCTTTGAAGGAAATTATATAATTTGATATCTCTAATAATTTTAAACGTATTTATTTGATGCATGCAGTGTAAAAGACAATTTTGATCTTTGTTATAATTACGAAGCTAACGAATGCATTTATTTACTTAAGGATTAATACTGAACAAAAGACAACAGACTCGAAAATAACATATTATTTTTAGTTACAATAATTAAGGAACATAAAAATAATTATTGTGAGTTAACCTTAAGAGATATAGATATGCTATCGTAGATTTATTTTATATTTATGTTTGCAAACCAGTGTTTCGTAGCCCTTGACGGAATTATTAGTAATTCAACATCAACATTTAATATATCGATATTACTTCGAAGTTTTATTGTAGATAACGCCATCTATCAAATGTTCATTCAACGTTATTCAACAGAACAGTGATAGATAGCGCAAGTATACCTAATATTTAACTCATCGGGAATTCCTCGTAATATTATTCGTATCTTTCGCATTATAAATACATTTTCATATTATAAACCCATATTATGGGTAAATTAAATCAAATTTATATCACATCTACTTGAATGATAATTAATTGTTACCAATTTAAATGTATTATTTCTGAACGAACTCACGATGACGTCCAGGCGAAATGGCCAACATGGCGATTGTCATTTGCATTGGAATTTAACAAAATTCGCGACATATCGAGTTTTACGGATATATGTTGTCGACTCAAAATCAATATTTTTTAATGTTTTATTATTCACATAAGTTTTTAATCAAATCTATCATACCCCTTGACGGAATTATTAGTACACCTCTTTGTCAAAAGCCAATATGGAGATTGTCATTTGCATTGGAATTTAACAAAATTCGCGACATACCGAGTTTTACGGATATATGTTGTCGACTCAAAATCAATATTTTTAAATGTTTTATTATTCACTCATGTTTTTAATCAAATCTATCATACCCCTTGACGGAATTATTAGTACAACTCTTTGTTAAAAACGAACTACCATACAAACATTTATGCTCGATTTTAACATTTTCAATCCATTTTTTGAAATAAAAAGTAGCCTATAATGGATCCCAAGGTCACCACTATCTGTGTACATAATTTCATAAAAATCGGTTCAGTAGTTTTGGCGTGAAAGAGTAACAGACAGACAGACAGACAGAGTTACTTTCGCATTTATAATATTAGTAGGGATATATAAAATATATTTTAGTGTTTTAGAAGTGAGTTTAAAATACAATTTTTTCCTGCACTGTCAGTTCATTTACATAGCATTCGTGAGCGTGAAGGGTTGGTTAGCGTAACCGTAGCTCATAGCCCGTAGCTCGTAACCCGTAGCGCGTAGCCCGTAGCCCGTAGGCCGCCACCGGATATTGCAGCAAAAACTCCGCGCTTCGCGTAATTAACTGTCGTGTTTATCTACCTGCAGCATTTTGCCTTGAAACTTTTAACTCATTATGTGTCGTGAAAGTTATATGACAAAAAGCTCCGAGCAAAAATGAGCTTTCGCCTCCGAGGTCAGACTTGTTTATTTCTATTTGCCTTGACATGGTATTGTTTTGAGCCAGTTGTGAATGCCTTCACAAGGTTTCCTCCTTTTAGACAATAATGTATTTCAGAGATTCTCCTACTCATTATGAATACTTATGAAAAATTTTCGTCTAATTTATAAAATATCATGAACTCTATCGGAAGACTAATATTAAACACATATTACTTTTTCAATAGACTTCAGAGTTAAATCATCAACCTAATATTGTCCATTTTTTCACCCATTTTGACATATATGTGACACGTTTTTAAAGAATAAGTTCAGAAGTTTTAAAATTAAAATAGCAAACGTACGATAGTCAATAAATGATAGTGACAGTAAAAACAATCCTTCCTTTTTCTCCCCAAATAGAATTAAATTCAATGGTACAGTGGAATCCATGCATATTTATATATGTGTAATTAAAGTTAGAAAGGACATGGTTAGTTTCTGCCTACTTTTCGATGGAAATGAACACGAAAAGTACTCTAATGATAAGTAATCGAAAGTAAATACATGAATTACCATAAATTTAACTATTTTTAACTAGGTAGAAATATTCTAAGTCTTCTTTTTATTTGCCTGAAGTAGCAAACGAGCATGCTGTATACCTGATGGTAAGCGGTTGCTGCCGACCATGGACATCTGTAATTAACTACATACAGATCACAGATGTGTTGCTACTCCCGAGGACTATGATGGTCGCTTCATGTGAAAGTTTACCTAGAAAAATAATTTAATTGCGACCGTTTTATCAAGCCCTTTCACCATACTTTTAATAATAAAATGGTTTCTATTAACAAAAAAAATATTATACTAAATAAGAGCTATTTGTTTTAATTTTAATATCAAATTATAAAATTATACTAAAAATGGTTGTTAGTATAGCTCATTAATAATTATATTTTCTTATTTTTTTTCATTAACGAAAATTAAAGCGAACGATATAGCAGATGACCTATAATACACAGACCTACAAAAAACTTCTAGTTTGTGGGCTTTGAAATTGTTTAACTATTATATTTAATGTACCCTAAAAAAAACTAAAATTCAACTAACTACTAAGCAACAAACAACCAATTAAAAACAAAAAAAAACTAAAATTCCTACATAAATTTGAGAAGCTAGGCAAAGAGCCATACTAAAATCGACCATGTACTTTCTAAAAGAACATAATGTACTCATTGACCTTTATTTACATTTTTCCCGCTTCACACTTCAACGGCTATCACGCGAAGTTCCAGCTTTTTAAACTTTCAACTCGTCTCATTACGCGCAGCTCATAACTTTTTCTCATATAAAATAAATTAGCTCGTCAGCTGAGGTCAAAATATCTTAACCTTGACATGACGACACACGGTCGGATTGTGCTCCACAACTTTGCAAGGTTGGTATAATTTTTTATGATAAAATAAATAAAATAGCTTAGGTGATGAAAGAAATATTGGAAATAAGTTTAAGAGATATTTTTAATATCGGTGAATATTTTGTTTATGAAATATTTTATGATAACAGCTGTGATATGTGAAAATATTCTGTATCCTTAGTACGAGGTTATTAATTTTTTTATGTGTTTTTTATCCGATTAAAGTAGCAAACGAGCAAGCAGTTCACCTGATGATAAGTGGTCACTGCCGCCCATGGACATCTGTAAGCAACTTCAACTAGAACATGGGTTCGATCTGAAGTCAATCACAGATGCGTTGCCACTCCCGTGGACTATGGTGGTCGCCTCATATAAAAGTGTGCCGGCAACCACACCCTTCCATCAAAATGCAAAAAAATGCTTCACGCTAGAAATAAGTGTGGCGGTGGTACTTCCCCGGTCGGCCTACACTGGTTCCACCAACTGATTGATTGAAGTAGCAAACGAGCATGCAGTCCGCCTGATAGTAAGAGGCCACTGCCGCCCATAAAACATCTTGTGTTCTTGATTGGAGGAGACATAATAAAATCGTACAAAGGGTACTACTGTAATCGTACAAAGGGTACTGCTTGTAACGGAATGGAATGCGAAGCCTTTCAACATATCTTCAGTAGCAAAGCATCACTTGCCAAACTGTATAATCTCTGTTGAAAGGCGTGTATGGCAGTGGCCACTTATTACTTGGGCTTCATACTTCTTTGCTACCCCAATATTATTATATAATCTTTCGCAAATTAATTACTCTAGCGATGGATTAAGTTGACATGCAATATGGGAGTTATTACATTTCATATAAGCATCATAACAGTATGGCGTAGTTTCTGTTTAGTTTAATTTGTGCAATATCTGACGAGGAGGTAAAGGGTTGCTCTGGATGAAAGTTATGACAATAATATTCACGCTCATAGCCTCACACTAGGATTTTTTTCAGAGTCGTGAGTACCACGGACATACACAAGACGAATATTCAAACACCTAGACCTAGAACATGAATCTAAACTCATCATTCAGATACCTGTCTGGCCGGGAATCGAACCCGGAACCTATTGCGCGTCAGACCGGTATGGTAACCGCTACGAAACGCGGATCGTCGCCTAATACTCATTTATTAATTTTGGAAAAAATTCAATGTATACGTAAACATATATATACGTAAACTAACACTCAGAAAAAAAAACATATGTACATGTACCGAGCATTACCATACGTCATTAATAATTGTTAAGTTTCTCATTTTAAGTGACAATGAACTATATTTTTATGTCTTATGAGAAATAAAGATTCTGTGTACCTAGGGTATAGAGGCAGGTTTGTAAAGATTATATTGTGCAATAAAATATACATTAAAAGCGGAAAACAATAAAGAAGACTAAATAATAAAATAGTAGCAGGACTGGTTATTTTGTAGAAAAAACATTAAGAAACTAAAGACCCTCATCTACTTTCAGAATACATTTCCGTGTCCGTTTACACTTTAAGTCTGTACTTTTTTAACCGACTTCCCAAAGGAAAGAGGTTATCTATTCGTCACGTATATTTTTTTTTTTTTTTTTTTTTTTTTTTTTTTTTTTTTATGTATGTTCGGGCGAAATGGCTAGAAATCGTCGACCTACCGACACGATTCATACGACATTGTATGCGACTAGTTTCACAGGCAGTCCCATATTGAGGAAAATGAAAACCTTCCGGCGGTTTTCCCGGAAAATTGGAAAATGTCGGTTTCTTAAAATCTTGAATAACTTGGGTGTTTATAAACCGATTTCCATTTTCTTTCTTTCATTTGATAGGAAATTTCGTCACGCAACTTTTTCTCTAGGACATGGGTATGCTGTGATGCTTAACTCTTTGAGTTATGGGGTGGAAACCACCACCACTCCTCAAGTTTTTTAGATAATTTGTGATAACTCGGCTTCTGCCGAATTGATTCTTATGAAACTTGGAATATGTATTATATATCTATGCTTATATAGGTTGACGAAAAATTTGACCTTCAACTCTTCGATCCTGATGATGCAGGGTTACAGCTATCCTAAACTATAACATTAGCTATTTGGTGCTTACATATATGTAACAAGACTACTAAGCAGAGACATGTGATGAAAATTTGACCTTCAACTCCTCAATCCTGATGATGCAGGGGTGCCTCAAGCCTAAACCATAGGGGTTGACCATTTGGTGCTTATGGGTATGTTATAACAATACTAAACAAAGACATATTATAAAAAAAATACCTTCAACTCCTCAACCCTGATGATGCAGGGTGCTGTAAGCCCAAGCCGTAGGAGATGGCCATTTAGTGCTTACGGATATATAATAAGATAGCAAGGCAAAGATGTACGATGACAAATTTGACCTTCAACTCCTCAACCCTGATGATGCAGGGGTACTGCAGGCTTAAACCATAAACGTTAGACATTTGTTGCTCACGGATTTGTAATAACATTGCTAAGCAAAGGTATACGACGAAAAATTGGACCTTCAACTCCTCAATCCTGATGATGCAGGGGTATTGAATGCCTAAGCCATAAAACTTAGCTATTTCAATCTTACGCATTCAAAATGATATTTAAAAAAATGTAAGGTAAAACATTAGAAAAATGGTTGTATACGGTGGAAAATTGGACCTTCAACTCCTCAATCCTGATGATGCTGGGGTGCTTCAAGCTTAAACTATAGGCGTTAGCTACATGATCGCTACGTATATCTGATAAGATTACTAAGCAAAGATATAAGATGAAAAATTTGACCTTCAACTCCTCAACTCTGATGATGCAGGGGTACTTCAGGCTTAAACTATGGGCGTTGGCCATTTGATGCTTATGGGTATGTAATATATTTACAAAGCGAAGACGTATGATAAAAAAGTTGACCTTCAACTCCTCAACCCTGATGATGCAGGGTACTGTAAGCCCAAGCCATAGAAGTTGGGGATCTGTTGCTTACGTGCATGCGATGAGATTACATAGAAAAGATATGACATGATAATTTTGACCTTCAACTCTTCGGCCCTGATGATGCAGGGGTACTTCAGGCTTAAACCATAGGCGTTGGCCATATGGTGCTTACGTATATGTAATATATTTACAAAGCAAAGACGTATGATAAGAAAATTGACCTTCAACTCCTCAACCCTGATGATGCAGGGTACTGCAAGTTTAAACCATAAGCATCGGCCATATGGTGCTTACGTATATGTAATGAGATTACTAAGCAAAGATATGACATGATAATTTTGACCTTCAACTCCTCAACCCTGATAATGCTGGGGTCCTTCAAGTTTAAACCGTAGGCATCGGCCACATTGTGCTTACGTATACATAATGTTGTTGTTCACAATACCAACAATGAGTTTCGGAGAGGATATAATTATGATCAAAAATTCCACTTTGAATACAATTACCTGAAAGATGCAAGAGTACTACCAACCTTTTTAAATTGGATGGGTTATTTTTATCAGTATCAGTTGAATTATACTCTTAGTTATAAGATTTATATTACTTTTTCTACTTTAAATATTGATAATTATAGGTCTATTCTTTAAATAAATGTTTACTCAGAAAAAGTTGTTTTATTCGGTTAGGTTAGGTTCGAACAGTTTTTTTCAATTCAGAATCTAAGGGAGGGGGCGCGGTAGCGCCCCCGACCGGTTGTGTCAAAGAAGTCTATTTTTATATGATGACGTCAGCACATAATTTTATTCATCCGAAAATCGGACGAATAATTAATTTTATTCATCCGGTTAGCGGACGACTAGCAACAGCCATAACTGATTTTATCGTGACTGAAAAGCGTGAAAAAAAAAAATTTTAAACAAAAAATACAACCGACTTCCATGCCACATAAAAGTAAAAAATAATTTAAATACATGTTGGTTTAGAGCAAACACAGTTCTTAGTACATAGTCCCGAAGTCGGCGCTCATATAAGATACATGTAGTTTCGTCATGATCCAGCAAAATATGGTAAGCGCCGACTTCGGGACTATGTACTAAGAACTGTGTTTGCTCTAAACCAACATGTATTTAAATTATTTTTTACTTTTATGTGGCATGGAAGTCGGTTGTATTTTTTGTTTAAAATTTTTTTTTTTATCTTCTTTCCCAGAGTCATCGAATTTTTGGCTCTCATTTACATTCAAGTGGCGTTCTCTCCCAGAAGTTTTAAGTGAAATAATTTCGTGCCAAGTTAACTTCGTGTAGTGTAAGCGATCATCTGGCCGGTTGCCACGTATCTGATCCGATTAGTTGTTGCTGACTTTATTTTTGAGAATTTAACTTGTCACAGAAATTAAATTGTGGTGTCATTGGACTAGTACTTACTGCAGAAATATTAAATAATTTAAGATGAGAAGATTAAAAACTATGAGCAAGTTTATAAGGAATGGCTATGGAATACTAATTGATTTTAGAATTTGACGACCGTTTGACGGAGCGATCAGATGGATCTAACAGGCAGGAGGTTCTGAGTTCTATCTCCTGACAGATAAAAATCTGAATAATTAATTTAGATTTCTGTTCCAGGTCTAAATTTGTATTTATTTATCGTAGCGATGTAGACAATAGAATAGCTTGTTTGATACTTCAGAAAAACAAAACTAAAATGCTAACAACAGTTAAATAAGCACGTTGAAGGTTTTCAAGTAGTAAAACCAATATAGTTCAACCGGAGAAGTACCATCGCTTTACCTATTTCTAGCATTAAGCATTACCTGCGTTTTGATAGAAGGGTGTGGTTGCGGCACACTTTCACAAGAGGCGATTGACTTCAGATGGAACCCATGTTCTGTATGTAGTTGATTACAGATGTCCATGAGCGGCAGTGACCACTTACCATCAGGTGGACTGTATGCTCGTTTGCTACTTCAGTCAGATAAAAAAAGAACGTCACGTCAATCAAAATGATATGGAAATGTGATGTTGCTTTAATAATGAAGGTTAATTTTGCTTGTGGCCTTCCTTGCGGTTTTTTTTTTGAATCAATGTTGATTTGTATTATCTACAAAGCATACTAACATTGCTTCCTTTACTATGGGTAATATGAAAATAAACAATTGAAATATGGTAGATGAACATCAGAGTCATTCCATAAAAGTATATGTCTACCAAAATTATCTATTCTGGACTTTCAAGCACTGTAGGCATAAAATATACATAAATTTTACCAGTAAAACATTCCTTCTTAAGTAATGTATTATAAATTATTCTGTAATTTATTCTACTAAAGTAACATTCGTTAATTATTTCTTTGAAATGTAATATACAATAAACTACATATTAATTGGGACACTTTTCGATACTCTGAACGTACGAGACAAAAGACCGAACGAACAAACCTAATTTCACATTTTCACATTAGTTAGGATTCTTGTGGTAGAGAATATTTTCTGTACATATTCGTTTCTTTGTAAGCCTGCATTACTCGGGTTTTATCAAACATGTCAAAGACAGGCCTTTTGGTGAGAATATGTTATTGTAAATATTCTTTTGCTTGGAAAGTATTTAGTCTTTTTGTCCCAGTTTCTCCATATTCAGTTATTTTTGTATACATTGTTTTTGTGATTATTTTATTTAATCCTAGAAAGATAGTATACTGAAATGGACATTGTACAATATAAAATGAGTATATGTATATAGCATTGAATACCCACTAAAATTGTGATGATAAGTGATACATTTTGGGATAAAATATGTAATGCAATGTGTTAATTATTTTTATTAGCTTATTTAGATATTATATCAAATTAATTGACTATGGAATGAATCAATATTTTGCATGCTTTATTAAAGCTAAATGTGAGAAAATTGTTACAAAATATGCCAACCTAATTGTACCACATTTAAAGCAAATAAATGAATATGAATATGATAATCTACGTAAATTGAAGCTCCATTTCTCAAAACATTTTTTCCAGCTTGCTGCTTGTAATACGGTGGTTATGTTTTCGACCAACTTCCATCAAGTTGGTCGTAAAGATTCAAAGAGCGCGCAGGACTCATAGAACTTGGTAGCCGTCGACCCATTATTGTCCCACTGCTAGGCATGGATCTTTTCTGAAAATAGAAGAGAGGAGAGAGAATAGTCTACTGAACTGCTTAAGTATGAATTGGTAGACTTAACACACCTTTAGAAACTATACGACGGAGGGGGTGGTTCTTTTTCGCTCATCGTATCAGGATAACCTACTGTGGACTCTGATAGGGAATGTTAGCACTAGAATAAATTGCAGACTTGATTTTAACACACAGTATATTGCCGAATTAAACTTGTTACTCACTGAATTGTTTGTTAATCACTGAATTAATCAAACTAAATTAAGTAGGCAAGTAATCGCAGCACTAAGAACGCGGTATGATTTTAGAGTTGTCTACTTCGGCCGACCGTCAACGGTAGACTGAGGTGTCGGCCATTAAACTGGTACAACCCTAACTTCATCGAACGCCACTAGATGGCGCTGGCGTTCCGGTGTTGTTACAATACCGCCATTTCCGACATATATATTTAAAACAACCCCTAGGTTTCCTCACGATGTTTACGCACTTCACCGTAAAGCAGAGCTAATGAACTTTTAATACGCACTCAATTTAATCGGTTGTCTGTAAATTCGGTTTACTGATGAGAGTTGATATACAACGTCATAAGAAAATACTGATTGAATGGTTGCATTATACAAAAAAAAATGTTGGATAGATATATTGTATGAAAAAGCGATAAATCGAAATCACAATGAAAGTGATCAAGTAACATTTATTTGTACAATTATACCAATTTTTTGACATAATTGTATTAATGCATATGCACAATCAGTGCCTCTTTGTCGCTCGTTCCGCGCTCTCGCTTGCACTTCAAGCCTTAAATAGAACACCTCAGAGCGAAGTAACGCAGCATCAGTCATGTTTTTGGTGCGCGCAGCCGGTATTTGAATCTCAGATCTCCCGATTAAGAGGGCAAGTTTCAATTATTAGACTTTCACTGATTAGTAGCATTTGGTAAGTGTGCTTAATTTCTATGTAAAGCTACTGAGCGTCGAAGTCACGTAGCGACAGTTATCTTGTTAAAAACATTAGGACGGGGAGAAACATAGTTTAATAGTTTTCTGTAACTCTTAAAGTCACCTGTAACACGTTTAAATATACTTTAATACATATTTAAATCAAAGAATGTAAGCCCGCAGATTGTCATTTTTACCAAAAACAGAAACCATTTTAGAAAAATAAGACAATTCAACAAAAATGAAAAATTTTTAATCGTCTACTTTTACGGTTTATTTTGTACAAGGAAACAAAATTTTTACTTTTATACACATTTTGACATAAACATTTCGCAGTATACATAAACCAATAAAATTTCAGCAGTACTTTCCGTTAATTTGAAACACAAAATAAGTTAACGAGAGCTTTCGAATTTGAATGAAGCATTTCATCAATGAGACAAACACTATCAAATCGTTTAAATTTTGAATTAGATTTGTATGAATCTAATGAACACAGTTATTAATAATAATAATAATAATAATAATATCTTTATTTCAATCAACGTTGGATCATATGTGTATACATGCATATTTAATTAGATTCAATAATAATAATAATAATAATAAAATTAAAATGAAATACAAATCAATTAAAATAAATGTCACTTAAAAATAAATCAAAATTTAACCACAATAAAATGAAATCAAGATTAAAATAAAATTTGGAAATCAATCAATCAAACAATCAAATAAATGTCGAATTACACAAATTTTTCTTGTCATATTTTATGTGCACAGTGGAGCAATGGTTTAGATACTGGCAGTCATACCGCTCGGCAAATACCGTCAGAACTCTATTGGGGCTAGCCCGGACCCTGCTCAGCAGTGATGTGCACCGTTTTCGCAAGATGGTGTAAAAACAGTCTACTCGTAATTCGGCAAACATACCCGATGCGCTACAGAACCGAGGCAGCCCCAACAGTACCCTAAAGGCATTGTTGTATTGTACTCGTAGGGCGCTATACTGTTTAAGAGTATAGTCCACCCACAGACTACTCGTGTAGAAGGATGTACAAAACGCTCTAAAGAGAGTAATTTTGACAGCCCTCGAACAGCGAGCAAACCTACGGGCGATCATATTAGCCCGCACAGACAGCGCCCTACGCTCCCGCTCCATGTCAGCATCGTCTTTCAGATCCGAAGTGATGCAATGTCCAAGGTATCTGAAGCTCTCCACACGAGCCAAAGTGATACCGTTTAATTTTATAGTTGGAATATTTTCTGGACATCGCCCTCGGGCCCGAAACACCATGCACTCACTCTTTTTGGTGTTATAGAGGAGGCCATGGCTTAGAGCATATTTTTCGCAGATGCCGATAAGTCTCGATAGCCCACAGGCCGACGCGCTGAGCAACACCATGTCGTCAGCATAGCTAATATTGTTCACGCTGGTTCCATCTATATGACAACCGACATGGGTGTTACTGAGTTCTCTGATCAGGGCGTTCATGTATAGGTTGTAAAGTTTGGGCGAGGTTAAACCTCCTTGCCTCACACCACATTGCAACCCATATGGAGCAGAACAGGCACCAGCCCAACGAACAACGTTGACCTGGTTTTGGTACCAATATTTAAAAATATTAACCAATTCACTAGGCATTAGGGTATCTTTTAACTTTTGCCACAGGATGTCATAGCAGACCAGGTCAAACGCTTTCGAGAGGTCAAGAAAACAAGCAAAGACTGGGGTTTTCCGATCAGTATAGTACTTGACAGTCTGCTTTAAACACAGGACGGCAGTTTCCGTCGACAGACCCTTTTGGAAGCCGAATTGGTTGTCATGGATGTCAAGGTGTTTGTCCAATTGTATATTGAGCAGGCTATCAAGCACCTTCGATATTATAGTGGCAAGGGAGATGGGTCTGTAATTATTTTTATCACCTATATCGCCAGTCCTACTTTTTACTATCGGGACCACCAATGTCTTCATCATGTCCAACGGTAAGTATGCGTGCCCCACACACAGGTTAAAAAGCATTGCCAGCACTCGGGGCACGTGAACACCGGCATTTCTGAGATGTTCAATGCTCAGCTCGTCGTGACCCGGGGACTTGCCCCTCGACATCGATTTGATTGCCTGCCGGACATCATTTGCGGTAAACTTGACGTCAAGGTGTTCGCCCTTACGATAACAAAATAAGTCGACCTGTGAAGGTCCTAGTGGCGATGTAACAGCAAAGTGCTGCCTAAACATGTCGGCTATGTCTCTTTGTCCACTCACCCCATTAACACTAACAGGTAATCCCGGTTTACTATTAAGCTTATTAGTGGACTTCCAAAAGCTTCGAAAGTCATGTCTGGTGTGTTGTGATGCAAGAATGTCCATTTTTATTTGTTCAGAGTTATTCTGACACCATCTGAGACGGGATTTGAATACTTTTCTACTTTCTTGCATCTCCCTCCAGACCTGACCAGAAGTTGGCCTGCCACACCAAAGCCAATGCCTAAATTTACTCCTAGCTTCCTTATGTGCACCATTTATATGCCTGTTCCAACCAATCACAGGCTTTTTTATTTTATGACCTCTTACTTTGTTACCTTTATTACTAAGGTAACTGTCATCAGAAGCTTGACGTAAAATATTAACAATATTCATGTACAAATTATCAATAATTATTTTATGTTCTATTTCGTCACATACATAATAACAACATTTACGTACAGTAGAAGGAATTTCAATTAATCTAAGTTTGTCATTACATAATTTTCTGTATAATTCAATTTGTTGAAGATTACGGTCTCCCCATCGCACTCTACTGCAGTGTTCATTAATAGTACTTAACAACTTAGGTTTAATTGCATTCAAATTACATTTTACAATTATCGGAAAATGATCTGACCAAAACACGTTATATTCAACATGCACTGAATTTATAGTTTGCATGGCCGCATTTGAGACTACACAATGGTCTAACCATCGTCTAGAACCGTTTGCTTCACTAATAAAACTATACGTGTTCGATCCTATACCTAGTACCTCTATGTCCGCACATAACCAGTCAGCTTCGTCACAAAAACACATCAACTCCGTGTAAAAAGGTTCACTCGGATGGGCGTTAAAGTCACCTAGTACGTATACAGATTCAATGTTTTCATTGTCAATAATAGCGCTTACCCGACTGAGGCAGTCCGTAAATTCGGTCAGGTTCACTACACAGTCCGTTGGCATATAAATACTAAACACTAAAAAAGACTTAAGGTTCATCTCCACTTTGATTGCACACATCCGCGCATTATCACACTGCACAACGGTGACATTATTGAATACACTTCGTTTCCACAATATTCCGGTACCACCGTGGGGACGACCGCGTAGCATACCCGCAGCAGTGTCCACTGCAGACGTACCAGTACTTCCGTAGTCCTTGTCAATGTTACCCAGATAATTAATGTCCTCGGGCAATAACCACGTTTCTTGTAAGGCAATTATATCTGAAGTTCCACATAATTGCTTGACATGGTCCACAGAGCGTTTTATGCTCTTGCAATTGAAACTAACAAACACATATTCAGAACAACTATCCATTATGTTTTGTATTAGTGTCGGAAACGGTCATGTAATTATCACCGTTCGGCCTCCTCTGTTTAAAATGTACAAATCGCCTAAATATTATTCCTTGCGGCCACAGCTGACTATCCAAAAACATAGGCACTTTACCTTCCGGAACAAAGAATTTAAAAGCGTTGTAGTCTCTTTTCGTAATAATTTGTTCGAGTGTAATTATTTCCCGCGTTTTTTTAAAAACATAGTCCTTTATATCTGTCTCATTTGTATCTCGGTGCACTCTACTAATAAAAATGGGCACGCTTTTTTCTACTGCCCTAAATTTACTTTCCTCATCCCGGCACACTCCTGCTGTACCTTGATATCGATATCTTAATGACCTTTTGCGCTTAGACACCGTTTGCCATCCTTTTTCAGGCGTTATTAGACCGTGACAAAATCGCCCAGCCTTCCGATATTTGAACTGTGAACATGAGTAATGTAATGAAATTTCATGAATGTTTCACTTAAATCTAATCTGACTCAAGTACATCCTCGCTCAAAGGATTTTAGGCTCTCGAACCATGAATAGACGGGTGATAGTTGCTTGGAAGCGTCGTTAATCAAAATCTTATTACACAATAAACGGGGATACGATAGAAAAAGGACCTGTTTTGGTGCTAGCGATTAGCGAGTTGTTGAAAATATGATCATTTTCCAAGTGAAAACTTCGTCAAGCGCGTCAAGCAATAAGTATGGTATAGTTGGTGGTTGTAGATGTGAAGGTAATGGTGATGGGGTCAGTGGTGGTAGTAAAGTGATATTTTTTCCTTTTTTAAAGTTTTACCATAATCAGCAGTCAATCATAGTCATAGTTTTACCATAATATTGACTTTTGCGTCAGTCTGCAGTCTCTTGACAAATCTATGTTACCAGACAAAACTAAATTTATTGTGATTGATTAGTTTTATATTTCTTTGCTTTTTATATGATTGTAGCAGCAAACGAGCATGCAGTCCACCAGATGGTAAGTCGCCTCATATAAAAGTGTCCCAGCGACGACACCCTTCCATCGAAACGCAAGAACTGCTTCACACTAGAAATAGGTGTGTCAGTGGTACTTCCCCGGTTGAACTACACTAGTTCCACCAACTTGAGAACTTAAGTACGACTCTAAAAACTCGTCCTCCATTGTGGATTGAAGATAACTTTTCTGAGAAAATACTGAGCAGCGTGACAATCATAGATTGACGACGATGTGTCTTAGTGCTCCAAGCATACAATCATGACCAATGACACTTTTCAATTCTTGTCTAGTTTACTTAATAATTTCTAAATATTGTTAGGAATGAGTAGCCGTCTTTAAAAAATATGACAGACCAGAACTATATTAGGCGGGTAGAAGGCTGTCTAGGGACGTTTCATTACCGACTGTCTAAGACGAAGCTCTGCTCGATTAGCCTCCGATCATTTTATATTTGTGCATTAATTGGTATTTCCATTTTTAAAATTTTAGTTATTCAAATATTGGGTTAAAAGTAATTTCGTTTGAGTTTTATTTTTTTTTAAATTATAATTTTAAATTATTTCTAACAATATTTTACCTACATAAACTATTCCTTGCGATTGCTTCTTATTTTCTCGCTTATAGTGAGACTTCAGTAAAAAGACAAGCATATAGAATGATCGTGTGCGAGCAACTGTGGAACTTCTAATTGGGAAATATCAATGTTATCAGTACTCCGTTGTTGCGGCTTTTGGCTGATTATTAGTAACCCGTTTTATGGTTTTGTGTCATCGACTGAGTAAAGGGTGCGGTAATTGATACGTTATAACCTATTTTAAGACGTATAATAATAAATTATTGAAGTCGACTGAATAAATCTAGTTTAAATAATTGTACTTAGTGTAAGAACAGTGATAGCCTTATGGTTGAAACTTGCCCTCTCGATCGGGAGATCCCAGGTTCAAACCCAGGCACGCACTACTGATTTATGTGCGTATTAGAAATTAATTATCACCGCTTTTCGGCGAAGGGAAACATCGTGAGGAAACCTGCACACCCGAGAGTTCTTTAAAAAAAAAAAGTACTCGGGGGTGTATGATGTCCACCAATTGGCACTTGGCCAGCGCGGTGGACTATGGCCTAAACTCTCTCATTCTGAGAGAAGACCCGTGCCCAGCAGTGGGAAAATAATGGGTTAACGTGTGTACATCAATGTTAACCGGCTCATAGAAAAAACATATTTGTAAGAACCTTTCAATTTTCGTAATAATTTTGAATATATTAACTGTTTGTGATCGTTGTGTGTGTGATATGTGGGACGCCACCACACGACAAGGGCCATAAAAGTAGTCATTGTTTGCTAATGCCTTATTTTATCGTAAAGCAAGACCAAAGATAAAGGAAAAACTGCTTGTTAACGATTTCTTAAAAAAATCTAAAAGAACTACTATTGACGCCAAGAATATATTGTAAGACAAAAAAATGTCTCTAAAATTATTTTGTTTATCTATGTTCAAATTGTTTTAAAGGTGGTAGAACCAGTGTAGTTCGACCTATTTCTAGCGTGAAGCATCTCTTGCGTTTCATTGGAAGAGTGTGGTTGCCGGCACATCTGTGATTCACACAGGACCCATGTTCTGTTAAGTTGATTACAGATGTCCATGAGCGGCAGTGACTACTTACCACCAGGTGCACTGCATGCTCGTTTGCTACTTCAGACAGATAAAAAATACAAGCGAGCGGAGCCGAGAGAATATGCTAGTATATTCACATTTAAACTATATATTATCTGTATTCCATGTACATACATTTAGTATTTCAAAAAGTATAAATTCTACGGGTAAACGTAACATGTTCGAAACGTAGGTGAACTATGCTCGCTATCTGAAACACGTGCGGGATTTACAATAAAAGAAGGCACCGAAAAATACTTCGCAGTAAGTTTTAGGCTATGCAGAAATGGAAAAAAATATAATAAACTTGTTAAGCGCTACGATTTGACGTTACAAATAAGTGACATGACATTAATTTGCAATAATATTAAATTTAATAATTATAGTATATTAATAAAAAAAAGACTACATTTTGCCTCAATATGTGGTAGCCCTCAATATTTGGTTAAGTGCAATTTCAAATACATAAATAAACAGACAGACATAAACGATAAAAAATCTATGATCATTTATATTCAACCCTCGAAACTATCTTTGTTATAAATAAATGCGACGTAGAGGCATCGGATCAAACATTTTTAGGAATCTACCTATACTTATAGTAGCAAAATTTTGGGAAATAAGAACATTGATTGAACGCTACGAATGTACCTATTTAAAAATTATATGAATCTAATGAAACGTAACTTGTACGTCACTAAACAGAAATCGGTGTTATTTACTTATTGACTTAAACAATATTTATAAGGTGCTCCAGGTCTAATACAAAGTATGGGCATAAAAATAGTTAAAACGAGACGGGTTATGACTTCATCCAGATAAAATTTCCTTAATTGACTTAAAAATGTAAGGTAAATAAAAGAACAAGAGTTCTCCAAGAATAGTATTAGTATAAATATTCCTTCGTGTCGGTTCCAATAATCCTGACCATTAAACCAGTTCCGCCATCGGAACACATTTATATGCCAATTTTTAAGCGATGCTGTGTAAATGCCACGCTCTAAACGTGTATGAAACGCCATACATTTGGGAATGCGTTCGGAACAGAACTGAATGTAAATACGCTCAAGTCGCTTTTTATACACATGACCACAAAGATTTCAACAAATTTATTAAAATAACACGTCCAATTCTGGCCCCTATCTACCTCAAAACAAAGGTGGATATCCCATGCGTGCTTTGTGCTGCTGCTAGGCTTTTGGTGTAACTTACATCGCCCGCTGAAGATGTTTGCCGCAGATAAATATTTTGGAGTCTTGCCAAGAGCATAGCGGGTACCATGCATGAAATATACGCCTTTTTACTTCCTTTGCATTTTGTTCATGTTCGTCTTGCCATCGATCCGGTGCAACCCGGATTGAGCCGGCTTGAACTGGTTTGAAGCGGAGAGAACCTAGAAATTCTGCTTTAACACTCGAGCGCATTCCAAAGAAATGTAACGAGATGAGATTCAATTTACTAAGGTTATAAAAAAAACACAAAATTTATAAGGAGGTACATGTTTTATTTGGTAAATCGGTCCTCTCATATTTAACTGTTATTAACGATTATATTGAAATTATTACTTTCTAAATAAATTTTCCCTAAACAATATTTAGACTAAAAATAATACCAATCATGCCGTATATAAATTAAACTAAACCCTTTTAATTTTAAGCACATAATATAAATAACAAACAAAATTAAACCTGGATATTATCCACCCATGGTCTTAGTAGCGTAGTTCGCTGCATAGTCTGCTAACTTTGATTAACTATAAAATTTTGTTTGTCAACTGTCAGACTCCCGTGAGTGAACTTAGTTTTTTTTACACGATGAAGTAGCAAACGAGCATGCAGTCTATATACGTGGTAACTGCGGTCTTAGACATCTGCAAGCAACTTTATATAAAATAGGGGCTCTATCTGATGATCACAGATGCGTTGCTACTCCCGAGGTAGAGGTTGAGAAGCAAAGTGAGCAGGTAACCACACCCTGCCATCGAAGCGTAAGGACTAATTTACGGTAGGAATAGGTGTGGCAATCGTACTTCTTTGGTCCAACTACTCTAGTTTTACCACTTGGTAAACTTATCGATTTTTTCAGGAGGCTATCAGCTATGTCGGAGATGTTTGAACAACCGGCGAATGAGTTTGTACTATTTCATAGTCAACTCAGACCTCAAAGACCTTTTTTTTTTGTTTTCGAGGGGGAAACTTTCATAAAGTCCCAGACGTCGTGGGAGCGGCGGGGGTTATGTGGGATTCTTACCGCACTTAAACCCCCCGGTGGCCGACCTCGACGCTGCGAAGAGGGTTCCGGGAACTCCAATTGACCGCTGCCGGTGTCCTCAGCATGTGCCCCATCGGGCTCTTCCCTGGTGGGCGTGAACTGCTCACCGCCCCTTCTGGTTTTTACGGCAGCATGCAAGCACACATGCCGGCGTCCTTCCCGGGGTCGCTTGGCTAAACGGTTCAAGCTCCCACTTTTCCCGCCCCGCAACCCCGGAAGCCCCTCTTAGTCGCCTCTTACGACAGGCAGAAGGTACCGTAGTCCTATTCAGGTCCCAGAACAACAGGGACAAAAGACGTCAAAGACCTAAAGTCTGTTGTAAATATTTTCAACACTGCTAAATACTTTCAACGGCTTATTTCTCTAACACAACGTCTATCAGTCTAAATAACAAAAATCTCTTTCTAGCGTGAAACTGCTCTTGCGTTTCGGTGGAGGATGTGGTTTCCCGTCCACTTGTATATGAGGCGGTCATCATAGTCCTCGAGAGTAGCAACACATCTCCAACTTAGCATCCCAACTTAGCATATACAACCTCTGTTCTGTATGAAATTGCTTACAGGTATCCACGAGTAGCAGTGATCACTTACCATCAGGTGGACTTCATGCTCGTTTACCACTTAGTTTGCAATTTACACCTTTGATATTTTCGCGTTTTTGTATTGTATTAAAATTCATTTATTATTACGTATAAACTATTAAATCAATCTAAAAATAACACTCTATTTAATGATTATGTTTCCAATTTTTGTACATGTTTGCAGACCACAAGCGTATGTAGATCAACTTAACACCAAGTGGACTGCTCGCCCGTTCGCTACTTAATTTACATTTTAAAAAATGCAGCATTTTAAAATTTCACTACTCGGTTATTTGCTCGCCGCTCCTCTGTTTTGCTTTTATTTTTGAAACTGAACGTTGAACAGTGATTCAGTTAATTTTAGCATATCACACTGAAAGTCTAGGGTTTGAATCTTGGTAGCCATTTCCTATTTATCCGATATTTGAGGTTTCTATCTGTCCGTAATCCTTTTGAGGTCCACTGCTGGATTTGATTGTGAAGCATATATACTCGTACTGTAAAAAATATGTTTCAGTTATCATCAAGTCATTAAGTTTTTATGAATTCCCCAGTTCTCGCTTCACTTGGAATATTTTTCTCCCTTAATTTTGCATATACTTAACTAATTGGTATAAAATTTTGCATTATTTTATTTTATAAATTTTAGTTCCTTCCTTTTAAATTTCGTAAAATTAAAAAAATATCTTATACTAAAGACGATGGAAACGAAGTTAAACGTATAATAACTGCCGTAAAAATACATTTGAACATGGTAGAAACTTTCGCAGTGATAGCTTCTCTTGTTAGTGATAGCCTAACTTGCCCTCTTAATCGGGAGGTTCGAGGTTCAAAACCAGGCACCAATGATTTTTCTAAAGTTATGTGCGTATTAGAAACTAATTATCACTGCTTTTCGGAGAAGGAAAACATTGTGAGTAAACCTACACACCCGAGAGTACTTAAAAAAAGCTCTCGGAGGTGTGCGAAGTCCACCAATTCGCACTTGGCCAGCGCGATGGTCAATGGCCTAAAACTCTTTCATCAGAGAAGATCATTCAGGTCTGAAGGTATCGCAATAAAGATACACTTAGATAGTCCTCAAGGGTAGAAAGGCATCTGAAGCCAAAATTAAACTCAAATTCTTTATAGCTCATGCTTATCTAAGTCAGGTCTTACAAATAAACACTGGTACAAGCATGCACCCCGTTAGGGTTTTGCAATATAAAGTCTACATAATTTTAGAGAGATTCATTGTCATTGTTCCACAATAGATCAATAATAATAGTAATGATAGAGATAATTGTTACTCACTCTATGTATAATTGGTTATACAATGTTAATGTATTAATTAGCCAAGCTCATGTAGGATTGATTACAGATGTCTATGGCTAGCTGTATGGGCCATCAAATGGACCTCATGGTCGTCTGCTACCACATCCCTACTATCCATACTAATATTATTAATGTGAATGACAGTTTGTTTGGTACACATTCACGCCAAAACTACTGAACCGCTTATTATGAAACTGTAAGAAAAAATATAGGATACTTTCTATAAAAAAAAACATTGTTTGGCAGATATAACTGTTTGTAAAAATATTTAAAATCTAGGCTGAAATGTGAGCGAAGCCACGGGTAAGGTGAATTGGGGTAATATCGGGCATGGGGTAAAACCGTAAAACTGAAACTGTAGGCTAATGTAGCCATCTTTTATCAAATTGACAACGTCATACACGTACATCATTTTCATGGCATGGTAGGTGAAGTCACACATAAAAAAAAATGGCTGACTTAAGTCTAAAATTTTATCGTACGGTTTTACCGATGTCGGTACGGTATGTCCGATATTACCCCAACTCACCTTACTAGTTAAAAAATAAATCGCATCAACCCATTATTGGCCCTCTGCTGGGCGCGGGTCTTCTCCCAGAATGAGAGAGTTTAGGCCATAGTCCACCGCGCTGGCCAAGTGCGAATTGGTGGACTTCACACACCTCCGAGAACTTTTTTTTTTAAGAACTCTCGGGTGTGTAGGTTTCCTCACGATGTTTTCCTTCACCGAAAAGCAGTGATAATTAATTTCTAATACGCACATAAATCATTGGTGCGTGCCTGGGTTTCAACCTCGGACCTCCCGATCGAGAGGGCAAGTTTCAACCATTAGGCTATCACTGCTCAAGCTGCTAAAAAATAAATACGAATAGGTAAAAACCGAAATATCGTGCGAGAGGCTGTATGCACTATTTAGCGGCAATCCTGTAGTTTTGTTCCGCATTTCATTCAGGACGTTACGTCTCCTACTATTTAGCTCTCCACTTGAATTTCCAGCAGAGTATCCTTAGTACGTGTTTACACTAGCACAAATGGTTTTCAAAATATTGTATTCGTAATATATGACCTATAATATTATGCATATCTCTACCAAGCTCCATCCATTGGAGGTCCATTGCTGGGCATATGCTTCCCCTAATCGCCACAAGTGACAGCGGTCCTGTGACTTTTGGATCCAATAATTTTCATCTGTTATCTTCGAAACATCAGTTCACGTTTTGGGGGTGGCAATTTTTACCTCAATAAAACCTTCTGGTGGCCGTCCTCAGCGCTGCGAGGAGAACTCCGGGATCTCCAACAGAACATAACCAGAGTCCTCCGAACGCCATGCATGAACCTTTTCGGGCTCTTCTCCAGTGAATATTTGATCACACCGAGCATTACGGTGTTTACGACGACATGCGACCACACATACCGTCGACCTTTCCGAGGTCGCTTGGCGGTCCGAGCTCCCATTCTTACCACCCGCAACACCAGAAGCTCCATTTAGTCGCCTCTTACGACCGGTAGGGGATACCGTAGCCCTATTCTGGTCCCGAAACTACAGGGACAAACTGAGTATACCTTTAACGTTAAATAATTATTCAATGGCATACATATCAGTTTAATTAAAAAAAAACAACGTACACTCAGACGTGTTCAAACATCGATGGCTGTTAAGCCGCTCATGTGAACGAGTCATTAGAGCGTTTACAGCGGTGTACAGTCGACTCCGTTTTAAGCGCTGAGTAAAAATATAAAATGGTATAAAAATTAATTCCTCTTTTTATTGCGGCAAAATGAAGAGTGAGTGAATGCTTAGGCTGCAGCGGTTTAATACCACCGTCTCGACGAGTTTAA
The DNA here is from genome assembly GCA_949699795.1 of Spicauda simplicius. Taxonomy (NCBI): domain Eukaryota; kingdom Metazoa; phylum Arthropoda; class Insecta; order Lepidoptera; family Hesperiidae; genus Spicauda; species Spicauda simplicius. Next base: position 22,325,525 of record OX453062.1, read on the forward strand.
CATACTTTTATGATAAGTAATAGGGGTTACACATGTTCTATATGTATAAATAGGTATAAATCTTATACCTGGAAGATCTTTTCAAGTGAATTGTTAAATTACCACCTACTGGGCTACGAGTATATAAAGCGTTGCCAATAAAACATTTTAAAATTTTCAATTTGAAAGAAAATCTGCACTAAACTATCTGAAAAAGCATCTCGAATGTCCATTTTGAATAAAACAAGAATCGTAGATATGATTATTCTACGAAAAGGAGGCTAAGACAAAGAGAGAAGCTGGCTGAGATTGTAACACTCGCAGGTGCGCAGGCGCGGGACGCAGACGTCACGTATTAAACGCCGGGTGCACTCCACTGCTACGGCTTAGGGCTGCCGGTACTGAAATGAAATGCCTTAATTGAAGTGAAAACCTCTTTAGGTGCGTGTTGAGAACTCCTTAATTATATTTGTTAAAAGTAATCCTGACATATTTTTCTATAATCTAAAAAGTAATCGACATAAAACAAAGATCAGCTTTTGAATGCAAAACAGCTTTACTATAATAATAGTACATTTGGTATGGCACAAAAAATCTATAATAAGGTCCCAGAAGTGCTTCGAAACGTAACAAATATGAACATATAGAACGTTATATGACTTATATGATATTTAAAAAAAAAATTTAATGAATTGTAAGTAATGATAATGGTACTCATCTAATATTTTCCAATACGACTTATAATTTATATTATTTGTATACCCAAAAGGGTCTAATATAGCTCACCTTATGTAACCATTTTAATACCTGTAAAGGCTATATTCACAAATAAAGAGATTTGATTTGATTTGAATGAACAAAAATGAGAAACTCTCTCGACACGAAACCCTTTCGAAGAGTATGTAAACTGTGTATGAAAAGTAAAAGACACTGATAAAGCATTCATTTTAAGGATAGTTAACATGATTTACAACAATAATAAAATAATAAGAACGCAAATAAAGTTATATTGAAAAGTAAACACCACAATGATAACATTTTAAAAAGACTTTAGATATCATAATAATATCTTCAACAAAAAAAAACATTTTACAAATGCAAGAAATTACTTATTTTGCACACAACCCTGAAAGTAGTCCGTAAGTATCGGAGAAAAAGGCTTTGTCTTCAGTGTTCGAAGGTGTTCGTCGCGCCCACGGAGCGAGTTTACGCTTCGCTTTGTATGACTTTAAGACTTGGCTGCTTTGCTGCAGATCTCACTCTTATATGTGGCGGTGAGGAGTTAGTTTCTGTTTTGTTTTATTTATAAGTTGTGATGTTATGAATTTAAAGTTACTTTTCTTCGCTGTATTTTATTAAATGTATACTTAAAGTATACGAAATAATAAACATAAACATATTCGCTCTTTTTAGTATGAACAAGCCAATTTTTAAAACTAAACAAAAAATCTTAACAGTTTTGAGATATTTATCTTTTTTTGTGACCGTCTCAGTAAAGGAACTTAGTTTGAAGTTTCTTTTTAATCTGAGTTTTGTATGCACATACAAAAAACTTTGAGAATCAGTTATGCAATAAAATGTTTGATATAAAACTTGTTAATATTCATTTAACTGCTTTAAATATTAAATGTCTGAGAAAAAATATTTTCATTATATTCATTTTTCCTGTGGTGTATGATAATGAGGTTACGTTTTTTTATTATGTTTAAGATATAAATCACTCGAGTCTGTTTATTGTACATGTGTACTTAAAGGATTTCTTGCTTTTCCTGTTTTCCTACTTTTATATGTCAAAGGGTTAATATCAAGCAAAGGTTGCAAACAAAAAACATATGTACATCAGAATCGAAAAGGAACGAAAGGTGATATTCTAAACCCGAGTTATTCATTGATCCTGCGAGACAGATTTATCAATGGCTTTAGGGGAATTCCTGAATAATTAATCCCTTTGGAGCAGATCTCGCTCCAAATTGCCGTGCTGAAGATGATTGCAGGGACTTCGGCAATGCAAGCAATTTCGGTCTTTGTCACTCGGGACTGCAACGCGAATTATTCTACGGGAATTTCTATATCCTAGTATTCAATATTTGTAATCCAAATATATGTGAACCATGTAACTCACTTTGAAAGTTACATTATATACTGGTTATGTTATTAGTTGGTTTCACTGTATGGTTGTAAAGTATGTGAATTTAACTGTTGTTCCCATATAGAGTGTCACTTAAAAAAATTCCAGCGTTAAACATTAAAATATGTTTGTTGATGATTTAAACTTCCAAGTGTCCTCTCCATTTAGAAGAGAAACACATGCCTAGTAGCGGGATACACAACATTGCAACAAAATACACAACAACTTAATTCTTCAAAAAGTTTAGGATTCATTGGGATTGTTATTAATTGGGAAACGCTAATGCGTTACTTATGTACATAAGTACTTATGTACATAAGTGTATGTAGCTTAAAAACTAAGTATATAGTAAATCTATTACTAAAACATAAAACAAACATCTATAATATTTTAATAGACAGCTATTTTAATGCAACTCAATTTATTTTTCATTAAAAAATCATGAGAGTGCCAGGCATAGAAACGATTTCGCCTGACAATTATTAATGCGGTGATTTTCTCATTTAATCAAAATTAGTTCCCTATAAAATAAAATATTTTTTACGCAAAAACAATATCAAACGTGTAAGTAAAATTAAAATGCCAGTGACATTTATTGCAAAAAGTAACATTTACCAATAGCTTAAGAGCAGTCCCGATTAATTAATCCCTTCGGAGCAGAGTTCGCTCCAAATTGCCGTGTTGGGGAATGATTGCAGGGAGTTTGGAAATGCAAGCAATTTCCATCTTTGTCATTCCAAACTGTGATACGGAATTTCTCTAAGAGAAGTCGGGTTGTATAAATGTATAAATGAATCCTTGGTAAGTACACAGAAGGATTTTCTTTTTATTTTGATCGTTCGGTTTGGTAGCAGTTTTTCTTCATATTTTTAATATTGGTTGTTTTTTACGCTTATTTTATAAATTTGATCGTGTGAATGATATCGCATATGCAGTTTTAAATTTTACATATGAGTAAATGTAACATATTTTATTTAGCTGTGACTGTTTTTTTTTATATTTTCATAATACCTATTATTATTTGACTGGAAGCTATGCAATATCTTAAATAAAAAATAATATTCGATATGATTCAATACGTTTATATAAAGAAAAATCAATTCAATAGTAAAGAGAAATAATATTTATAAGTTTTAAATTTTATGTGAAATTTCTATCATACTGAATATTACTTAATCTCTCTGCTCAAATAATTTCGTCAAACGTGTTTTATTTTACAAACAAATCAAAAGTATTTGTTTGTTTTTTAGTGATGACGATTTTTAAAAATTGCACGTCGATTCAGGCAACATGAGAGTTTTTAGTCTCGTATGAGATTGACGTATCATTTTCCTTTAGTTTTAATCCCCTTTGATGTTCGCTCACTTTGCGAAATGAAACGAATAGGTATTTTTACCTCTAAAAGCATCGGATATTGCCTTCACAATATTTTCCAGCTATTCGTCTCACAAATTGTAATCTTTATTTTCGGTAAAATATTCGAAACATTTCATATATTGTAATAAAAGAACTTTGTAGGTGCTTCCATTTTTATGCAAAGAATACTCCCAATGTACGCTAAGTTTTACGAGGGAATAAAAAATAAGAAGGTTTTATTGTTATGTACTTCCAGTTACAAAGTAGGGAGATACCAATAACAGATTTATGGGTGTAATCGCGCGGTCGTTTTCCGCAAGACATGTCTTGGGCGTGTTCTGAAATACGGAACATGTTCTAGCGAAAACATGTTCTTGTACGCGATATGTTTACGAATGTTTGAGATGTTGAAAGATGTTCGAGGAAAAGCAATTAGCCGTGCAATTAGCCATAGTAGCCGTACCTTTTATTGCTACGGAGCTACGACGCTACGAAGCTACGGTGCTACGGTTTGAGCTACGGTATTCTTTCTCATAAAGCCGAATGTTTTACTTTGTGACAGACAAATCGTTGTTATTTGTCAAGTATTGCGTAGAAATACAGCCTTTGTAATTGAATTGTCATTTTTGATCAAGTTTTGAAACTTAACCATTGGGTTTCTCTGCAGTCAGATCGAATAAGATTACACAAAAAGTAACATTTTTATAACAATAGGTATTCAGACAAACAGTAACTGATTAAATAATAACAAAAAAAAATATTAATTTGTTGTACAACAAACAATTTCTATCCTTCATATCTCAAAAATGGCGTGCCATTAGATATAATTTTCCATTCAGGGGCGGTAAACACACCGTACGTACTAAGAATAGCGAAAAAACGAAAACCGTCCGCCATATTTACATAATTGTAGGGGAGAGCAATGGTACGTAAATCTCTAACCATAGTACCCACTTGTTATGTATGCATCATATCAAGGACACACAAATTACATTTTAGTTGTTAAACCCTTCGCGGTTCGACTCCGGAAGCACCATCTCCACGCCTATTTTTGCATAATAACAGCAGAAAATATAACTGTTATTCAAAATTGAACTGTATGGATACACAGTCACCTCAGACATTCCAAGGTCACGGCTGAGAGGTCGAGTTACAACCATTATGCTATCCCTGTTTTCTATCCGTGGACCGCTAGACTTAAAAAGCGCTACTGATGTAACGAAGTAAGTATTTTGAGTTCCATGCCCAACAGTGGGACAGACATTTACCAATTCATAATTTCTCAGTCATTCCGCGCAGCCACGCGCGATCATCTCTGAATAATGTACCCGATCAAGCATTTACTAGAATACATTACGTTTTTGTGCCCATAAAACGTTTCTTAGGAGCATTACGCTTTTGAAATGAATAACGGGATTTGGGAAAAATATGAAGTTATTCATTGAATGCTATAAAGAATCAAATATATTAAATAACTTACAGTCAATCTTCACCAATTCTACAGGTGTCAGTGATTTATGTCAGTATCGATGTCATTCTTGTCTTAACGCTGCAATTATATAAATGTATTTTGATGTGTTTAAAGGTGACAATCACTTTAAGAGAACGCATTCAAACGGTAATATATTAATAATCGTTGATGGGTCGTTCAGTGTTCACGAAATGTGTGTTTCAAATGCAATGGGGTTCGGGTTTGATCCTTGGCGTGACAGTTATTTGTATATGTATATTTCATGATAGAAGTATTTATATATTTATTTTGGGTCATGACAGCCACCATGCAGACTGTTTAAAGCGGTACATCTGCTATCAGTTCCAAATGTTCTCTGAAATAAAATATAATTATTAATTATTACATATTAAGCAATCGCAACGTGTCTATAAAACCACTGTAATAGAAACAGTTGCAGATGTAACGTAATGAAGCTAGCCGCTACACTGCGCTTCGAGCACATACTGCAGCTGCTACACTAAAGCCTCGTGCAAATCAACGCTTATTTTGCTCGATGTGGACGATTTGGTATTTTGGTTTTTAATCAAACTTATAACAAATAATGAAATTTGCTTAAAGTAAACAAATAGATTATAAAGTGACCTTTTCCAGAGGTTTAAGTAACAGTAGTTTTATTACTAATAAGCGCAAAGTTGATTAATAAATAATCAATCAACAGTTTGTCGTCCGTCCGTCCAACGTTATCTTTACGACAGCTTCGAGATATTAATAGGGAAAATAGAAATCAAAAACATTTATAAGCACGCATGATTGGATTCTATACGACTACACTATATTTTCAGGTAATATATATCTAGTACTATCTAGCTTTTACACTAATACGTATAAGGTCCAAATAAAGAAGGCATGGGTTTCTGCAACGGTAATATAAATAAGTAAAACAAAGCAGGAGCAAATACCGATAAGCAATCCCGCGCGTAAGAAGCAATAACACAGATATTGGCAAAGTTGGGAAACTTTGCCGTCGTACACAATCCCACTCGATTGTTTTGTCTGTTCCTTTGTCATTTAAGATGCTAAATGTTCGGCTTATCAATTTTCGGTAAGTCTCTAGTAGCTAATAATAGTTGAAGCTAGCTTTTTCAACCTAACGGTCTGAGGTTCTCATCCCACTGAATATTCAAAGTTATTAATCAATTAGGAATTATTTTTATTCTCTTTTACAGTTAATGAAAAACAGTCAGAAAAACATAAAAAAATAACAAATTAAGAAAAACTGTTAAACGAAGCGTCATGGATATAGCCTTAGTCCTCTTTCTGTGAGAGGTGACTCACCCTCAGTAGTGTGACGGTAATATGTAGATAATTGAATCGAAAATAAAAAAAAATATAATTTTATTATTAAAAATATAATTTAATGAATTGGGTTTACCAGTCATGTTAGTTTTAAGACTATGTATTAAATAAATAAATAAAAACAACGACTACCCACAATCATTTAGTCGAAATTTTGGTTGCAACACTGCTTGTGACAACGACCCTCACAAGTTGATAAGGATATTGTTTTCACACTCATAAACACTCCAGTTCTATCAAAAGAGTTCAAAATATGTTGTACATGCTAAGGAGGGAACAGCCAATATACGTTAAGGGTTCAGTATTCGAAATTCTACCAGGTATCTAAATGATACAATTAGAATTTTGGAATGGGGTTGGGTGCTTGTGTATTTTTCTTTGTATACGTCCATGGTACCCGCGACACTAAATAAAATCCTACTGATCGGCTACGTAAATAAAAAAACTTTAACTTTTGAGAAATAATAATCACCACTCAATTTCATTCTAAATCACAAGGCGCATCTTGAACGCCCATTTTGTATAAAGCACGAATCTTAGATGTAATTATTCGATAGAACGGAGGCTGAGACAAAGAGAGGAGCTGCCGGCTGAGACTGTAGCACTCGCAGGTGCGGAGGCGCGGGACGCAGACGTCACGTATTAAACGCCGAGTGCACTCCACTGCTACGGCTTAGGGCTGCCGGTACCGAAATGAAATGAAATGTATTTAGTGAAAACCTCTTTGGGCGCGTTGAGCACTTTTTGGGTGAACAAAAATGATAAAACTCGCTTCATCGACACCGAATGCTTTCCACGACCTATATGTATACTGTGTATGAAAAGTAAAAAACACTGCTAAAACATCAATTTTAAGAATAGTAAACATGATCTACAACAATAATAAAATATTACTAGTCAAAATAAAAAGCTTCCAATATATATATATATATATATATATATATATATATATATATATATATATATATATATATATATATATATATATATATATATATATATATATATATATATATATATATGTGTGTATATATATATATATATATATATATATATATATAAGCTATTTTATGCGAATAACCTATGTCCAAAGGGCCATTAAAGTTATATCCAAAAGTAAACATACCAGTCACAAGAATGTAGAAAGACTTTAGATGTCATAATAAAATCCTCAACAAAAAACCAATTTAACATGTATAAGAAATTACATATTTTAATTCAATTCCAACAGCTTTGCACAGCCCTGAAAGTAGTCCGTAAGTATCGGGGAAAAAGGCTTTGTCTTCAGTGTTCGAAGGTGTTCTGCGCGCCCACGGAGCGAGTTTACGCTTCGCTTTGTATGACTTTAAGACTTGGCTACTTTGCTGCAGATCGCAATCTTATATGTGGCGGTGAGAAGTTACTTTCTGTTTTGTTTTATTTAAAAGATGTGATGTATGAAATTAAAGTTACTTTTTTTCGCTGTATTTTAATAAATGTATACTTATAGTATACGAAAAAGTGAACATAAACATTTTCGCTGTCTGTATTAAGAACAAGAAAATTTTTAAAACTAAACAAAAAATCTTAACAGTTTTGAGATATATGTCTTTAATATTTTGCTGTGACCGTCTCAGCAAAAGAACTTAGTTTGAGGTTTCTTTTTAGTCTGAGTTTCGTGTGCACACACAAAACACTTTGAGAACCAGTTATGCAATAAAATGTCTAATATAAAACTTGTTCATATTCATTTAACTGCTTTAAATATTAAATGTCTGAGAAAAAATAATTTCATTTTTTTCCTATGATGTATAATAATGAGGTTACGTTTTTTTTATTACGTTTCAGATATAAATCACTCGAGTCTGTTTATTGTACATGTTTGCTTAAAGGATTTCTTGCTTTTCCTGTTTTCCTACTTTTATATGTCAAAGGGTTAATATCAAGCAAAGGTTGCAAACAAAACACATATGTACTTACATCAGAATTCAAATGGAACGAAAGGCGATATTCTTAACCCGAGTTATTCATTGATCCTTCGAGATAGATTTATCAATGGCTTTAGGGGAATTCCTGAATAATTAATCCCTTTAGAGCAGATCTCACTCCAAATTGCCGTGCTGGGGATGATTGCAGGGACTTCAGAAATGCAAGCAATTTCGGTCTTTGTCACTCGGGACTGCAACGCGAATTATTCTACGGGAATTTCTATATCCTAATATTCAATATTTGTAATCCAAATATATGTGAATCATGTAACTCACTTTGACAGTTACGTTATACTCTGGTTATATTATTAGTTGGTTTCACTGTATGGTTGTAAGGTAAGTAAATTTAGATATTGTTCACATATTGATTTTCGCTTAAAATTTACACCGTTAAGCATTAATGTAGGTGTAGATGATGTAAACTTTAACTGTCTCTCCGTTTAAAAGAAAAACACATGCCTTGTAGCGGGATACACAACATTGCAACTAAATACATTACAACTTACTCCGTCAAAAAACTTAAGATATATTGCAATTGATTTTTAAATAAAAATACAAACACCTATTTTAATTGACAGCCACTTTAATGCAACTTTGCTTATTTTGTTATAAAAGAATGATGAGAGTGCCAGGCATGGAAACGATTTCGTCTGAGGCAATTTTCTCATTCTTGATCAATATCTGTTCCTAATAAAATAAAATACACAAAAACAACAACAAATATGTAAGAAAAATTTAAATGCCAGTGACATTTATTGCAAAACGTAACATTTATCTATAGCTTAAGAGCAGTCCCGAATTATTAATCCCTCCGGAGCAGAGTTCGCTCCAAATTGCCGTGTTGGGGAATGATTGCAGGGAGTTTGGAAATGCAAGCAATTTCCATCTTTGTTAGTCCGAACTGTGATCCGGAATTTCACCAAGAGAAGTCGGGTTGTATAAATGAATAGTAATCCTTGGTAAGTAAACAGAAGGATTTTCTTTTTATTTTGATCGTTCGGTTTGATAGCAGTTTTTCTTCATATTTTTAATATTGGTTGAGTTTAACGCTTATTTTATAAATTTGATCGTGTGAATGATATCGAATACTGTAGTTTAAAATTTTACGTACGAGTAAATTTAACGTATTTTATTTGGCTACGCTAAAATATTTTAAATTTAAAATAAAAAAATTATAATATTTTCATAATACCTATCATAATTTGACCAGAAGTTATGCAATATCTTAAATAAAAAAGAATACTCGAAATGATTCAATACGCTTTTATGGAGAAAAATCAATTCAATAGTTAAGAGAAAGAATATTTATAAGTTTTAAATTTTATGTAAAATTTCTATCATACTGAATATTGCTTAGTAAAAATATCAAATTTAAGATTTAAGGATTTAAACATTATCGTGTTCTGCTCAAATATTTTCGTTAAATTTATTTTACAAACAAATCAAAGGTATTTGTATGTTTTTAGTGATGACGATTTTTTAAAATTGCACGTCGAATTCAGGCAACATGAGAGTTTTTAGTCTCGTATGAGATTGACGTATCATTTTCCTTTAGTTTTAATCCCCTTTGATGTTCGCTCACTTTGCGAAATTGAAACGAATAGGTATTTTTACCTCTAAAAGCATCGGATATTGCCTTCACAATATTTTCCAGCTATTCGTCTCACAAATTGTAATCTTTATTTTCGGAAAATTATTCGAAACGTTTCATATATTGTAATAAAATAACTTTGTAGGTGCTTCCATTTTTATGCAAAGAATACTCCCAATGTACGCTAAGTTTTACGAGGGAATAAAAAATAAGAAGGTTTTGTTGTTATGTACTTCCAGTTACAAAGTAGGGAGATACCAATAACAGATTTATGGGTGTAATCGCGCGGTCGTGTTCCGCAAGACATGTCTTGGGCGTGTTCTGAAATACGGAACATGTTCTAGAGAAAACATGTTCTCGTACGCGATATGTTTACGAATGTTTGAGATGTTGAAAGATGTTCGAGGAAAAGCAATTACAATGATCGATTGGCTCCGTAGCCGAACCTTTTATTGCTACGGAGCTACGATGCTACGAAGCTACGGTGCTACGCTTTGAGCTACGGTATTCTTTCTCATAAAGTCGAATGTTTCACTTTGTGACAGATAAATCGTTGTTATTTGTCAAATATTGCGTAGAAATACATGCTTATTCAATTTAACATAGCAAAGTAACATTTTTATAACAATAGGTATTTAGGCAAACAGTAACTGATTAAATATTGGCAAAAAATACAATATTAATTTGTTGTACAAGAAACAACTTCTAAGCTTCATATCTCAAAAATGGCGTGTCATTAAATATAATTGGAAAATTATATTTAATGACACGCCATGTGTGTTTACCGCCCCTGAATGGAAATTCAGGGGCGGTAAACACACCGTACGTACTAAGAATGGCGAAAAAACGAAAACCGTCCGCCATATTTACATAATTGTAGGGGAGAGCAATGGTACGTAAATCTCTAACCGTAGTACCTCTTTGTTATGTATGCAGCATATCAAGGACATACATATTATACTTTAGATGTTAAACCCTGCGCAGTTCGACTCCGAAAGCACCATCTCCACGCCTATTTTTGCATAATAACAGCAAAAAATACAACTGTTATCTAGATTGAATTGTATGGTTACATAGTCATTTGAAGCATTCCAAGTGATTCCTCGGTCCTACTTCAAACGTCGGTCGTTTGACTGAGAAGTCGACTTACAACCATTAGGCTATCACTGTTTTCTGTCCGTGGACCATTACTAGTGTGATGTAAGAAGTATTTCGAATTCCATGCCCAACAATGGGACAGACATTTACCAATTCATAATTTCTCAGTCATTCCGCGCAGCCGCGCGCGATCTTCTCTGTATAATGTACCCGATCGAGCATTTACTAGAATACATTACGTTTTTTGTGCCCATAAAACGTTTCTTAGGAATATTACGCTTTTAAAATGAATAATGGGATTTGGGAAAAATATGAAGTTATTCAATGAATGCTATAGAGATACAAATATATGTGACTTACCGTCTATCTTCACGGGGAGCCTATTCTACAGGTGTTTGTCATTTATGTCAGTATCAATGTCATCTATTCTTGTCTTAACGGTGCAATTACATTAGTGTGTACCGATACGTTTAAACGTGACTATGACTTTAAGGGAATGCATAAGTATCATTCAAATGGCAATCTATTACTAATCGTTGATGACTCGTGCAGCAGTCAGGATATGTATTATTCAAATGCAATGCGATTCGGGTTCGATTCTAGACATGACAGTCATTTGTACGATATAATTTTATTAATTTTCAAATAACAATATGAATATATTAAATAACTTATTTTATAACTATATGTATATATAAAAGAATAACTTAAAAGGTAAAGAAAAAACAAATTGCTAAATTAAATATAAAATGCTGCATCCAAATTTCTGTCCCTAGGATGAGTTCCCAAATATTTTCATTTGTATATTTATATTTCAAGATAGAAGTATTCATATAGTTATTTTGGGTCATGATACCCTCCATTCAGACTTTATAAAGCGTTCCACCAGCTATCCAATTGAAATACTCTCTGAAATACAATATTACTCGTATGAAGCAATCGCAACGCGTCTATAAAACCGCTGTAATAGTTAGAAGCATTTGCAGATGTAACGTAATGAAGCTAGCCGCTACACTGCGCTTCAAGCACATACTGCAGCTGCTACACTAAAGCCTCGTGCAAATCAACGCTTATATTACTAGATATAGATGATTTCGTATTTCGCTTTACAATCAGACTTGTAGGAAATAATAATCGATTTCTAAAAAAATACAATATCTATAAAATTATAAATGCGAAAGTAGCTCTGTCTCTTTAGTACAGAGATAGAGTTGATTGTGGAAAAGTACATAGGTTGTCTTGTAATTTATAAAGACCTCTAACAGTTATGACACTTTCTTTCCTTTCACTTGTAAAAATATACGATCAATATAATATTTTTTGGAATTATATTTTGTGGTTTACGTAAATTGGTCAGTACCCTTCATTTTTATTAGATCTCTAATAAGATTGCAGTCATACCTGGAGTCAAGTAACGATTTTTAAAATTCAATTTTATTTACCTCGAGGTAGTAGAACCAGTGTAGTTCGACCGTGGATGTACCATCGCCACAAATATTTCTAGCGTGCAGCATTCCTTGCGTTTCGATAGAATGGTGTGTTTGCCTTTACACTTTCACACGAGGCGACCATCGTAGTCCTCGGAAGTAGCAACGCATCTGTGAGTGACTTCAGATGGAACCTATGTACTATATGTAGTTGCTTACAAATGTTCATGAGCGGCAGAGACCACTTACCATCAGGTGGACTGCATGCTCGTTTGCTACTTCAGTCAGATAAAAAAAAAACCTATCGGAACCGTATCTATATCTTTACATTATATATCTATTTTTAAAAACAAAGGTATAAACTAGTAAAATGGGGCATCACAGTATGACTAGTATAAGCTTTCAAGCAAATATTTGTAAATTTATTTTTATAACGGGACATATTTATTCATTTATTTAAAACAAAACGTCAATATTTAATCGCTGGTTTTGTAGCCACTAATTAAACACTCGGCTTGTTTCAGGAAACTTATGATATTAATTAGTCTTACAGTTATTCGTCTAGCAGTAAAACATTGAACTGCATTGATTGTAGGTAAAAACAAAACCTAGTTCCATTTATTTTTATTTGTATGAATCGGATCGACTTGAGTAAAGAGTAAATTATGACATAGCAAATCAAATCTTCCCAACTATATACGAGTAGTTTATATGATTTCGCATGCAGACTTCCATAAAACGGAACTTATAAAACTACAAGCAAACTTCTAATATTCCTTCTAAACTATTTGTGAGCAATGAAGAACACGAGCCTATGTAATGTCTTACAGGGAAGAGAACTCATATTACGTATGTTATGTCGTTTGTGTTTTTGTTATTAAAATGTTATTGTTATTATCATGGAGATGTCATTGTGATATGTAGAAATTTGTTGTATTAAACTTATTAATTTATTGTTATATATATTTTTTAAGAATATAAATAGCAAACATTCACGCAGGTAACCCGATGGTAAGTGGTTACTATTGCTCATTCAAGAGTATCACCTGAGCACCGCTATCAAGTTACTAAGGGCTATTTTTTTCTCGAGGGCGAAACCTTCAAAAGTTATCCGACCCCGTGGGAGCGACGCAGGGTTATGTGTGATTTTTACCGCACTAAAACTCCTCGGTGACCGTCCTCGGCGCTACAAAGAGGACTCCGGGATCTCCAAAGCAACGCAACCGGAGTAAGGTACTAAGGGCTAAGTGGGAACCAAACAATTCAGACTAGAATTCCTATTGGTACCTCCAGAGTCACGGGTCATAAAAGATTCTAACTATAAATTAGTTCATAAGAATACAGCTTTGACTTTCATTCAATTTTCTGGTTATTGCTATCTTTAACAATGGTTTGGGTGTGTATGTAATGAAATCAAAAGCTCTATAAATTAAATTAATGTTCCACAAGACTCATGAAACCAATAAGCGCAAAGTTTGATTAAGCAATAATCAATCAACAGTGTGTCGTCCGCCGTCCAACGTTATCTTAACGACAGCTTCGAGATATTAATATGGGAAATGGAAATCAAAAACATTTATACGCACGCATGATTGGATTCTATACGAACACGCCTTTGCAGCTAACAGAATACAACCTCGCTTTTATGCTCATACGTATAAGGATCAAATTAGAAAGGCATGGGATTCTGCAACCGTATTATAAATAGGTAAAACAAAGCAGGAGCAAAGACCGATAAGCAATTCCCGCGCGTAAGAAGCAATAACACAGATATTGGCAAAGTTGGGAAACTTTGCCATCGTACACAATCCCACTCGATTGTTTTGTCTGTTCCTTTGTCATTTAAGATGCTACGTGTTCAGCGTATCAATTTTCGGTAAGACTCTAGTCTTTGTCCCTGTAGTTCCGGGATTAGAATAGGGCTACGGCATTCCCTGCCTGTCGTAAGCGGCGACTAAAAAGGGCTTCCGGTGTTGCAGGCGGCTAGAGTGGGAGCTCGAACCGTTCGGTCAGACGATCCCGGGAAGGACGGCGGTATGTGTGGTTGCATACTGTCATAAACAGTAGACGAAGCTGTGGGCCCAGCCACCCATCTGGGAGGAGCCCGATGGGGCAACGCGCTCAGAGAATTCCGGTTGCGGTCGTTTCGAGATCCCGGAGTCCTCTTTATAGCGCCGAGGACGGCCACCGGGGGGGTTTTAGTAAGCGTCTAAGCTCGTGAGCTGTAGTTTAAATTAGGCATCATAATTGAAGGGTTCGATCCCTCTAATTTTTTAAAATTTGAAACCATTGCAATTTAATTTTTACTTGATTTAGTAGTATACAAAATAATAGTCAGAAATTGCATATTTAAGTGACGTAAGAACTCAAAAGTTCTCAAACGTATGTAAAATCTAACGATTGCATTTGATCAGCGCGATGGAGTATACTATATACCCTCTCGCTATGAGAGGAGACCCATGCCCAGCAGTGTGATATTACTGGGTTAACAACGTTCATTACAATCATTCAGTCAAAATCGTGCAAACATTCGCTTGAAAAACAATATCCACTTTCTGATGCATTTAAAAATCAATACAGACTTTGTGCAATACTACCTCATGCCACTGTGGTAACGTATGAATTACAACGCATGCTGCATCCTTGGCCCAGTTTTCTCTTATACGACACGACACAAAAATACGGCGACGATTCCGAGTCTCATAAAAACCGCAAACAAACATTTTATAAGTGTGACGCTTGTGTCTTCTTTGTCGCCTTATCGTTTCATTTTATGGTATCTATAAAGCTACTGTACGAAATAAACAGCAAATGGCTCACACCACAGCATACATCACTTTGAGACGTTGGTCGTACGATAAACGAAAAACTAGTTATGCAAATGCAATATATCGTCAACCCATTATTGTCCCACTGCTGGGCACGGGTCTTCTTTCGGAATGAGAAAGTTTTTGGCCATAGTCCACCGCGCTGGCCAAGTGCAAAGTGGACTTCACTTTTTTTTAAAGAGCTCTCGGGTGTGTATTTTTCCTCACGATGTTTTCCTTCACCAAAAAGCAGTGATAATTAATTTCTAATACGCACATAAATCAGTGGTGCGTGCCTCGGACCTCTGGATTTAGAGGGTAAGTTTTAACCATTAGGCTATCACTTCTCGCAAATGCTATATCAATGCAATAAACATAATAAAATTTCTGTGTGTCCTTAAAACGCAGTTATTTGCAAAAATAGTTTGGAGCACTGAAAACAAATAAAAGACATTTCTCTTTTTTATTTTTTGTATTTTATTTATTTAAACTCGTATCAAACCAAACAACTAAACTGTACCAACTTGACCAATCAAGATCAAGATGTTCTGGTTATAGTATGCTTCATGTAACACAGAGTAACCCATAATGTATATCTCATTGAAATCTATTTTGTATCACACATTTTTACAATTTAACTGCATGTTATATTTTTAACCGCGTTTTTAAAGCGCAAAAGAACAGCTACTCGTAGTTTGTTTTTTAACTTAAATTATTTCTTGGAAAATTAAACGGATCGGAATCGAAAAGATACATATCGCATGTACTGCATGGTATTAAGTGTTCCAACTGCAAATTAATTGTGTCGGATGTAACCAAATACGCTATTCCATGAACTACCTCACGATAGGAAAATTAACAATGACTTCACGATAAGGCTGCTACCGATCCGGATTACTCTGCATTTACGAACATGATTGGAATAATATTAAAAAAAATGAATACAAATAAGAAAAAAAGACAAACCCGCTGAGTTTCTTGCCGGATCTTCTTAGTTGAGGTCGTATTCCGATCCGGTCGTAGTGTAAGAAAAAAAATGTAACTGACAATTTGTAAGTGCCCCCGTAGGCCTATACAAAATAAAGACATTTCATTTCATTTCATTTCATTTATGCTTGCTTGAAGGTCCAAGGGCCGTCAGGAAGGGATTTAAAAAGTATAAGCCGAAGATGTTTATTATCTGGAGAAAATCCAATTTAACTGAAATACCATATAAGCAAGAAGTTAGGGCTTTTCTTACTTACTTGAAAATTCACTCGAATTCATCTTCAATGATTTTTTTTTTATCTGACTGAAGTAGCGAACCAGCATTCAATCCACTTGATCGTAAGTGGTCATTGCCACCCATGGAAATCTGTAATCAAATTCATACAGAACATGGGTTCCATCTGAAGTCAATCACAGATGCGTTGCTACTCACGAGGACTATGATGGTCGCCTCATATAAAAGTGTGCCGGCAACCACACCCTTCCATCGAAATGCAAGAAATGCTTCAAGCTAGAAATAGGTGTGGCGGTGGTACTTCCCCGGTCGAACTACACTGATTCTACCACCTTTAAACACTTTAACTTTAGACACCTTTTCACATGCGTGGTCGAGCGGTAACAGTATCGATCTGACACGCAATGGGTTTCTGGTTCGATCCTCAGCCCGGCAAATATTTAAATGACGAATTTAGATTTCTATTATCCCCCTGTGTATATTCGATTTTATGTATATCCATGATACCCACAAAACTGGTAAAAGAACAAAAGATAGAGGAATAGTGGTTATTCTAAAGTACAGTATAATTTTATAACCAAAAAGGAAAAAATATTTTATTACTGAACAATCCAGCTGTAGAATTTATTTTTCGATTTTTCCAATTTCATACAACAGCTCTATTTTAAAGCAACTCGCGGAAAATCCAGCCATTTTGAAGTAGCGCCCCACTGCTTAAGGCTTATAAATCAAATAGTTAGCCCTGAAATTTTTCATTGAAGACTCGGGAAAATTTATTTGAACCCCTGCAATGTTATTTAATATAGCTGTTATAAAATTCCCGGAATCTTCATCTTGTTATATTTTCAGCAAGTAAACTTTTATTTTAGATATTTATTGATGAAATAGTTATAATTCTTTTGCATATTATAAATACGATAACTTAGTAACAATATTTTAAGTGTTTCATGTTATTTAATATGAATTAATCACTCGTCGCAACGGGCGAAATTTGACCGTTATTTAAATTATTAAATATTAAATTATTAAAAAACTAAACCTTATATTGTATTGTCCAAAGTAGGACCAATATTTCTCTAATTTAAATGAATTGTTATAATTATCAAGTTATTTTGAACGCACCCAGTAAAGGTAAAAAGAGGTTTATTAACTAAGCTGCATTTAAAAGCAGTAGCGGGTATTTTGACAAAGGAACCTGACATTCTTGACGTTATGTGTTTTCATAGTGAGACATTGAATGCTCTATTTCGTTTATTATGTATGTATTTGTGTCAAATGCAAGGTAGTGACTGTAATTACTTTAGTTGATTTTATGTATGTTTTATGCGTTATTTGAAAAAATATTAGCATAGTGCAATCCTTCACTACATCAACTATAACCGCGCGTAATTTTATACTCCTCCGCCTGCGGCAAGTATCTTAAAAACTAATCACAAAATTTTGCTTCACGTATTATTATATAGAGATGTATATTATTTTAGCCACTCAACCAGTTAGCCATGTTAGGCCAAAGACATTCAAAAATAGAGCATTAAAATATAATTTTACTGCAATATATAGGATACACATCATATGTAGAAAATTCCTCTAATTATTCACAGTTACCCATTCCTAGAAAAATGGGCTGTAAAATGACACGAAGAAACTTACAATTGAGTGAACGATACTCTATTAGTTATTTTACGATAATAATAAAAGAGATAATACCCAAATTAAAAGCGAAAATCATCGAAAATGTAGTGTCGGCATTCATCGGTGTTTTCATCGCGTAGTATCGTAAACACGGTTTATTGCGCCGCCGATCATGGAACTGAGGTATACCGAGAGAGTGACTATTGCTCATTGTATCATGCACACACGCACACACAAACACACAGAGAGAGAGAGAGAGAAAGAGAGAGATATACACAGTAGATTAAAATAATTCATTATTGATAAAAAATGTACTAGTTAGGGTTCCGTACCCACAATATAAAAACGGAACCCTATTTTGTAATTTACGAAAGGGCAGGGCATCCTAGTACTGATCTTAGTAATCCTAGTATAATGTTACTTAAAAGAATATCTCCATAACAATTTGTTTTTGAACAAAACTCATTATACCAATAAGGAGTTCCTAATTTCTAATTTCAATCTTAATTAGGTGAATATCGTAGTCCTCAAAAGCTGGAATGCATCAATAATTTGAATTAAAATAAAACTCTTATTCTATGTGAAGTTAGTAATAATGTCCATGGGCGATAGGGACCTCTTACCATCAGGGAAAATACATTCTCGTTAGCTCGTCATAAAGACAATATATTTGATTCGTATGAACTCTACAAAAATACCGTAAATAATAATAAATCTTATATGATCTGTCGATCAGTCCTGTTACTCGTATTTTATTTGGGATCGCTAACAGATGTCCGTGGGCAGTGACTGATTAAATTCAATTAGGCAGCATCCTCTGCTTGTCTGAAACATAAAATAAATTAATATTGATTCTCAGTATACCCTCTCCTTACACAACAGTAGTTACTGTTTTTACGACTACCCCCTGAATATTTGAGTGAGATAAAGTGATAAAAAAATGTTGCCTTTCCAATTGGCGCTCCCCCGGCGCGTGCCGCCCGCTGAATTCTGATCGGGTAAAGTTTTTGTTAACAAATATCACTTGAAATTATACGGAACAATGGAAAAATAAACTAATAATTACGAGATTTTCATCTCATGTAGCTTGGAGTATGATTCACACAGGTCATTAGAAATCTTTGAGTGACAATGTAGTTATTACGTACCTTTAACAAAAATATTTGTGTTATATGTATACAATAACTCCAGATACAAACATAAGGCTACATACCATTATACGGGCCTATTAACAGTTTCTTCTGTGGCCATCCTCAGCGTTGCGAAGAAAATTCTGGAATCTCTAACGGAAAGCAACTGGAGTTCTCTCATCATATCGAGCTCCACCCTGGTGAGCGACAAGGCCCATGCCTGCTGTTCTTACGATAGTATGCGGCCACCAATACCGACGTCCTTCCTGGGTTCTTCACGCTGAACGGCACTAGCTCCTAATCTTACCACCCGCTACCCTGGAACGCCCGGTTTAGTCATCTCTTACGATAGACAGGTAATACGGCAACCTTAGTCTCCGAATGCCAGGGACCCTTTAAATTTAATTACACTTTACAGTCTATAGAAATATAGCATCTACAAAAATACAACGATCGCATTTTATTAAATCGTCACTCAAATATCGACCGACAGTTCGAGAGTATTGCCCCATTAAACAATTGATCCACGATGAGTTATTGCCGACTGGTCAATAGGCAAAAGTAGAAAACTAGTACATAAATCGATAACGACTGAATGGACATTGATAACAACTAAACCGTTTAATAGTGAAATCGAAAAAGCATAAAAGTCGAACAAAATGTAAATTAAAATATATCACGAGTTCTCACGATGTGCGTTCGAATTCATTTATCGATATTTCGACCCAGTTACTAAAAGAAATCGTAGACAATCTCTAGTTGTAATTTTTTTTTTATCTCATAAAGTCGAATAACGTCAACTGCATAAGTAACTTTGTAATCCTATGTAAACATATAGGATTACAAAGTTATATTGGTACTTAATTAATTATTGTGTCCGTATATATGTATAATATCATGAAATAATAGGTGTAGATTTTAGAGATGGAAAAACAATGGTACGACTGGGGAGGTACCATCGCCACACCTATTTATATCGTAAAGCAGTTCCTGCATTTTATATGAGGCAATCATATTAGTCCTCGGGAGTAGCAACGTGTATGTGGTTGACTTCGGATTGAACCCTGATTATATACGAAATTCCTTACAGATGTTCATGGGCGGCAGTGACCACTTACCATCACGAGTACTCACGATGTGCGCTTTTCGAATTCATTTGTCGATATTTCGACCCAGTTACTAAAAGAAATCGTAGACAATCTCTAGTTGTAAATGTTTTTTTATCTCATAAAGTCGAATAACGTAGTCATCAGTCCAATATTTTTACACTACTTCGATGGGTCTTCTATAAGAATGAGAGTACTTTAGGCTATACCCGAGTGGGAGCTCAAACTGTTTGGTCAGGCGACCCCGGAAAGGATGGCGGTATGTGTGGTGGCATACCATCGGAAAGACTAGACGGAGCGGTGGGCCCAGCCGCCCATCTGGGAGGAGCCTGGTGGGGCAACGTGCTCAAAGGACTCCAGTTGCGTTCCTTTGGAGATCCCGGAGTCCTTTGTGTAGCGCCGAGGACAGCCACCGGGGTTTTAGTGCGGTAAAGAAATATTCGATCGATGTTATGTATTGTAGAAGATAGAAAGAAGCAGGTAGAAAAGCAGGTAGACGAGTGGGGAAAACGTATAAAAGTCGGCGCCGGGAGTGATTTGGCCTCTTTTTTTGTTCTCCGGCTGTCGATGAGTCAACATCCTTGCAAAGTTTCTCTGTCCGTTGGATTGTTGGTTATTTTGGTCCGCAATTATCTTAGAGGTCTTACATTGTTAGTTGTCGTTTGTTAATTGTTAACTTTGCACATTGTTAAATTTTGGTTTGTTAAATTTCAATTGTGGTTAAGTCAAATTAGATTTTATAAAATTATTTTCTTTTTCTTTTATAAACTTCTGGTCTTATTTCGAAGAGTATGTTAACATATGTTTTGCCCAATTATGACATATGGTTTAAGCCCAATGTATACACATACATTGGGCTTAAACCATATGTCACCAACGTTTAATATAACATTTCATTAAGTTAAACAGCATTGAATCATGGTCGGTAACTGCACTTTAGCCGATTAGTTACCAACTCCAATATTACCTTAACACGGTATATGTTGGTACATACGAGTATGTATACCAAGTCAACGACGTACGCTTGACTGAAAGCTATTTGTTATGTAATTTGTGTACTCTGTAGCACTTGAGCAATAGTTGATTGAGTAATTAGTTCTCCCCTTGTAGTGCAGAGATCGTACTGGTCTCAAAAGTTGAGGGTTCCGGATTCGATGTCCAGCCAGGAAAAGTCATAGTGGGTCTATGAGTAAAGAAAACGTTTGGTATGTGATAACATTAGTTTTAAAATTAAAATCCCAATGATGAAGCAGCAACTACTTGGACGAATGACAGTATCCACGAGTTCTGTTCAGATGAGAAGTTTTCTCCACCTCGTACCCGCTGCCCCAAAACATCCCCTCGCCCTCCTTTTCTTTGTACGAGGGAGAAAGCAAAAGCTCCCTTCAGACCCCTTTTTTTCTTCTGAAGGGGGAAACCATCAAAAGGTACCCCACATCGTGGGAGCGACGCAGAGTTATGTGGGATTTTTATCGCACTAAACCCCCCGGTGGCCATCCTCAGCGCTACAAAGAGGACTCTGGGATCTCCAAATGAACGCAACCGAAGTCCTCTAAACGCGTTACCCCACCGGGCTCCTCTCAGGTGAGTAGCTGGGCCCACCACTCCGTCTGGTCTTTACGTCAGTATGCAACCATACATGCCGCCGTTCTTCCCCAGTCCGGATCGGCCCGGCTTCAGATTTCTAGTTGGCTATTTTAAGGAAAAATAGGCGATCAGTGATCCTAGTAGATCTATAAAATTCAGGTGCAGTAACGGACTTCTGGAGACGAAACCTATAACATCATTAGTTCAACATTACATCCTAAAACGATTAGCATTCGTGAGTGTTATTTTATTACAAACAATAATTTAATTTAAAAGGTTTTGTTTGAAAACAATAAACAGACATTTGCCGTTCCAAATAATAAATATTTAGTTAAGTAAATTGTTCAACAAGTTATTTTTCGTCTGTTAAAAATATTTTGCAATAACATGTTCCTGTTTAACTTACTTAAATGAATTTAAGTCTAATGTAGTGTAAGAGCGTACAGATGCAGTTTTATTTCTTTCTAATCCATTTGTTCGAAAGTAACGGTAATTTCAGCACAGAATTGCAAGTTCCCATTATTTGAAATTACGTTGAACAATTCTGAGCTTATTCCACACTTTGAAAACACGTAACACCGTATCTGGGAATTAATTTGCGACCACAATCCACAAGCCACATATTGCCCGTACGCCGGTAGTACCCACCGGGCGAAACGAGCATCTGCTTATTACGAAACGGCTTTATAAAAGTACATTTCAACTGTTTCATTATCCATTGCTAGCTTACTTTGAACCTAGTTAAATATAACCCGTTTGAAATTGTCAATGGAGATGGTTTATGAGATAGAATCCATTTTACCTGGTACGCTGAGAAATCTCTTTACAAATGCATGCAAATTTCAAACGTAACTATTGAAACGCTGTCGATATGAGAATTTGGTATGCGGTTACATAAATTAAGTTGTTTCTGAATTGTTTCCTAATAATCCACTTTACTGTTTTTATTAATTAAAAATGTTTGTACCATTGAAAGAATAAAATTTAATATGATTTATGGCATTTATACTTCAAATAATATATTTTTCTAACTGTATAAATTACTTATTCAGCATAGCTTAAGTTTTTGAAACTAAAATGATAGTACCTAAATATACACAGATTGTCTGAGGAAGTTAAATAATTGGCAACTACATCAGCTATTAGAATACTATATACGATTTCATAGGAAGCAAGTTTAATAATGGTCATCAAACAAACGTGGTGTAAAAAGTGAGCTATAACACAAATGATTATTTGATAGATGAAACTGTATGGTCTGAAGACAATTTAATAAATCCGAGTGTCATATTCAATTTATTTTAAACTTAACCAACCACTTAGTAACCAATATAATTTTAAAGCTGTTTTTGAACAGTTAAATACGAAGTTTTACTGTCTATTCTAACAATTGCAATTTCTATATAGTAAGCTTTACTTCTATAAACACACACACACACACACAAACACACAGTTAACAAGTAAATTCCAGCCATGAAACAAAAACTAAATACTGAGTTCTTCTTTTTGTTGAGTCGTGTGGTCAAAACACGCTACGTGTGAAACAGCCTAACCATTTGCAGAGAATGCGTGGTCCGTGTCGCGCGAGGAATCACCTGCACCCATTCTGCTCCAATTCCACTTTTCGAGCATCCTGTGTCAAATATAATTTAACACTTCTTTGTCAATCACTGTTGATAATGTTTGTATAATATTACATAGTATTATTGTTGTATGTAGATATAAAACAAAATAACTTTTACCGAAAAATGCTGTAATATTGACCATATTACAGCATTTTTCGGTAAAAGTTACTGCATTAGACTCTGATGGTTTTTCTGAGATATGCATAAAAATATTATAAAAATCTCTGTTTACTTTTTCACTACAAACAATTTCTCTTTTTTAAACTTCACATGATACTGAAAAAATATTTACTGTTTTTAAAAATAGAGCAAAAAAAAAGAAATAAAGTTGTCGAAATAAGGTATTCATATGATACATGACTTTTTTAAACAGATCGTTTAAATATTTATAAGATTATTATTTAATTCACATTTACTATATATGACATTTCAATTGCGTTGCAAAATTTGGTTCTCACATTCAACTAACCAATCATAATAATTAAAAACTATAATAATGATAATAGTCCGGTCAATTTAGTCATAAAAGTAGTGGTCAAATAACATTATTTTCGGAAAGCCAAATTTTGGAAGAGAGCTGGAGTTTACCATTACAAATAGTTTTAAAAATCCATCGATTCTATGTGCACTTCAAAAGTTATTCGGGATGAAATATCAAAATTTGAGGTTTATTGGATTTTTCTCGAAAATTATGAAGATTTTCATTTCAAGTACTTTTTGATAAAACTTATTGTTTTTGGGAAAAATGCAATAAACCTCAAATTCTGATATTTGACTCCGAATGACTTTGCAGCACACATAATTATGCTATATGCTGGGGATTTTTAAAACTTTATTTGTAACTAGCTGTACCCGCGGCTTTGCCCGCGTGCAAATCAACGTGTCACAAAGTTTTTCTCGCGCAAATCTCGACACCGTGGGAATTCTATGATAAAAAGTAGTAACATTAATATCGGTTTGGCCGCTCAAGGATTACCTGGTCAAACACAGAGTGAAAAAACGAATTTAAAGTGTTATGTATTATGTTGTTATGTATGTATTAGTGAACGTATTGTTATGTATTTTTTTTTTAATTAGACGAATTCTAATATTGTAAATGGCTTTTTTAAACCAATTTACATTCTTAGTGGTCTAATTCACAATATCGCGATACTTTTTTCAAACAACTACTCCACATTTGAACCCAAAACGTATCGATTATAAAGATTGATTTGAACTTTTCCGAATTGGAAAATATTATTTGAAGTAATTTTGGCGGATTCAAATTTCTAAGTAAGATTATAGGTAAACCTACTTTTAATATTAATTTGTGTTCAGGAGTTCCGGAAGGCATTAAGGAATTCAAAAATTCTGTTGGATAATGTACTGCTTCCTCCATCTCAATGACTGGGTCTACCGAATAGTAGATCTGCGACGCTGCTTTAAATTTTGAAAAAAAAAAAACATTTATTTTATCGACACGTTTATTGGTGGGTGGGTATATATAGCCGTCTTTTGGAACCAATTTATAGTGTAATTGGTTGTATTAACTATATCGGGATATACTTTTTCAACCAACTCCTCCACATTTAAACGAAGACGTATCGATATAAAGATTAATTTTAACTTTTCTGGATAACAAAGCACTATTATCTACTTGAAGTAAATCATTAGAAAATTGGAATATCACTGAACAGCGACATATATTCTAAGTTAATATTTTGTTTCATGTGGCCAAATATAAGATCTTTTAAGAGGTGGATCGGACTATTTGTGTGCGTAAATCCCGCATTGTTCTTTGTAAAGCAGCAGACATAATCAAAACACTTTTACAATCCATACGAACAGGGCGCACCCGCTCGCAGGGCGCTGCCGCACCCTGCTCGCTTTTTTTTTTTTTTTTTATGTTCCAACCTAACCTAACCCATCCTGTTTAAAAAGCTACAGCTAAATCCAACTCTTAACAATAACATGACAATACTCCTGCATTTTCAGGATTTAGGTATTCAAAGTGACACTTTTCATCATAATGTTCTCTCAACGGGTTGTAATGTATTGTAATCAATAAGTACCAAACTCATACGGCTTAAGTAGGTTGTGTACTTAGATTATCCGGGTTCATGAATTGAAGTTTAATTTATTAATCACATTTCAGTTTAATGAGCTGTCATTAAACTTATAATATATACTAACAATCGAAAGCATTATGTGACTACCTTTTATAATTTAGGCTTGCATTATCCCGCATCATCACGGAGGAGTTTAAGGTAAAAAAAATATGCCGTGTCTTTGCTTAGTATTCTTATTACTTATATGTAAGCACTTGCAAGCCAACTTCTATAGCTTGGGCTTGCAGTACCCTGCATCATCAGGGCTGAGGAGCTTATGGTCGAAATTGTCATCATGTGTCTTTGCTTAGTAATTATATTACATACCCGAAAGCATTAAATGGCCAACTCCTATGGCTTAGGCTTGCAGTACCCTGCATCATCAGGCTTGAGGAGTTGAAGATCGAAAATTTCATCTTGTGTCTTTGCTTAGTAATTATATTACATACCCGAAAGCACTAAATAGCTAACTTCTATGGCTTAGGCTTGAAGTACCCCTGCATCATCAGGGTTGAAGAGTTAAAGGTCAAAATTTTCATCATGTGTCTTTGCTTAGTAATTATATTACATACCCGAAAGCATTAAATGGCCAACTCCTATGGCTGAGGCTTGCAGTACCCCGCATCATCAGGCTTGAGGAGTTGAAGATCGAAATTTTCATCTTGTATCTTTGCTTAGTAATTATATTACATACCCGAAAGCATTAAATGGCCAACTCCTATGGCCTAGGCTTGCAGTACCCTGCATCATCAGGCTTGAGGAGTTGAAGATCGAAATTTACATCTTGTGTCTTTGCTTAGTAATTATATTACATACCCGAAAGCACTAAATAGCTAACTTCTATGGCTTAGGTTTGAAGTACCCCTGCATCATCAGGGTTGAGGAGTTAAAGGTCAAAATTTTCATCATGTGTCTTTGCTTAGTAATTATATTACATACCCGAAAGCATTAAATGGCTAACTCCTATGGCTTAGGCTTGCAGTACCCTGCATCATCAGGGTTGAGGAGTTAAAGGTCAAAATTTTGATCATGTGTCTTTGCTTAGTAATTATATTACATACCTAAAAGCACTAAATAGCTAACTTCTATGGCTTAGGTTTGAAGTACCCCTGCATCATCAGGGTTGAGGAGTTAAAGGTCAAAATTTTCATTATGTGTCTTTGCTTAGTAATTATATTAAATACCTGAAAGCACCAAATGCCCATCTCGCATAGTTTAAGCTAGCAGTATCCTGCATCATCAGGGGTGAGGAGTTGAAGGTCGAAATTTTCATCTTGTGTCTTTGCTTAGTTATCATATTCCATACCCAAAAGCACCAAATGGCCATCTCCTATGGCTTAGGCTTGAAGTAACCCTGCATCATCAGGGTTGAGGAGTTGAAGGTCAACATTTTTATCTGTATTACCGTGTATCTTTGCTTGGTATTTTTATTACATAACCGTAAGTACCAAATAGCCAACTCTTACGGTTTAGTCTTGAAATACCCTTACATCATCAGGGTTGAGGAGTTGAAGATCAAATTTTTGTCCTATGAATTTGTTTAACAATCTTATTATATATCCATAAAAACAAATTGACTTACTTCTACGGTTCAGGCTAGCAGTACCCCCCTGCATCATCAGGATTGAAGAGTTGAAGGTCAATTTTTTTAGGAAATATTTGCTTTAGTAATCTCATTCTACATTCAACCCAATTGGACTCCTACAGCTTAGGTTTGGCCGAGTATCGCTAATTTCGTTAATTTACTTCAAAGAAATGGATCCTATGATCAGAACCGTATCAAACTTATCAGAGTACCCTTGAAGTACATTCTTTCAAATAAAAGAATAATCATCAAAATCAGTTGGCGGGAAATTGAGTTATTTATCTATTTATCGCGCACATCGTTAATGCAAATATCAGACTTATGCGCTTTTCTTATGGATGCCACTGTCGAAAGTGAACTAAAAATAAATGGGACCCGATGACACGCACTACCTTTCAAATGAAAAAAAAATCATCCAAATCCGTTCACCCAGTGTGGAGAAATCGAGTAACAAATATAAAATTAAAAAAAATTAAAAAAAAAAAACAGACGAATTGATAACCTCCTCCTTTTTGGAAGTCGGTTTAAAACGATGTTTTATCATAAAAATCAAATCGAAATACTAAATTTTATTGAGGTGGCCTCAACATTGACTTTCATACAAACTTACATCTCCTATTTGGGTTAAATTGGGGGGGGGGGGGATCAGAAAATTCATTCTTAACTGACGTCTACGTCATAAAAGGAACCCCTAGTAAAAATCATATTCGTATCTTTAGCAGTTTAGGCTCTACGATGTTTATTCAATAGATGAGTGAGAGAGCATCCTTTCGTTTTTATATAAGTATATATAGATATAGAGATATAGATTTGTATAGTATCAAATAACATAGGTACACACATAACCAATAAAAAATACATAACAAAGGAATACATTTTACAGACCATAACATGTTTAGTTTCAACAAATTCAACTATGCAGTACTTATCTTATTAACACTTAATTGAACACAGAATAAATACTGCGTAGTTTTAAATCGACATAACTTTTTTATTTATAAACCGATTTACATAAAATAAACACTAAATGTTAAGTGAAGTTTCCCACAACACATCGGTGAAAATTATATTCAAATTGGATAAGCCGTTTCTGAGATTAGCGTTTTCAAACACACAGACAAACAGACAAACAGACAAACAGATAAACAGACAAACAGACAAACAGAAAAGATTTCTAAAAACCAATATTTTGGGTTCTATATCGTATTATAGACCTCTAGAAATGGTTTTCAACTAAATTTATTCCATGTACAGACAGCGACCTCTTACAGATTTATTATAGTATAGAAGAAGAAGAAGAAGAAGATAGACTAGCTGAAACTCGCAGCATCGCCCGCGTTAGAAAAATCGATGTAGCAATTGTCCGTGGGAGTAAGATGTTTTCCCACAGTAAAAAGTAGCCTATATGTTAATCCAGAGTGTCAGGTAACGCTCTACCAAATTTTATGTAAATCGCCCCAGTCATTTACACTTGAAGAAGTAACAAACATACACACTCACAAACTTTCGCCTTTATAATATTAAGTATGGTTGTAAAACCGAGCTCTCCACCAAAATTTGGCTTTCAGGAAATTAATGTTATTTGAAATGTCTATATTGACCGGACTGTAGGCCTTGCATCTTATTCCATATTCTATAAACAGTTTTTATACTTATATTTTCTTTGATAAAAGAGTATTTTCCGTCAGAAAAACCTCGTACAAAGTAGTATAAACGTCGGGGCGGAGTGAGGAACTTTTGCGCTGAATATTTGATAGATGTTCGAAGTTTCAACAACAATTGGGCGGTTTTTTACTGAATGAACAGGATAAATTATTATCCTGGTGAAAAGGTTCCTGTTAGCAGATTAGTTTTTAAAAAAAATTCACGCTTTAAATGAAGTGAAAATGATTTACATTATTAAACTGCCGACAAGTATACAATTTTTTATTTATTTTTGAACAAAAAATTTAATTCACTGTTATAGACATTGTATTTTGTCAACTAAATTATTACAAGGTAGTAATATACATTAGAGAGAGAATTTAATTTGTAATGAACAAGTATCTTTCTATTTGAACGTTTAATATTAGAAACTAGCTTTAAACGCGAGTTCAAAAATAGTTAATTTCTAAGTGAAAAAAAATGGACCATGGGGTCCAGAGGCATGGCAGTTTTTTTAATTACTATCCAGTCATTTGGTCGACGTTACTGGAGACCCGAGAGCTGGCACGCATTTTGCTCAACGAATTGGTATTGCCATTCAAAGAGGAAATGCTGCCAGCATTTTGGGAACCTTGCCCAGGGACTGCGATGGTGATAATTTTTTATGCTAGTGTTTTTGTTTATATGTTTTTGTTTTTCTTTTTTGTATATATGTACATTTTGTGAATAGTTTTTTTCTTTCTTTTTATATTCTGTTAAATTAAATTATTAGTATTTTAATTTATATGTAATATAGTGAAAAAATATACCATTTGTGTAGTTTTAGAAACAACTTTAAAATATATTATCAAGGTAGTTAGGTTTTGCTGGGAAATAATTTACTACGAGTTATCAGCTATTTATTTAAAATGATTACTTGTACTTAGGTATAATTAGTCCTTACCAATATTTTTTATGATTATTACCACTTTATTAACTTTAGTCTTACAAACACTAGATACATATTGTATCGAGAGCACTACCGTGCCCCAGATTTTCGGTAGAAGAACTGAATTGCGAGACTTGGTTTTTTGACAACTATTGTTTTAAGAGACCAACCCTTACACTTACCAACGCAATAAATTTAATCTTAAAACAGATGTTTTTTCATTTAAAGATTTCGTCACAACGATGAGATTTCTCCGTTTACCGCGACTTGCGGCTCGAGGGACCATTTCCCCATTCAGTACACTGAATCGCTATTTTTTTTGTACCGTCCAAGCCAAAGATATTTGGGAAATGTTTGAAACTAGATTTTTTGGCCGAAACTAGCAAATACTTACACCGAACTTTCGGTGGATCACTACTATTTCGTTAACTTAACTTTAAAAGATACTATACATTTAATTTTTCCAATTTACATCTACCTATGAAACACATTAAATTGTAAAACTGTACGTTTTTTCGCTAATAAATTTCATCACAGCAAAGAGATTTCTCCGATTACCGCGGCTCGCGACTCGAGGGACAATTTTCCCATTCTGAGTTGAACCGCTATTTCTTTATACCTATTTGTACAGCTGAAGCCGAAGGTGTTTGAGAAATAAGTAAAATTGAAACGCAATCGTCGGTATTACCTTTACAAGTGTTGATCAAAATGAAGTACAAGGTGGTAGAACCAGTGTAATTCGACCGGGGAAGTACCACCACCACACCTATTTTAGCGTGGAGCATTTCTTGCGTTTCGACAGAAGGGTGTGGTTGGCACACTTTCACATGAGGCGACCATCATAGTCCTCGGGAGTAGAAACGCATCTGTGATTGACTTTAGATGGAAGCCATGTTCTGTAAGTAGTCGATTACAGATGTCCATAGGCGGCAGTGATCATTTACCATCAGGTGGACTGCATGTTCGTTTGCTACTTCAGCGAAATAAAAAAAATACTTCTATATATAACAAAAAAATCTATATATCTCCATTTCTATATAATGTGTGATTTTGCAATAATCTAACTTGCTATTTTGTTATTGAACTCTCTAGTTACTAACTTGGAGTACAAGTTCTTACCCCGTTTACGTCTTGTACCTCGAGTACTCTAGTTTCACAGCGCAATTAGCGTAAATTAACATTGTACATAAATTCTCTTATGAAAAGATATCTGTCATTTATTTGGCCTTCTCTATAAAGAACACCTTTTCAGATTGAATACCTGAATGTGAGAATTTGAGCCATGGTACAGAAATTTTCTTGTAACATTCAAAACAGATAGGATTTCAGTTCCAACATAAATGTGTCATACTAATAGTTTCCTTCCGTCTTTGAATGAATTAGCTTCAATTGTATTAATATATTTAATAAATAGTAAAACTTTAGTTCTAACGATCAAACTCCTCGTTCTTACAAGCAAATATATGTCTTTATTTTGCATAGAGCTACATTTTTTTTCTCTGACACTACCACCGGATCGAAATAGATTCATACATCTATCTATTGCCAACTTATTAAATCAAGCTCTTATATATCGCACTTAAAATAAATTACCAATAGCAAATATTAGCAAATAAGCAACAAGCTTCACAATTTCACACAAATCTTATCTTGGCCCACGATTGCCAATATTGCGAAGTGGGGACGCATGTATCGAAGACCCTATTTCCCTTTGATCCTTTGTTCTTTTGCGTTGCGTAATACAATCATTATTTATATTGTCCCTTTTTGAGTTGTGACTTCCTGGCTTTTATTTTGAACAGAAATATTGAAAATATTTTATGAGAAATTTAATTGCTTGCCAGTTTTTGTGAAATAGGCCAGCGTGTGATATTGTAATGTAAATATATTTATCAGAACGAGTCACTATCGTCACGTTGTTATTGGTATATTTTGAAAATAAAAACTTCATGCCAAAGTAGATAAGAAAATGTAAACAAAATTAATTCAAGTATTCATTACTAATTTAAAACTGTGACATAAATAGATACATATATAATAGTATATATGACATTTACTCATATTATTACATCTTTATCTGAAGATCAGGATTAATGTAAAATATTTATAGGTATTTCACCCGAAATTGTTCTGGATAGGGAATTGGGGTCGACATCAAGTTAATCCCGAAGTTATCCCGTTTTTTCCTTAAAAGATGGTATGAGGTATATTAGGGAGCGTTAAAGTGTTACTTTTTTTTATTTGACTGAAGTAGCAAACGAGCATGCAGTCCATCTGCTGGTAAGTGGTCACTGCCGGTCATGGACATCTGTAATCAACTTCATACAGAACATGGGTTCTATCTGAAGTCAAACACAGATGCGTTGCTATTCCCGAGGACTATGATGGTCGCCTCATGTAAAAGTGTGCCGGTAACCACACCCTTCCATCGAAACGCAAGAAATGCTTCACGCTAGAAATAGGTGTGGCGGTGGTACTTCCCCAGTCGAACTACACTGGTTCTACCACCTTGTAACGTAACGTAACGCAATATTTAAGATTTTACACCCCCTTCCTCCATGCAACGCAAGGTAACGTTTTGCTGTACCTCTTTTTCCCTCCCTGAACTTTGGTAGGACGTCGCTGTGGCCGCATTTTACTTAAATAAGGCTTTATACTTAAAGTAGCTGACCAGGCAAACTTCGTTCCGTCTTAAAGTCAAATCTAAAATTATCAGTATTACTCTAATATCTTATGCATGTAAGATATACAAAAACCTTCCTCTAGAATTAAAAAATCCATAGTGTAGTTTTAAAGATCTAAGCATACATAGGGACAGACAGCGTGAAGCGATTTTGTTTTATACTATGTAGTGATAAAAAGAAACACGTTATATAATGTGTTTCGTAATCGTTGTTTAAAATCAAATTAGCTTTAATTCGATCGAATGATTTTAAACTTGCTGTCGGGGTTGGATTCTTCAACCAATAGCAGAGCATTATTTACAATGCTCATACGGTCCGTCCAATCGGAGGGTAGTATCCCTCACCATGCTCCGGTAAAGCAGTATGGCGGCGTAAGCGTTGTTGAAGCGACCGCTGCTAACCGGCTCGGACAAAATTCGTATGTGTGGAACTTAATACCTTTAATTTTCGTGTGTATTGTAAAGATATAAACTATTTGTGTACTCTAAGCGTGTGGACTAAATCGAAACCTTCAAATTCATCGTTGGTGTGTGGGCACGTGTTGTGTGGACCGCGTGGAGCCTTGCCAGGATCCTGGAAGAAAGAGGAGCCGCAGGCGGACCGTACGTGGCTAATCGTAAGTAGAATCCGTATTCCGACAGCAAGTTAGGTAGCCCCAAAATGATGTGGAACTGCCTATGACCTCCCGAGGTCTCGTTTGACCGTCTCTTAATTCCCCGGGACTTACGGGAAGGCGGTTCTCGCACATAATGCGTCGTTCAAACCCCCTTATTCCCCTCCTGCATTGCATCGCAACGTTTGACAAGATCCCTTCTCCCCCCAAATTGCATTACGCTTAAATTTGAACTTAAACGCTCCACTACTCTTTTTGAAAGTTGGTTATTTTTTATTTTTTATTTTACTGAAGTAGCAAGCAGTCCACCTGATGGTAAATGGTCACTGCCGCCCAAGGACATCGGTAATCAACTTCATACAGAACATGGGTTCCATCGAAACGCAAGAAATGCTTCACACTAGAAATAGGTGTAGCGGTGGTACTTCCCCGATCGACCTGCACTGGTTCTACCACCTTAAAATTATAACACATAAGCCTTATCATGAATCAAAATCACAACACTAAGTTAGAATACTACATTCCCTTTTACAATTTTACTAGCCCTAGCGACTGCTAGTGAACATGAGTATGTTTACTGCGATGAATTTTTAAAATTGATTCTGCGCAAAACTGTTGACATTCTCTGACAGAACAATTTATCCAGTTTTCATGAAAAATGACGTACGTAAATAATATGGTTACTTTAAATTATTTATTAAAGACAAACTGAGTATGTACCTATTAAAATTTAATGACAGCCTTCTAATTTGCTATCCATCTTCACGTAGAATAGAGGTTTTATCCATACACTAATTAATAATACTAATAATTAAATGAAGTAACAACGCTGCATTAATATTTTACTTAAACAGAACTAATTAGTAAATCAAATATAATTATGATAGAATATTAGATTAGCTATTTGGTGACGAACAATTAAATACATACCTACCTTACAAAGGAAACCTTTAAAATGTATCCCACGCCGTGTGAGTGATGTCAAATTATGTTAGATTTTTACTATCGATATCCATAGACCGAGATTTCTTAAGAAACTCAACCAGAGTTCAATTAACGCATTGTCCCATTAGATTCCGCCTAAGTAAGCAGCTGGGTCCACCGCACCGTCTGGTCTTTACTTATGACCGTCTGCGATCACACGTACCGTTATCATTCTCGGAGTCAGTTGAGTAAACGGTTCAAGCTTCCACTCTTGCTGTCCATAATCCCGGAAGTCCCATTTTAGTTGTCTTTTAAAACAGGCAGGGTAGTCCATACGCACACACGCTTACTAGGCTCATAGCCCCACACTAGGATGTTCTCCTATGTCATGGTTATCATAGACGAATACGCACACACGCTTACTAGGCTCATAGCCCCACACTAGGATGTTCTCCTATGTCATGGTTATCAAGATGAATACACAAACATCCAGACACAGAACATCAGAACATGAATCTAAACTCATCACTCAGATACTTGTCTGGCCGGGATTTGAATCCGGGACCCATTGTCGTCGTCCCTTTACACACTATTTACAGCAGGGGGTATTGTAGCCCTACTCTAATCCCGGATCGACAGTATATATACTCCTGGCAACTTCTATCTCGTTTCAAAAGGCATATTTTCCGCGCTGTTACCGGCTCTGTTATGCAATTGACGTAACAAAAGCGGTAACCGTTCACAAAAAACGGTATCCATGTGAGCCACGCTTCAGAAGCCTAACAACGTTATGGTTTATTTTACCTCTTGATTTTCGGTGTCAATGTCAGCTTTGTTTTTTGAAAGGGCTTTTACTGCCATTAGAAGATTTAAGGAGTTATACGAACCAAATCCACCATGTTGCTTGTCAGATCGTTTGTTATTTTTCTTTCGTCATGATTTATTTCACAAATAGGAATATCTTACACGTTTGTGTAAAGAAATTTCAGAGACCTGGTTTATTTATTCATACACATACTTATTTTTTGTTGGATTTGTGACATTAGAATTGTCTAACATTACTGTTTTTTCGTTTGAAGGACTTGATTTCTTTGGGCGTACATCTTATAACATAGACTGCATGCTTAAATGTTTCCTATGTGAACTTATAAAAATCTACATTTTAAAGCAGTAAGGTTCTACAACCAGATCTTAAGAGAGAATATGCCAAATCTCATACCAAGCTAATCACCCATATATAAAGCATCTGTAATCGGCTTGAAGTTCCGGTGTTTTACATGAAGTCGGATATCCTTAGGAAGAAAAGATAATTTACCATGAAATAGACTACCTAGTAATTTAAAAAGATATATTATATTAAAGAAGACCTAACTGATATATCAATACTACAAGCCTTTTTCTATTATATGAGGCGACCAACCTAATCTTCGGGACTAGCAAGTTATCTGTGATTGGCTTCAAATAGAACATTTAAATGTGCATAGGCGGTAGTGAACACTAAACATCAGGTAGACTGTATGCTTGAAGTAACAATTCAATCTTATAAAAAAATAAAATTAATGTAGACTCTCTGTCTGAAGTATAAATTTATTTCGTGTATCCGTTTGGTACTTTCAAGCTAACCAAATTTAAGGCCTAGCAATAAATTCTCGCGGCCATAAAAAAGACAAAAAGCTGTTTAAAAATAAATTTACTTAAAATTGTTACAACAATATTCAGTCCGTTGACATAGAATTTTATTAACCCGAGAGTAAAAAAGGGACCATTATGCAAAAGTAATGTGTTGCTAGCGAAATAAATTAGGCGATGTAGAGAATATATCGAGACTCCCCTGTTTTCTGGCGATTCGGGGGATACGTTTTAAGTAATTAATTATAAGAAGCCAGTACAAAAACACTCAGCCATTTGCTGAGCAAATTATGTACATAAATTAAATATAATCGCAGCAGAGAGCGCTCCGTTCATAGACTTGGAATATGAAAACTGTGTTTAATAGACTCCGCGTACACAAATATGTCCCCGTGTAAGGATGCCGTTGTTTTTACCTTCCCAATAGTATAATTCAGACGTTAAAGAATGCGAAATTAAATAAATTCAACTCTTTGTCTATTATTTTTCTGGCTAACTTGATAGGAATAGTAGCTAAAATTCTAAGTATTTTTACTTTAAGAATTTAACACTGCGATAAATTGTTGCAAAGATCATAATTTGTAGATTATTGAGTAAGACCCTTTTACTAATGTTATTGTATCTGTTATAATGAAATTGATGAAATGAAATACTTTCCAAAAATCGGATAGTATGTCACAGTTTCAGAAATCAGAACAGAACATCCTTTGACGAAGCCATAAATTCGTGTGTTCCTTCTAAATTTAATACATTCTAAGATTACAGGCTAAAGTACGGCGGAAAATTAAAAATACGTTCCTATTGTCTGTTTCAAAACGTCGCAATTATATTAAGACTGCAAATGGCTTTCACGTTTAGACCTTTAATGGGCAATAACTTGTTTTAAATTGAAGCAGAGTCCTCCCTAATTGTTTTAGTTAGTTCCCGCAATCAGTGTTATCAGTTACATCAACATACACCTACACAAATAGCTTTACAATTTCGTAAAACAGTTTTAAAAGTACGTATCTCAAATTAAATTAAGATAGGTTGATTCGGTGGGCATGTTACAAAGAATTTTAGCTATCTTACACTAGTTCTTTATGATAGTAGTTTTTATTATTTCATAACTTGATACCTTTGACATTAACAAAATTGATACCTTTTGAAATGTAGCGGGTACGCTCCTTTTATTTTTATCTTTTTACTTTTATTTGAGACTAGCTGAACCCCGCAGCTTCGCCGCAGCCATATTTTTCCACAGTAAAAAGTAGCCTATATGTTAATCCAGAGTGTCAGCTAAATCCCTACCAAATGTTAAGAAAATCGCTCCAGCCGTTTAGACGTGAAGAAGTAACAAACACACACTCACAACGCCTTTATAATATTAGTATGAAGTACGATTTATTGAGATTTTTTTTAATTCTTATCTAAAAAAAGCAGTGAGACTCGCCAGCTTTTATTGTCACTTATATCGAACATAACACGCCAGCATAACACGCGGACATTTGTAGCCGAGACTAACAAGCAAGAATCATAAATGAGGACGAACCTTTGATCTTACATGTATACGACTTTTTAACATTTTCTTCGCACTCGTTGTTTCAAACATAAACACACGCATATTTACGATCTTCTTTTTACATTTTAGAATTTAAAATACTGTACAGTCATCGTGAGTACATTATAAGATGGTAGAGCGATGGTTCGACCGAGATACATCCGCCACTCATCTGTGATTGACCTTAGATTGAACCCATGTTCTATATAAAATTGCTTACTTGCTATTTCTTATTGCTTGCTAAGATGTTCATGGCATTTATATCACTTATACACCATCGATAACATTGTAAGGTGTACTATTTGCATAGTACTAGTCATACTTCATACTATTTCATACTAATACTAGCTGAACCGACAAACGTTGTTTTGCCATATAAAAAAAGGGTGGACAACCCTTAAGGGGTATGAAAAATAGATGTTGGCCGATTCTCATAGATACCGGATAAGCACAAAAAATTTCATCAAAATCGGTCAAGCCGTTTCGGAGGAGTATGGCAACAAAAACTGTGACACTAGAATTTTATATATTAGATTATAAAGGCGAAAGTTTGTGAGTGTGTATGTTTGTTACTTCTTCACGTGTAAACGGCTGGAGCGGTTTTTATAAAATTTAGTAGGGAGTTAGCTGATACTCTAGATTAACATATAGGTTACTTTTTAGGGACAATTGATTTTTGTTAACGTGGACGAAGCTGCGGGATTCAACTAGTAATGCATAATGGGAAGTTTTTATTGTTTTATTGGATTGAAGTGCTTCCGTTTTGCCATCTAATAAGAATGAAAGCAAAAAATATTTAGGTAGTAAGCATTGAAAAAATTGGAAAAAAAACTAAATTTAACCCCTTGTGACGCGCAAGTCTATCTCAAAATCCAATCGAAGAAGATTAAAACGGCGAACATCGAAACTCAAAGTTAACTTTGATTTATCTATTGATTAATGAATCTCAGTCAAATGAAGATAAATGAATGCGGAAGATTAATGTACTGGAGCTGCACCCGCGATAGCTTGTTGACGTCAATGGATACGCTATTTGCATATTGGTGAATATGCAAATATTTGCACGTGAATATTAAATCCGCGCGCCCCGTGCTCAGTCACTTGCGAACTAAAAGTTTGATGGGTTTAGTGGAGCGGTTATGAGTGATAATAGTAATGATTGTGGAGAACACTATGATATGTTGTATGAGAAGGAATATGTTACGATTTTTTATTTCATTAATTTCTTTTCTTTCTATCTTTCTCAAAGTTTTTTTTTAATACTTTAACCTAACGATAAGGCAGACGGGCTACCTGATGGAAAGTAGTCACCGTCGCCTGTGGACATTCGCAACACCAGAGGAGTCGCCAATGCATCGCCGACTTTGAAAAAGAGCTCTTTTCGCACCTTTCTTGAAGAACCCCATGTCATAGCGCTCCGGGAATATCTCAGGAGGAAGCTCATTCCACAACTTGCACGGCCGTGGCAAAAACGAGCGTGCAAACCGAACCGTGGAGGACCGCCACGGGTCCAGTTGGTGTGGATGGAACTTCATCCTTTGGCGAGTGGTGCGGTGAAGAAAAGGTGACGAAGGCACCAGGTCAAAAAGTTCCTCGGAACACTCGCCATTGTAAAGCCGGTAGAACACGCATAGGTAGCCTATGTTCCTCCGCAGGCTTAAGGGTTCTAACCAATCGGTGATCGTTGGGTCGATCTCAAAGTAGTAAATGAAATGTAGTTCAATGGTGGTAAGCGGCCACTGCCTCCCATAGACGTCTGTAGTCAACCAGATAAGTCTTATTTGAAATTAGTAACAGAGGCTTTCTTGGCAGATGGTCAAAAAGGTAATAAAAGAAATTTCGATGGATTTTTCAATTATTGTATGTATGTTTGTCTCTGTCCTGAAAATCTTAGTAAAGCAATACTATTAAATTACATTACGGGATTAAATTATGTATTCCCTGTTTTCAGATAAAAAATAATTTTTATTTCATTAAAATCTACCAGCTGTATCAACAGTTATTACTATTTTAAGCTATTATTTAAGAGAGAATCAGCAGAGCACAGCTAGTTTCTAATAAAACTGTAGTTATTTTACAAGCTTTTCTTTAAAATTTGTCATTAATACGATATTATTCTTAATATATAAATTAAAAATAAAGAAAATTTATCTTTGCACTATATCTTTCTATAAATACGTTCATTTTTTTAGCTAACTGCATTTCTCTCTCCAGCGCACAAACTTTGAACCAAATTGATGCTAAGTGTTCCCTCTCGGTCATGAACTGTAACTAGCTCTAAATCAAGGCCCCTGAGGGGTGACATTGATGACTTACGACCTTTACGGACTAATATGGGTTTGACCTCTTGAAAGACAAACATTGGAAGTTCTGGACTACGTTCAAATCAGAACATAGTACTTTACATCACTAGCGTTAGGTGTAAAGTTATTTAGAGAATCAAATAGTGCTGTTAAATGATTATAGCAAATAATTTACTGCCTTCAGTTTAATTTGATTGTTTTAAGCTATCTGTAATAATTCATTTAATTTAATGCTTTTTTGAATTTTGCGTGAAAATAGTAATATAATTTTAGTTTAAATTCCTTTTGTTTCATATTTATTTCATTACATGATATTTTTTGTTTTTTTTTTTTATAATTTAATCTTTATATTTTACGTTATATTACTTTTTATGGTTTAATTTATTATTATTTTGTTAGATTAGTTTGTTTGATGTACACTATAATTTTAAATGAAATGGTTTTATTTTACCAATTTATTAATTTTTATTAAATAATATTTTAATTGTAATTTTAACTGGTTTCAAGATAAAGCGTTATTTCTAAGTATACTGTATATTTTAGGGCGTCTGCTCATTATGTATGCTGTCATATCATTTCATCACAACAATTTAACATTGTTATTCATTAAACATTTTGATTAAGTTAGATGTAATAAATTTAGCAGCATACGAGGAATCCGCGTAATCAACTGCGAATTTCAAGTGTACTAGATTTTCTAATTTGAAATATATCAGCCGCTGTAAACATGAAGAGTATTTACATATGCGGTATGCAAATATCCATCGGTGAATACGATCCGAGCCATATCCCATGCCAGCAGCTCGCACGACTGAAAGTCGAACGACAACAATATAAACCTACGTAATAACTATACTCAATACTCAATATTTTTTATTGCATGCATACATAGTGAATATTATAATTTGGTAGTCAATATTAATTAGAGTCACACATAGTATGAACCCTGTTACCGTATAGCAATTTAGTAGGAGCACACCGATCTGTTTTATACATAGTAGATTAATTAATTTTTCAAAGTACTTTAAGTCATAGAAGCGCTCTTTTATAAGGTACTGTTCTAATGTTGGCAAAAAGCTTGTCTCATTTTTTAAGTGTCTTATTTCGTAAGGTAAATTGTTAATTTTTTTTACGGACATGGCATATGGCCCGGACTAATAAAGCTTAGGCTTTGAGGTGGGAATTACCAATAGGTTTTATGGTGACCTAGCTATCGCCATAGTTCTTCATCGCGCGTGGTGAAAAGGTGCGGGAATTTTAATATCATTTTAATATCATATATACTTACATCAAAAAAAACAAAATGCGGTTTACAAGTATCCGTTTCGTCCATATTTTGTAGCACAAAGACGTGGTGTACGTCCATGCAAACTAATGTGAAAGTAGTAGACTATTTTTTTTTAAATTGATGTAGCAAACACTCATGCAGTCTACCTGGTGTTTAATATGGCTATAAGCAAGATCATATAGAAGAAAGATTCTACCTTAATTCAATGACAGATGCGTTCTTACTTCCAAGGACTTTGATGGTCGCTAAATATAAAAGTGACCCGGCAACTATAAACTTCCACTGCAACGTAAGTAACGTTACGCTAGAAATAGGTACAAAAGGGAAGTAATACTACTCCTCGGTCGAGCTATACAAGTCCTACCTTGCATACAAAATAACAAAGTAAAAATATAGTAATAAGTAAATAAGGACTTTTCTATTATGATACTTCATTTAACCGATTTAAGCTCTAGTCTTAAAATTAATATAGAGAAACACACATTGATTATTAAAATAAAATAAGCTATAAACCATTATTGTATGCGATTAAACCAAATATGCGAAAAAGAGCCGTGGAGCGTGGATCCAAGTTTGATTCCTGTAAAGTGAAACAACAGTAAATATTAATGTTTTAAAATAATTATATGGTTTTTATTATGTGTAGTATAAAAAAATAATGCAACAGTTTACAAAAGTTGTCGTAATTTATGCGGACGAAATCGCAGACAAATGTTAGTAAAGATATGAGGACTATCCTTATGATTATTTGCACAAAAGGTGGTAAAAAGGATTATTTTTATCTTGTAATCTTATTCCTTTTTATGCAAGGTATGTTCTATAATTCTTCTTAAATTTTCTCACTTCTGCTCTCAAATATTCTACCTTACCTTTATTCGAAAATTTTCATTATTTCCTGGTGTAGCAATTGTATTTCTTACAAGAGGTCCTTATTACTGGGGAACTCGCTTGGAATTTCCTTCTTTGATGATGAAGTAACGGTAGCAGAGGTGGCATTTAGAAGTATAAAATATAAAAAGTGCGAATGAAATACAACATAATAAAGAGATGAGTTATATATTTTGTAGTTTTATATTTTATCAAAGCAAACTACTATGAGGCCTATATTTAAAGACTAGCTAATATTCTATCAATATCTAGGTTCTCATCTTTGAAATGCTTAAACCTACACATTTTTAACGTAAAGCAATTTTTGCGTTTCGGGTGGTAGGGTGTGGTTGCCGGCTCACTTTCAAATGAGGCTCTCTTGGTCTCGATAGTAGGAATGCATTTGTAAATAGCCAAATTACTTAAAAACTTCGGTGAGCGACTGACCACTTACCTGACTGATAATTGATAATAGTTAATAAGAATAATAATAATTAAGTTTATATCATTATATATTATTTTGTTATTTGTTATTTTGTTAAATTTAATTTATAAATAATATGATCTTATCCTTTTTTCCTTTAGTATGTTTAGTTGCTACATTGATTCATATTAATATTATATTGTAAGACATGGTAGTCTATTTTTGGGAAGACATGTAATAAGAACTTAATTAAATGTTTTACAAAATGTCGTACACATTACATTCCGTTGGCTATCCTAAAAAATAAATAAATAAGTCATGTGGACTGGAAGTTTGATTGAATCATCGCATAAAACATTTATCACAAAAAGTAAGTCATGCTATTCTAGTCTATCCATTTCCCATTTTAATACCTTTATATTTTACTTAAGTAAGATTCTCTGTAACAAATTGTTTCATAATCTTTGGCCACACTCGAACCGATGCAGTTATTCGGATAAAATTGTTCACGACCGCCGACTGAATGCAGTCATTGCCTCTTTCACGCGAAAATCGCCCTAACATGCTCACATTCCAAACCACACAATGCCCATATTCCCATAGTGACCTTACACCCACTTGGCTGCCACCGTTTTCATATAAATTGTATGCAAGAAATGAAATAGTTGGAGAATTTATATTTTATTTTCACTTAGCTCTGAGTTGCACGGTTGTGGTTGTGAATGGTTATAATTAAGGATATTAAAGCGTTTCGTCAAAGGGCTTAGTGTGTTCAAATTGCAATGGAACTATTTACACCGAATGTATGTGAAATTGTAGACTTATTTTAGTAATAGTTTTTATGAAAAAGGTTTGGCTGGGTGTTTAAAAAAGTGTGCCTGCAGGTCCGGTATTAGAATAGGGCTATGGTATCCCCTGCCTGTTGTAAGGGGCCACTAAAAGGGACCTTCCAGTGTTGTGGGCGGCAAGAGTGGAAGCTCGATCCATCCAGCCAATCGACATCGAGAAGGATGGCGTTATGTGTGGTCCAATACCGTCGTAAAGACAAGACGTATGTAGGTAGGTAAGACGCCTATCCTGCTGTAATAAGATAGATTTTTGCAGATGTATCAAAATTAAAGTACCCGCTGCCATCTAAGAGCTCCATTTTTAATAGTATTTTTTTTAATAAAGTGCATATAAAGTACATAGATATCCGAGTACATCCATGCATACGCTCAAAAATCATTATCCTCTTGATGCACGGCTAATAATACGAAGTAAAATCATAGTATTTTATCAAAGATACTAAAATGTTAAACGAAGGGTTTCGATAAATGTAGCCGAGAAACCCTGAAGCTACCACCCATCTAATAAAACAAGGATAACACCCTTACACTGCCATTCACACCGAGTGCAAGTTTGAGGATCGGGAAGGCTTTATAAATGACGATCGACCCGTGGCCGTATGACGTATGGAGTCGGAGCCGGTTTATCCGTATTTTTGGGTCCGCTCTTTATCATTTGTTATCAAAAGGGTTTGTTTGTTCGTTGAGTGATTGTTTCGGGTTGCGAACTGCTACATAATTTCTGTCGAGGGAGCTGACCGGTCGGGATCTTCGACCACTTATGCTCTTGTTTACAGCTATTGTATATTTATTTGGCTTATTGAGTTGTTTACAAGGGTTATGATGTCTGATGAAATGTTGAGTTTCTTGGGTTAGATTACATTAGCGATTTATTCCTCTTATAAAATGTACTCTTGAAGATCCGATATTAGTAATCATCTTTTAATGAATATTTTAAAAGTCTAACTACATGTTCTCTTCTTTATTCGAGTATTTCACGTTATTGTCTGTAAATGTTTTGTTCATATAAGTAGAGGTCTGGATTAGAATGTCAGTGTATGTATTTTATTTGTGTGCTAATCAACCCGGCGAAATTGGCTCCGACTAAAAGTCAAAAATCTAAAATTATCAGTGTTTTTCCACTACATTATATATGTATTATACATAAGAACCTTCCTCTTAAATCACTCTATGTATTAAAAAAGCTGCATTCAAATCCGTAGGGTAGTTTTAAAGATCAAAGCATACATATGGACAGACAGTGAGAAGCGATTTTGTTTTAAACTATGTAGATAGTATTTTTTAATATGTGTCATACTCGAATAGTGTTATCAAAGATGTTTAATATATATAAACCCAATAATGATAAACTCGTAAGAACTTACGTCGCCTTATATACAAGTAAGTTACGCAAACACACCCTTCCACCGAAGCGGAAAAACCGATTCATGCTAGAAATAAGTATGGTGGTTGTACCTCTCCAATCGAACCACGTACGTTCTACCAACCTGGGATGGTCAACAGTGACCACTCGTATAGTGCATGCTCGTTTGCTCAACATTATAAAAATATATACAATATTTGGATTAAATAATTACAAGAATATTATAAGTTACTTAACAAAACCGAAGGGTTCTGAAAGCTCATTAGAATTTTAAAAGAAACCGGGTCAGGTCTTAACTGGCTCATTGCTTGCCGCAAAGAAACTACTGGAATGCTCTATAAAAAGTTTTAGCTTTAGTTTTTCGAGTTTAATAAGCAATTATAAAACTATGACAGCGAACAGTGCCTTTTTATAAGATTAAAGTAGCAAATGAGCATGTAGTCAATCTGATGGTAAGTGTTTTAAGCTTTTGCTTTTATCGCGAGCTTTGAGCGCAACGACCGAAGCAAGAAATTGCGTAACGAAAAAACCT
Source organism: Spicauda simplicius (assembly GCA_949699795.1). Taxonomy (NCBI): domain Eukaryota; kingdom Metazoa; phylum Arthropoda; class Insecta; order Lepidoptera; family Hesperiidae; genus Spicauda; species Spicauda simplicius. Next base: position 22,370,248 of record OX453062.1, read on the forward strand.
AACACCCACTCCGCCTACCACGCAGCGCGGCCGAGCATTTGCTTAAAGTGTATGTATATGGTACGACAACTACGACAGTACGAAGCTCGCACGGATCGAGACGAGCTGCTCGGAAATCGGATGAATATGTAAGTAGATGTTTGTTAGAAAGTACCTATATAGTATCAAAGAAAAAAACTTGAATTAATATGAAAGAAATAAAATACTGCATAGATAAATAATTATAATTGCATAAGTTGATAAAAAATTCTATGCAATAGATTTCCTCGAGCGCCGCACGTTTTTTTTTATCTGACTGAAGTAGCAAAGGAGCATGCAGTCCACCTTATGGCAAGTGGTCACTGTCGCCCGTGGACATCTATAATCAACTTCATACAGAACATGGGTTCCATCTGAAGTCAATCACAGATGCTTTGCTACTTTCTTATAATGGACGCCTCCTGTGAAAGTGTGCCGGAAACCACACCCTTCCATCGAAACGCAAGAACTGCTTCACTTTAGAAATAGGTGTGGCGGTGGTACTTACCAGATTCACCGGTTCTACCACCTATAAAATTTTATTATTTGACATTCGCGAATTAGAATTAGAAATAGGTTTGAAGAAATATCGTATTTAATTGTTTATCTCTTAAGTCGTTTTTTTTTTAATTTGAATAGATAATTAGACTAACGAGTACTCCTACATTTACATAAAAATGGGTATTGTTAAGTGTGTTTTATTTTTACGAGTATAAGATTGGAGTAGCAAACGATTTTTCAATCTACCTGATGGCAAGTGGTCACTTCTGTTTATCACAAAATCCATGTAAAACTCTTATTCTACCCGATTACAGATGCTTCGATACTCCAGAATAATGATGATCGCTTTATGTGGAGTGAACAGCTATCCACAGTAAGGCAAAAATGCTTCACGGCAAAAATTGATATAAAAGCTTCTCTTCAAAAGTTTTTGTTCAATTCATTCAATTCAAAAATTTAACCCACGTGTCCAATCTCTTTAAGCACTACATACCTATTATAACTACATACCTAAATAATTTAACTATCTGTGGAAACTTTTAATGGGCCTTTATGTACTTATCGTGTTATAAACTATGTATTGCTTGTTTAGCTGTAAGTTTCCCAAAAAATGTAAATAAATAAATCGATTACTTTGTTCGCTTACTTATCTAATGAGATACAAATGTACCTGTATTATTATTTTTAGCTACACTTATGTCAAAATTATGTTTCATTTACTTGACGACCCGCGTGGCGGAGCGGTTACTATACCGGTCTACCGCGCAATGGGTCCCGGGTTCGATTCCCGGCCAGACAGGTTTCTGAATGATGAGTTTAGATTCACGTTCTGGGTGTTTGTGTATTCGTCTTGTGTGTATCCATGGTACCCACGACACAGGAAAAAATCCTAGTGTGGGGCTATGCGTGTAGAAAGCGTATTTATCACAATACAAATGTCAGGAATCACATAAATAAATAATAAACGACTAACTAAGGTTCCTTGCTACCCCGAAGCTCCTGCTCTCCCGAGGGTATGTAAGTCTGGCCGTCACTCCACCTCGCTACACTTCACCTGCATAATCACCGATGCATTCATGTGCATCACTTCACTATTTTAATGACGTTTAACCTCTACCTAAACATACTTATTGTGTAAGGTTTGAAATTTATTCATATTGATATCTGATTTATCTTTCGATCGGAGTATATGAAAATGAACACAAGAATTAATTGACAAATACATATAAAGAAATGTATTAATTTCTTCAGAAAAAACATATGACGCACTAGTGTGGAGTTTACTTATAATAGACACAATTTCAAATCTAACCAAGAACTATCCCGATAGTAAGGAATTTGCTACCGTAGTCAAACAACAGACCAACTATTTTGATTTCCTATATTTACATTGTCCACCAATTTGCACTTGGCCAGCGCGGTGGTCTATGGCCTAAACTCTCTCATTCTGAGAGAAGACCCGTGCCCAGCAGTGGGACAATAGTGGGTTGACGAGAGAGATATTTACATTCATATCAAAAGCAAGTCAAAAACATCTTTAGATACTCATGTTCTCTTACGTCCTTATTACGTCGATCTTTATCAAAGCACTCGATAAACCAAAGATTATAAATCTCCACAGAACTCACAAAAAGGGACAGGATCCTTGACAAAAATTATAAAGAAGTTCGCGACCCCAGAACAATCACTCAGCGAACACAAGGACGAACCCTTTCGATGACAAATGATAACTGCGCTGACCCAAAAACTATACGAATATATGCTCATATCTGATCTTCATTTGAAGTTGGGTATAAGGGCCTTGTTGAGCTAATAATATTAAAGAAAATAATAAACGAATGCTTCTATAATTATATTTACTTTGTTTTCGTCTTATCCTTTAGCGGAAAATATTACACTAGAAATTATGAACAAAACAAAAAACCCAAAAGCTAATATTAAAATATTCAGTTGGGTAATTAGACGTTTAGCAATTTAATTAACGATTTATTTAATATAAACGTTTTTTTTTTAATTTTGCGTCCAAACAGTAATTTAAAAGTATTTTAATGAGTATATATTAATAATGGTCTTACTAACTTCTAGTTGATACCCATATTATTATAATGTTATAATATTAAAATTAAATATTCCCTTCCCCCTGTTTCTCTGACCACAAGCATAATACATACATACACTTGAAAATTACCGTCTTTCTGATGCAATGAATTAATATAACACACAAAGGCAGTCTTCATTGCATATACATTAAACATATTTGAGAACATTATTTGAGTGTTATATATTTTTTAAAACTATTATACATAAACAATGTGAGTCTGATATTGTAATCCAGTCCTCTATTTCTTTATGTACCAAAATATTTACAGATAGATACTGGTGTAGAAGAGGATCACGTAACTAGAATTATTTTAAATTAATACATTTTAAATATTTATATGATCACTAAAAGGTCTTAAGTTTTTTATGTAGAATATATTCATAACATAACCCGACCCGACGTGACCCGACCCGAACGACGACCCGCGTGGCGCAGCGGTTACCATACCGGTTTGACGCGCAATGGGTCCCGGGTTCGATTCCCGGCCAGACAGGTATCTGAATGATGAGTTTAGATTCCTGTCCTGGGTCTGGGTGTTAGTGTATTCGTCTTGTGTGTGTCCATGGTACCCACGACACAGGAGAAAATCCTACAGTGGGGCTATGAGTGTAGAAAGCGTGTGTTAACATCGTGGAAGAACACTTATAATTTTAGATTTTTGGCTTTTAGGCGGAACGAAGTTTGCCGGGTCGACTAGTTTATTATAAAAAATATGTTTGTCGCGTTGATACCTATAAGAACAAAGTTGGCACACCTCGTGTCCGCTGCCTTACTAAAGCCCTATATAGTTTTACCACAAAATAAAGATAATCCCTGCCTTTTATCTCAACTCTATGGAATTAAATATCACAAGTCGTAAAATTAGAGCGCGTTGAGTTTCATGACTAGATAGATAACTTTGGAATATTTTATCTCTAATACCACTAGCATTTCACTTGAGTACCGTAAATGGAGAGTAATGTTTAAAGACAATACATATAATTTTGAATCTACGTTTATATTTCTGTCGTGACTATCGTAAGATGTGTGCATCAGGAGTGGCGACCACGTTTAGGTAAAAGGAGTACTGGTCGCCCCCCTACCAGATAGACCGATGACCTGAAGAAGACAGCGGGAAACCGTTGGATTCAGAGGGCACAGGGCCGGAGTGGCGCCATTTAAGGGAGGCCTATGTTCAGCAGTGGATATCAAAAGGCTGATGGATGGGATGGTGCATCACGAGCTACATTTACTAAGTCCACTGCAAATTTCTCATAATACCGGTCTTGTTTCATTTTGATTTAATTGTTAACATTTGAAGGTGTTTGAATACATTTTGGTTTGATTGCGAAGAAACCATCGTGAACTACTTTATGTGAAACGAGGGTCTTCTTTGAAGTCAACTACAGACGCATTGTTACTATTTATAAAATGTTCGCATTCGTGTTTGATTATCTGGAGCTACCTCTGCTACATTGTCAAACCTAGTATACATAATTAGATAACATAATTAACATTACATCTAAGTCTTCATAAACCGTCGTCCCTGTAGTCTCGGGGTCAGAATAGGGCTACGGTATCCCCTGCCTGTCGTAAAAGGCGACTAAAAGGGGCTTCCGGGGTTGCAGACGGCTAGAGTGGGAGCTCGAACCGTTCGGTCAAGCAATCCCGGGAAGCACGGTGGTATGTGTGGTCGCATACCGTCGTAAAGACTAGACGGAGCGGTGCGCCCAGCCGCCCATTTGGGAGGAGCCCGATGGGGCAGCGCGCTCGGAGGATTCCGGTTGAAGTCGTTTCGAGATCCCGGAGTCCTCCTTTTCAGCGCCGAGGACGGCCACCGCCCCCCGGTGGCCGTCCTCGGCGCTTTTAGTGCGGTAAAAATTCCACATAACCCTGCGTCGCTCCCACGGCGTCGGGTACCTTTTGAAGGTTTCCCCCTCGAAAACAAAAAAAAAAGTCTTAATAAACCGTATCATATTTAAATAATATATAACCTTTAGCACTATGAATGGCACAGTGCATGACATAAAACGAGCATGACGCCGCGTCTGGGAAACCGCATTCCCGACTGACGGCAGATTGATCGTGCGCGCCGAGCCTTATCCCGACGCTTAATTTATAAACTCTATTAAGTAAATAAAGTTACGGCACCCCTCTGACATTACAAATAACTGTTATTGTCTTAAGTTAGATACTTATTGTTTTATTTTATTGCTTGGAACGTTGCAAAACTAATTTTGATTATTTATGGAAAAATATTTCCTTTCCTGGGCACGGGCTAGAAGGTGCTACATCATGTTGTTATGATGAGGATTATTATAGATTATTATAGATTACAAAAAAAATACAGAGAATAACTATATACTTAAAAATTGCTTCACAATCATAATAGTGAAAAGACAGGGATATAATACGTTTGAAGGTGGTAGAACCACTGTAGTTCGACCAGGGAAGTACCACCGCCACATCTGTATCTAGCATGAAGCAGTTCTTGCGTTTCGATGGAAGGGTGTGGTTGCCGGCACACTTTTATATGTGGCGACAATCATAGTCCTTGGGAGTGGCATCTATGATTGACTTCAGAATGAACCCATTTTCTGTATGTAGTTGATTACAGATGTCCATGGGCGGCAGTGACCACTTACCATTAGCTGGACTGCATGCTCGTTTGCTACTTCAGTCAGATAAAAAAAAGAAAAATGAAAACGTTACTCGTTAAGACTTGTCTAGTCGTTGAGCGTGTGAGATCGCTTCTATACGTATATTATTATGCCGCGAGCGAATTAAAACTTTATTCGTTTCCTTCAAACTGAATGTGAAGTGTGCCAATACACCTAAACAGACACTAGGTCTCTTTGACGACTTGACGCGACCTACATCCAGAGCCATTGTCTCGCCCCCTACCTTATAAATCTCGAACATAACGCCGGTTCATCGTCGGTAATTTACGCCGGTCGTTTCGCTTTACATCGAGGGGCACTCGTAAACACGCTTTATAGACTGGCGTTCAGCGCAGCGATGAATATTAAACGAGCGAACGAGTCATGCTTATTGAATTTTAAAGAACTTTGTTAGTGAGCGCGATGTAATTTGAGATTTACGGCATATTTTTTTATGACAGCTACAACGTACGTGGAGATATAATGCTTAGTTCGTTGGTAAACGGGCGGATTTGGGATGAAAAGGAAAAATACAGTTTGGTGGACTGCCTTAAAATGATCGAAATCGAGTCCGTCAATTCAAAAAATAGATAGCTCCTTTTTGGACAAAGAAGTTTCTATTAAGGTGAGATTTTTTTTTTTTGTTTTTGATGAGCTTCAAAAGGTTTTCAGAGCCATCGGGGAGCGACGTTTGGCTATGTGGGATTCTTACCGCACTAAACCGCTGCTCCCCTTTCCCGGTGGCCGCCCTCGATGCTGCTTAGAGGATTCGGCAATCTCCAATGGAAGGCAACCGGAGTAATATGAGCTCCACCCAACAGAACGGCGGGTGTCACCACACCGTCTGGTCTTTACGACGATATGTGTATGTGTGGACGGGGGTATGCGTGGTCCACATACCGCCATTCTTTTCGAGGTCGACTGTCTGGGTGGATCACGCTTCCACTCTTGCCGCCCGCAGCCCCGGAAGCCCCCTTTTAGTCCTCAGGAGGGGATACCGTAGCCCAATTCTGATTCCGGAACTACATGAACGGAAAATAAAACTGACCAGAAGAAGAAGCAGAGACTTCTTCTTTTTGACCGGCCTTTATCACACCAGAGCTAACACGATTTTAAGGCGTCTCTGCCCCTACGGATCGTAATTAGCTTTTATTTTATGTAGTATATAAATATGAAAAGTATGAAAATATGGAAAGAAATCTTTTTTTACATAAGTTTAAGTAACAAACGAGCATGCAGTCCGTTTAAGGGTAAATGGTAACTGCTTCCCATAGACTAGAATTCAATCTGAAGTCTATCACAGACGAACTTTCCTAGTCAAACTACACTGTTTCTACCAGCTGGTACCTATCTAATGGTACTGAGTCACACGATAACTAAAAGGTGACAGAAAATGGTAAATCTATTATAGAGGTATCAAATGACCGTTTATTTCGATAAATACAAAAAACAAAATATCTAAAATAAATATATAAAAATATTTTTTTTTTTTTAATGTATTGTTTTAAAATCTTCTGATATGCTATTTAAATTTACAAAGATAAATGTAAGATTGAATATAAACAAATACCTACAAGAATGAGTGTTATGAAGTATTCTATTTAATAATTAGGACATAAAAAAATAAAGCTAAATATTTTTATGAGAAAAATTCTGGATTCTCGGTAAAACGGGTCGCTTATTTTGAAGAGGACCCTAATTAATAAAAAACATTAATTAACATTAAAATTCAGAATCAACCGGCTTGTTTTAGGAAGGGGCCGCCTACTGTACTACCCAACAGATTAATTATTCCCTCAGGAGAAATATTTAATTCCTATTATCTCAAATTTGTAAGGTAAATTAACAATATTTTTAACAAATAGTTTTTAATTATTTTTCACAAACTATTAATTAGCAGAGCAGTGATAGCCTAATGGTTAAAACTTGCCCTCTCAATCGGGACGTCCGAGGTTCAAACCCAGGCACGCACCACTGATTTATATGCGTATTAGAAATTAATTATCACTGCTTTTCTGTGAAGGAAAACATCGTAAGGAAACCTACACACCCGAGAGTTCTTTAAAAAAAAGTTCTCGGAGATATGTCAAGTCCACCAATTCACACTTGGCCAGCGCGGTGGACCTAAACAACTCATTCCGAGAGTAGAGCCATGCCCAGCAGTGGGACAATAATTTGTTGACGACGCAAAATATTTTTAGCTAGGTACTTAATGTATCAAAGTTATGTAGGTAACATTGCTTCGATATTAGTATTTCGATTTCGATATTTTTTTTTTATCGCGGAGAAATCCTCATGGATCCCCTCTCCCCTCTCTCTCGCTCTCACCCGGGGGAGCAAAAGAGGTATGTCGGACTCTTACCGACTAAAACTCCGCGGCATTCTTCTGGCGTTGGCTGAACGGCTCGAGCTCCCACTCTAGCTGCCCGCAATTCCAAAAGTCTCTTTTAATCACCTCGTTCGAAAGGCAGGGGATGCCGTAGCCCTATTCTGGTCTCGGATCTACAGGGACAAAATACTGATAACCAAGTTAATTAATATTATTAACATTTTGCTCTATACCATCACAACAAATCATCGACATTTCAACCGTTAAACATAAGTTCGAATACCATACGGAATATAGACAATAATATAAATGGATGCATACATTTTCCGTTAAATAATTTGGTAGAGCCGTTGTAGAGACGGCGAGTGTTGCGGTGGGCACGCCATTGCATTTCAATTGGAATACGTTTATCATTTCTCTATTACATTTCAGCTTTAAATGGAGAGTTATATGTTTGCTGAGGTTAACTTAATTTATAGCTTCGTGCAGGTATTGTGAAACGTATGATTTATATGTAGGTTCTGTTCGCTCTGATCTGCTTGGTAAACATTTGTTTTAATATTGTTGTTGTTTTAAATATTATTGATGCAATAAATCATATATTTTATAGAAATATAAACGGCGATGAAATCAGCGCCTTTAGAAAGAGTTTATTATGTTTCCTCAAAACGATTACTGTGTATGTTTCTACTGGTATGACCGAAAATAACAAATGCATAAATCGATGGGCCACGAATTTACAGTACGTAGTATAGAAGTTTTGTGGACATACAAACATTGATTATTTACGCCAAGAAAGACGATCTATGGAAAATCATTCTAATAGCTATTACAATCAAAAAAGCTAAAGTAAATTGGTAATTTTTCATATACGATTTTGTTCTAGGTGTCCGTTGATATATACATTATATTGAATATCTCAATGAATGGGCAAATATGTAAACGAAGATAGTTTCAAAAAGACTTTAGATAGAAACCATATTCTATGTGAAGTTGCTTTCATACATCCATAGGCGGCAGTGATCACTTTTTTTTGTTTTCGAGGGGGACACTTTCAAAATGTACCCAACGCCGTGGAAGCGACGCAGGGTTATGTGGGATTTTTACCACACTAAAAGGGTGGCGTCCTCGGCGTTATAATGAGGACTCCGGGAACTCGAAACGACCGCAACTCGAATCCTCTGAGCGCGTTGCCCCATCGGGCTCCTCCCGAATGGGCGGCTGGGCCCACCGCTCCGTCTAGTTTTTACGACGGTATGCGACCACATATACCGCCGTCCTTCCCGGGATCGCCTGACCGAATGGTTCGAGCTCCCACTCTAGCCGCCCGCAACCCCGGAAGCCCCTTTTAGTCGCCTCTTACGACGGGCATGGGATGTCGTAGCCCTATTCTGATCCCGGCACCACAGGGACGGGCAGTGATCACTTACCATCGGTAATGCAATGGTATCTTCCCGGTTGAACCACACTCTTTCCTACAATATCGTTATTGCAAAATTAATAAATACAAACTCTCAATAAAAACGTAGCATTTTAATTGATATTACATCATCAGATATTAAATGGACTCCATCACTTTACATAATAACGTACGATTCAATAACTTGTTGCGAGCAATTAGCGGGAACCAATCAGTTCAGTTCGGGACCCGTTCAACCGATGCGTAATTGCTTCATTCCACATTCATGTTTCTTTTTAATAATTTGTTGAACGATTCTTAATCGACTAAAAATAATAAAAGAAATATTTTCAAATTTGTAAATAATATTAAGCATCTTACAAAGACTAAATAAAAACTTTTTAACAAAAAATATCTACCGACTTCCATGTCACAAAAAAGTAAAAAATAATTTCAATTAATTTTGGTTTAGAACATACTGAGTACTTAGTACATATACCGTAGATAATTTTTGTTAAAAAGTTTTAAAACGCTTTTTAGTGACTATATGGTGATATTTGTATTTAAAAAAGTTAATAACTTTGCTTCGTGCATCCACATATGCACATTCATCAAACATATAACACTTTTACAATTCATACGAACAGGGCGCACCCGCTCGCGAGCTTAGTTTTTATGTTTTCTTTTATGTTCCAACCTAACCTAACCCATCCTGTATAAAAAGCTACAGTTAAATCCAACTTTAAGCAAAAACATGACAATACTCCTGCATTTTCAGGATTTGGCTATTCAAAGTGAAACTTTTCATCATTATGTCCTCTCAGGAACGGGTTGTAATATATTGTAATCAATAAGTACCAGACTCATACGGCTAAAGTAGGCTGGTTGGTAGGTTTTTGAACTTTCCACACGGAACCCTAAAAATAGTCCTAGTCCTAGTCCTAGTCCTAAAAATAGCGTAAAACTAGGTATTATATAAATTACACATTGTTTTACAATTAAAACGCCAGAAAATAACATGATTTAAATATTCCCCGATAGGGATCTGAAATTATGCAAGCTCATGCAAATATTGTTCGTACGAATGAGTGCTAATTTAGTACAACGCGAGGTAAAGCATTGTGCTAACAATACCACTAACTGGATGCCAATTAATGCTTTATGCTGGTTAATATCTGTTTATCTAATTAATTTTAACGAAAATGTTTTCCAGGGGAAATGCAATGCGAATATATGCATTTATAGGCAGGGTGGCCTTTTTTTTGATATCGAGGGGGAAACCTTCCAAAGGTACCCGACGCCGTGGGAGTGACGCAGGGTTATGTGGGATTTTTACCGCACTAAAACCCCCCCGGTGGCCGTCCTCGGCGCTGAAAAGGAGGACTCCGGGATCTCGAAACGACTTCAACCGGAATCCTCCGAGCGCGCTGCCCCATCAGGCTACTCCCGGATGGGCGGCTGGGCCCACCGCTCCGTCTAGTCTTTACGACGGTATGCGACCACACATACCGCCGTCCTTCCCGGGATTGCCTGACCGAACGGTTCGAGCTCCCACTCTAGCCGTCTGCAACCCCGGAAGCCCCTTTTAGTCGCCTCTTACGACAGGCAGGGGATACCGTAGCCCTATTCTGACCCCGAGGCTACAGGGACGTGGCTAAAGCCCTATTGTACTAAAAGGACAACTTGGGCGACTTCTTCTGGTCTTCTATCCATAGTAGCGGCTAACTGGAAATCGTACCTTACGGAAACCTGTTCAGGTCTGATAAGGGTGCATTGCTTACGGAGGAGGGGGTTGCATAACGCAACTCGTTCCTGCTGCCAGGAGCAAATTTTACGCACTTAGGTTCATACAACGATATTTTCAAAAGTAGTATTTGGATTAAAATAATAAATGTGTTAATTTAAAGTTAAAAGAATAGACTTTAATAAAAAATATATCTTATATACTTTTTTTGTTAAATAAAAACACAGTTTTTGTTCATTTAGTCTGGGTGAGTGGATTCGAGCAGTGATAGCCGCGATAGTGATAGCGGTTGAAACTTGCCCTCTCGATCGGGAGGTCCGAGGTTCAAACCCAGGCACGCACCACTGATTTATGTGCGTATTTTAAATTAATTATTACTGCTTTTCGGTGGAGGAAAACATCGTGAGGGAACCTACACACCCGAGAGTTCTTAAAAAAAAAAGTTCTCGGAGGTGTGTGAAGTCCACCAATTCGCACTTGGCCAGCGCGGTGGACTATGGCCTAAACTCTCTCATTCTGAGAGAAGACCCGTGCCCAGCAGTGGGACAATAATGGGTTGATGGGAGTGGATTCGGCTCCACGCAAGTGTATTAGTAATTCTAATGAAAACGTTTTTGCTTAAGGACATGTAATACCAGTATATGCATTATACACTGTGATATTCCCGTTCATTAAAGTCATTCTAATAAAATTAATCGATGCGGAGGAAAGTATTTGCAGTTCTAAGCTGCGATCGCTTCATGTTTTGAAAAAAAGAAATGGCGAAGGACAGTCTATAATTAATAATTGATTGAATTACTTACATATTGAAACGAACGGAATGAACAAAGCTAGAATTAAATTACAGTATATTTTTTATTTTCTTCTTGTCTGATATGTTACAAGCTGCGGTCCGAAGGGATTTTATTTTAAAAATCTTATGTTATCAGTATTTATAGATGCAAAAATTTGTGAAGATATATGTGAGTTTGTCATTCACCCACAAACTACTGGTCTGATTTCGATGAAAGTTGACCCACACATAGTTTACACTCAGATAATCACATAAAATAGTCATTACCGCACTAAAACCCGGTGGCTGTCTTTGGCGCTAAAAGAGGACTCCGGCATCTCTAAAGGAACGTAACCGGAATCCTCTGAGCATGTTGCCCCATCGGGCTCCTTCCAGATGGGCGTCTGGGCCCACCGCTCCGTCAAGTCTCTAAGACAGTGTGCGACCACACATACCGCCGTCCTTCCCGGGATCGCGGACCCGGGTGTGGGCTTAGCCTAGTCTTTTAAATATTTTTTTTTTATAACTTAAGTGCCATACGAGCATGTAATCCACAAGATGGTAAGTTTCAATTGCCGCCCATAGACATCTGTAACCAACTTCTTACAGAGCAGATAGTCTCTCAAGCGCAGATGCGTTGCTACTGTTGAGGACTTAGATGGTCTGGTTTACGTTGCATAGGAAATCTTACGTGAAAAATTACATGCTTCTAGGCACTAAGCACTGTTTATCCGCCAACTAAAAACTGAATACTTGACATTGACTGACACTCATTTTAGTAATTAACGGGTACTCACGATATGTGTTTTTTGAATTCTTTAAGATTTATTTCACATGTCAATGTGCCAGTCAATGTTAGTTGTTCACCGACTGAACAACATTGACTGACAGTCAGTCAATGTCAGTTGTTCAGTCGGTGATAGTCAGTTACATCTTTAAAGTAGATGCATACTGAACACGAGCACTGAATTCTGCAACATAAATAATATTGTCAGTGTGACATAATTCCCCTGTCCTGATTCCGATGTATTAGAGGTCGCCGCAATATGATTCAGAATACCTATTGCATTTAGATGTCGCAGATTTACGACCCATACTGGACGCAAACCTTTCCTATTTTCGAGTAGGCATATCCTATTTCATACTATAAATATGATTGTATATTTTGGGTGCATTTTTTATCTGACTGAAGTAACAAACGAGCATGCAGTCCACCTGATGGTAAGTGGTCACTGCCGCTCATGGACATCTGCAATCAACTTCATACAGGACATGGGTTCTATCTGAAGTCAATCACAAATGCGTTGCTACTCCCGAGGACTATGATGGTCGCCTCATATAAAAGTGTGCCGGCAACCACGCTCTTCCATCGAAAGGCAAGAGATGCTTCACGCTAGAAATAGGTGTGGCGGTGGTACTTCCCCGGTTGAACTATACTGGTTCTACGACCTTCTATGTTATTCATGTTATTCGATCACGCAACACAAATTAACGATTAACAGATTTACGAAATTTGGTTCAATTTGACCTAGATTTATTAGATAATTATTATCCTCTTATCGCACGTTTGTTATTCAAATGAACAAATACTATGTACTTGTATATAAAATTTCACATAGGTATACATAATTCTATGAAAATTTATTCAACTGGATTTTCATGAACTTTTATCCGCATACATTTATAACCTTGCTCATGGTTTATAAAACTGTTATTATTGTCATTGTTTAGTACATTTAAAGAAAACTTGATAATTTGTAGTAAATATTGACAGCTGGGTATGGCGCCTGCCTCTTTATGAGACATTTGTAATTATGATGACACACTTTACTGCCGAGTCAGATGTGTGCGACGTCGTATTTAACATGTTGCGTGAACCGTCAATCTTTTTGAACATTCAATTTGTTGTTATAATTACTTACATCTCAATTCAAACGAGTAAGTATCAATCTAATTTAATTTCTATCTTATCTAATTTAATAATTCAAATATTTATTTAGAGCAGTGATAGCCTAATGGTTGAAACTTGCCCTCAGGATCAGGAGTTCCGAGGTTCAAACCCAGGCTCGCACCACTGATTTTTCTGAAATATGTACGTATTAGAAAATAATTATCACTAGTTTTCGGCAAAGGAAAACATCGTGAGGAAACCTACACACCCAAGATTTCTTAAAAAAAGTTCTCGGAGGTGTGTGAAGTCCACCAATTCGCACTTGGCCAGCGCGGTGGACTATGGCCTAAACTCTCTCATTCTGAGTGAAGACCCGTGCCCAGCAATGAGACATGGAGAAAAGTATATTACGCGTTTTTAGAACTACGATCCTATTGACGACCCGCGTGGCGCAACGGTTACCGTACCGGTCTGACACGCAGTGAGTCCCGGGTTCGATTCCCGGCCAGACAGGTATCTGAATGATGAGTTTAGATTCTTGTTCTGGGTTTGTGTATTCGTCTTTGTGTGTGTCATGGCACCCACGACACAGGAGAAAATCCTACTGTGGGGCTATGAGTGTAAAAAGCGTTTTAAGTTTTTTTTAAGTTTTTTTATTTTTATATTAGCACAGATTGAAGTGGCATACGAGCTTATAGTCACCCCCTCAGTATCCTCGTGAGATTTGATGTGTTCCAACTAGACCCCCTCCCCCCTATTAGCTGTCTCAACCAATTTATATAGATGTTCCCCTTTTTATAATGTCAAATACAATTTGGAATCTGCGCCGAAATATATTAACTTTCTCTATCTGCCAAACTTCTTAATTCAGAACACGTTCGTATATAATATCTCATACAAGTGTCAGAACGTAGTGTGCTGGAACTGCTGGAACTTCCTATCGAGTACCACGCTAGTTAAATTCATTTTGCATTTACGAATGCATTGCTAGAATAAGTTCTACTTGGATGTGCAATAGTAAACGTTTTGCTTCAAAACTATTTTGCATCGACTAGTTTTCTCTATAGCTTTGTCACGGGATTAAATTAATGTAATTGAAAACATTGTCGTGGGAACAAAGTGCAAGTAACAAGCATGCAGTCTGCCTAAATGTATAGAGTCACCGCTACCAATGGACATCTGTATCTAACACCAAATAGTATTGAGGCTCTAGATAAAATATCTCATAGATCCGTTGTTCGTCTTGACGACTAATTTAAGCTCGTCAACCCATTATTATCCCAGTGCTGGGCACGGGTCTTTTCTCAGAATGAGAGAGTTTTAGGCTATAGTCCACCGCGCTGGCCAAGTGCGAATTGGTGGATAAATTAAAACGCATCATATATCTTCCAATCGTGTGCCAGTATGAAGTGTTTAATTGCGGTTTATTGTCTTCTGTAGTAAATTTTTCAAATCAAAATCGGAGTTTTTGGAGTCGTGCTCAATATTGCAATTATACAGCGGTAATGAGTTTAGAAGTAGTAATTGGATTGGATTGCCGTTTATCAGCTATTAACGAATGCGTTGCTACTACTAACGACTGAGTTGGAACGCCTCAGCTAAATAATATATGTCTTCCTTAGTACATCGGTCTGACCAGAACACAAAATTATTCAAATTTCCAAGGTAGTAGAACCAGTGTAGTTCGACCGGGGAAGTACCACCGCCACACCTATTTCCAGGGTGAAGTATAAAAAAAATTAATTATTGATTAATTTAATTTAATGAAATTTGGCACACAGATGTGTATTTTATGAGCTGGATTAATACACTAATAGAAAACGTGTCCGTGGCGGACGGAGCCGTCTTAATAAGCTAGTATTTACATATTTACTTTATATAAAAATGTAAGTATCACACTAATCGTCAACACTTGCGTCTTTTTCGCGTGTTTCATACGAAGTGTAATGTCACATCGTTTATATATGTTTTGTGACGTCATTTCGTGAGAGCATCTGCCACATTACTCGCGATAGCGGGAACTTTGCTAATGTTTTCATTAGATATCGTTATGTAAATAGGTGTGTTTGTAGCTCAGTGGTGCCAGAATTTCTATGTATTATACGTAAAGTAAAACATATTATCGTTAGTTTCTTAACAGATGTATGGTTTAAATATCTCCAATTGACATCTTTGTGTTTATCTAGACAACTAATAAAAACAAAAACTCATTTTTGTTACTGTTCTAACCACTTTTCTTCGCATTAAGAATTATGACTATGAGATTAATTGTACCTATATTTTTTTGGAATTGGAAAATATTAAGTACTAGGCTAGGAACCTTCGATATCAGATCGAAGAAGCGAACGAGCATGCTGTCTTTTAGTTGGTAAGTGGTCGATGCATCCTTTAACATCTAAGCAGCAACTTCATATACAGGTGTTTTATCTGAAGTCAACTAACATATGCGTTGCTGTTATCCTATGTAGTGGACGCTGAAACTGACACGCTGACACGGAATTAAAACCCACTGTTTCTCGCTAGAACAAGATGTGGCGGTGGTACTTTCCGCACTAACCATACTCGCTCTACAGCCTTTTGCACCGTGTATTAGATGCGAGTGCATTTTTTATACGGTTTAGCCATTAGATGTTTACATGACAAAAAATAAGAGTTGAGATAAAATCTTTAAATTCCTATTAATGTCTTTAGTGCCTTGGGGAAAACTAAAACATTATCACCACATTCATATTAATTAGCAGGTTAAACTTTATCGGGAACAATCGAATGGGTTAACAGTATTTTAACCTTATTACCAGAGTGGAGCATTAAGTAATAATAATGTACAAAATATTTAAATATATATTTGTTACTTTAGAGAGTTATTATGATTATTTTAACTTCCTAATTTTTAATTACAATAAATTAATTGCAAACTTAAAAAGAGCTGGGATAGTTAGAATCTCCATCGACCGTACGTATTTCAAACAGAATAGTATTTAAACAAATAAGCAATTTGAGAAATGTAATCAAGTACATTCCTGAATAAGTCTCGAAGGCAATACAATTCTTCAACGAAGTACTGTAATTCCCGAAGCCGCGAATACTATAATACGTTTTGAACTCGGCCGGACCAATTTATTTCCTTTTGTCGGCCGCGCGTTCCGGTCGGGAATTTTTACGAATAAATCCCTTAAGATTCCTTACAAAGAGTTTCATTTGCATCTCGGCGTTGATGGAGATCCCGCGCCGGGGGCCATTAAAGTCGCGTATATGTACGCTTCGTATGAGTTTTTTTTAAGTTTTCCTACGTTATAGTCGTCAACCCATTATTGTCATACTACTGGGCACGGGTCTTCTCAAGATTGAGTGAGTTTTAGACCATGGTCCACCGCGCTGGCCAAGTAGGAATTGGTAGAAGCCTACGTTCTAAACTTAGAATACCTACATGTAATTCGGTAACGTAAAATAATTCAAAAAAATGCAAGTAAGTTAAATTTTTGGGTCGTTCGGATTATATCACAACGCTACAAGATTTTTCACACATAAATACACCATAAAAATATATGTTTCAACAATTTACATGTAATTAGTGCATGTCAAGCACGTGTGGCAATTAACTTCAATTAGGGCTTATTTGAGAGGGATGACAGATTTTCACGAATTAAATAAAATTTTACGTTAGGTATTAATGATGTAACGCATGATTTAGGTATCCATTTGCAAAAATTGTGGGAATGTTGAATTGCAGTGGTTTAGAAAAGAAGGGCCCTACATCTATTCAATGAAGTCAAAGTTTGTCTCGACCAAAAAAAAGGTCACCAAATCTAGATCCTCAGGCCCTCAGGCACCAAAAATTGAAAAAAAAAATCAACATTAAAATTCACATTATCATTCGCGAATGCATTTGTTACACTCACTATTAGGCATATTCACTTCATTGTTTTTATGTTTTAAATGACGACGTTATAAGTAAAATATTACTGTAATAATTCTTAAATTTCAGTTTTCAAGCTGAAACAAAGTAAAGAACCAAATAAAATGTAGAATCGAATTCAATATTATAAGAAAAAGTACATATTATTAACGTAACAATATATATTGCCAGCAATATAATCCAGCTCTTTACAGCAAGCCGAAAAAGTCGTCCTTTTTATGTATTCGAAAAACCAAAATCAATCTAAAATCAAAAATCAAATAATCCTATCAAACCAATCACATAAATCGCTGACGGCGTAGCCGCATCACTTCCCGCGCTAGATTTATTAAGGCAATTAAACTTGGCGCAAGTTGACAGTTTTTTCCTTTGTTTCGGGTACTTTAATGAGCGCTACGAGTCGTTCCGAATTAAATTCCGACCATCAAATATTTTCATTGCCACCCGAGTTGCCGCACTGCTTAAAATTCAGTTGTGTTGTTAAAGTACTTACCTGTTTTGTAACTTATTATCGACCCTGTCCTCTGTTAAAAAGATAAAGGGTTTTATCCAAGGGCTTAGGTATACTGACCACTTTATGCTAAATAAAGTCCGGTACATATTTTTATTCGATTGAAGTAACAAAAAGCATCAAGTCCATGATGATGATAAGTTTAGTTTAGTTCGACCGGGGAGGTACCACCGCCACACCTATTTCTAGCGTGAAGCATTTTTTGCGTTTCGATGGAAGGGTGTGGTTGCCGGTACACTTTTATATGAGGCGACCATCTTAGTCCTCGGAAGTAGCAACACATCTGTGATTGACTTCAGATAGAACCCATGTTCTGTATGAAGTTGATTACAGATGTCCATGGGCGGCAGTGACCACTTACCATCAGGTGGACTGCATGCTCGTTTGCTACTTCAGTGAAATAAAAAAAAAAGTGCTTACTGCCGCCCACAGACATTTATCTGACGCCCCGCGTGTCGGAGCGGTTACCATACCGGTCCAACGCGCAATGGGTCCCGGGTTTGATTCCCGGCCAGACAAGTATCTGAAGGATGAGATAGATTTATGTTCTGGGTCTGGGTGTTTGTGTACTCGTCTTGTGTATGTACATGATACCCACGACACAGGAGAAAATCCTAGTGGGGGGCTATGGGCTATGAGTGTAGAAAGCGTGTGCGTGTGTGCGTGTATTTATGAGCAATTTCATATATAACAAGAGTTCTATGTGAATTCAATCACAGTTGCTCTATTCCCAAGGACTAAGATGGTCGCCTAATACGAAATTGAGCCAGCAATCACACCCCTCCACCGAAACATAAGAACTCCTTCACGATGGAAATTATTGTGGCATTGTTACCTCTGGTCGAACTGGTACTACCAAGTTCTGTAATGCAAATAGTCCCTTTAAAGGAGTTAGCACTCAGAGGACTAAGTAAGGATGCCTGATGTACAATTCCTTCAAACTAGAACATAAGACATTTTTTAGATTGGCAAACTAAACCTGTACCTAATCACCACCGTGCAGATTAAAAACCCTTAATTTATTAAAATAAAACTTTCAGTTACACTTTTTATTTCTCCATTATCAACACAAACCGTCAAAACAATAAATTTTTAGTACAACCTAGACATCAATCCAGTTAACTTTACTCGCCCACGAAAAAACTTATCAAACAGCAAAAAACAAAACAAACCTAAAAATAAAGTACATAAAAACCAAAACACTTAAATCTTACTTCATAACTCGAGTCAATCCTCGAAAAATATTCCCACAAGTCCACAAACTTATTTCGTTAGCCCGCCTCGTTACTCGGAGCCGGGTGATCCGAAATTTTGCCCTCGTTATAATCGGAAATCGAAATTCTAACCGTCTTACTTTAAGTCCTAAACAATCTTTCACAACTTTTCAGGGTTCCGTAACAAAGGGTAAAAGCGGAAACCGATTGACAAAGTCGCTTTCTGTCACAGGGATCGCTCGTGAGCTGTAATAGATAGACTTGGATAGGATAGACACACATAAGGCAAGATACTGGAGCTAACTTTTATAACCAATGTAAAAACAATGTGGCAATAAAAAAAGATATACAAAGAAAAAAGACAAACCCACTGAGTTTCTCGCCGGATCTTCTCAGTTGAGGTCGTGTTCCGATCCGGTAGTGTAAAAAAATATAACTGACAATTTGTACGTGCCTCCGTAGGCCTATAAAGACATTTCATATCATTTCATTTAATTTCATTTCATTTCTTGACATTTTCACAATTATGTACTATTATGCCCACTAACTAATACTAAAATTGACAATACCCAAAGTTCACAGCATCAAAAGGTCCTTTTACAAAGAATACGTAATCATCGAGCTTTTTTTTTCCATTTATGTATTCCATAATATATAGATAGCATAAATAATAACCATGTCAATTACCATACCATACCAGTCTGACGAACATGGGTCCCGGGTTCGATTCCCGGCCAGACAGGTATCTGAATGATGAGTTTAGATTCATATTCTGGGTCTGGGTGTGTGTGTATTCGTCTTGTGTGTGTCCATGGAACCCACGACACAGGAGAAAATCTTAATGTGGGGCTATGAGCGCAGAAAGCGTGTATTCGGGAGTTCGTTCGGGAGTAGCAACGCAAATGTGATTGACTTCGAATAGAACCCTTATGCTGCATAAAATTGCTTTCAAACATCCATATTAATAATAAGTACAATTTGATGGTACGTGACCATTTATATCTAATTTCGACTCGCACTTGACCATTTATTTCATCCATCGGGAAATTCAGCCGAAAATTCCCACCGAATCGAAAACTTACAAGCCGGTACAATCCGCTTAGCTTTCGTAATCAGCTCAATTATGGACTTCATTTTCATTCGTAACAAGGGGATTTCACTTTTAATGTCTGCCACGGATTTGATTTTTGAGACAGATGGAATCGTGGAATCATGACGGGTTTTTTTTATTTCCCTCGAAAATAATTCCAATTGCAAGGAATAATTGCTTTTAAAATATAGTAAAGCCATCGAAAAGTATAAAACATTTTATGACCAATGTAAGGAATTCGCGAACGACACAACGTTAAACACGCTTTCTACACTCATAGCCCCACACTATGATTTTCTCCTATATCGTGGGTACCATGAATACACACTAGACGAACACACAAACACCCAGACCCAAAACAAGAATCTAAACTCATCATTCAGATACCTGTCTGGCCGGGAATCGAATCCGGGACCCATTGCGCGTCAGACCGGTATGGTAACTGCTCCGCCACGCGGGTCGTCAAGGCGTCGTCAATATAAAACCTTTATATTTTGCTATTAGCCGGACATACATAAATACAATGACTTCACCCCCATTAAAGTTTCACTTCAACTTCCTCAATATTTTATTTAGTTTTCCACTCTTAAAGTGATATTTTATTTCGTCATATAAAAGTATAAATAAATCATACAGACTGGTATGATGTTGGAAAGTATTTTTATCACATACTACTTTATACTATAAGTATTTCAATTATTTTACATACGCTGACAAACTTAAACTCTCAGAAAGTAGCGTTTCTACGTATGATCGACTTCAAGTCCTATTATGCTCATGAACTACACTATATATAACAACTACATCGTCCTTACCTTAGAATTCTCGTTACAGCAGCCAGATCAATCCTGATAAGTACAAGGTACCTCGTTAGCATGAAACAACACGACCTAAGTTTAATCTACGTAAAGGAATAAATCACGCATATTGAGCCGTTTAATAAAGGGCAGACATTGTAAAATTAACCCTCTCAGAGCAACATTAGCTCCAAACAACGTAATTAGTCCCCTTCATCGCAATATCTCATCAGAAGTTTGAAGACCGACCCTCTAATTATAATTCTATCGATTGACCCTCCGGTCCTCGAAGGCCGCCGAAGTTAGAAAGTCAAATTATAGATGTAAATGCAATTTAGTTAGAATGGCTCTTTACCTTTGCTGGTTTATCTTGGCCTCTGAATATTTGACACTGGAAGATCAATAAGAGAACCCAACAGGCGCATTATTAATGAGGTAAATAGGAAACATCTTGAAATACGCCGGTTTATAAGCTTCTAGATGTGACAATCATATAATTAATTCAAAATATGAAACTTAGATAATTTTTTTCGTAGTAGTATAAACACTTTGAAAATACATTTTTAAGTTATTCTTTGATCCAAAAACCTATATCGGATACAGAAGAATTCATGCATATCTTATGAACTACTTACAAACATATATCGTCGTCAATCCATTACTGTCCCACTATTGGGCACGGGTCTTCTCTCGGAATGAGAGAGTTATAGGCCATAGTCCACCGCGGTGGCCAAGTGCGGATTGGTGGACAAAACACACCTCCGAGAACTTTTTTTTAGAGATCTCTCGGGTGTGTAGGTTTCGTCACGATGTTTTCCTTCACCGAAAAACAGTGATAATTAATGTTTAATACACACATAAATCAGTGGTGCGTGCCTGGGTTTGAATCTCGGACCTCCCGATCGAGAGGGCAAGTTTCAACCATTAGGCTATCACTGCTCTCATTAGGCTATCGCTGCTCAAACATATGAACATACATTAAAAATACTAGTTACCCGACGCAACTGTCGAAATTCGACCGTAATTTAAATTAAAAAAGTAAGCTTCATATAGTCCAAAGTAGTACCAATATTTCTCTAATTTAAATAAATTATAATAATTTTCAAGTTATTTTGAACGCCGGTGCTTTCAAAATAACTTGAAAATTATTTTTAGGTAATTTATAGGTAAAAAGAGGTTTATTAACTAAGCTGCATTTAAAAGCAATAGCGGGTGTTTGGATAAAGACATCTGACATTTTTGATGTCATGTGTTTTCATAATAAGACATTGAATGTTCTATTTCCTTTACCTATTATGTAAGCGTGCGTGACAAATGCACGGTAGTGTGTGTAATATGTATTTAGTTAATTTTCTAAATTATATGCATTATTTGAAACAATATTAACATTCTGCACTCCTTCTCTACGTCTACTATAACTGCGCAAAATTTCATACTAATCCGTCCGCGGCATATCACTTAAAAATGCACCACAAGTTTTTCCTTCACGTATTAATATATAAAGATATGGCACTTTTGCAAGTTTTCACATTTTATCGACCTAACTCTTTTAAACATTTAAATTGATAACATCTGTTCCATTGGATTTTGTTTCCTTAGGGGAGCGGGTCATCCCCTGGTAGGCACTAACGCGGTCTCTCTTCCGCCTCGTTCCGATATTCAAAAACTTCAAAGAACCTCCGTGCTTAGAATAAATATTTTCCTACTTTCATTGATACTACTGGCGGTGTTTTTGTTATTTTACGGTGATGGAATAAACACAACTTGGCATGCCATCGCATCCATGGCAACGATAATTTTTCGTGGAAGTGTTTTTTGTAGTTTGTTTTTAAGTATCTAGTTATAATATTGTAATTACCTACATCTTTCGTCAACACATTATTGTCCCACAGCTGGGCACGAGTCTTCTCTCAGAATGAGAGAGTTTAGGCCATAGTCCGCCGCGCTGGCCAAGTGCGAATTGGTGGACCTCACACACGTCCGAGAACTTTTTTTTAAAGATCTCTCGGGTGTGTAGGTTTCATCACGATGTGTTCCTTCTTCGAAAAACAGTCATAATAAATTTTTAATACGCACATAATTTTAGAAAAATTGGTGCGCGCCTGTTTGAACCTCGACCCTCCCGTTCGAGAGTGCAAGTTTCAATCATTAGGCAGCTCTATTACCTGCATAAAAGTGATAAATGTTTTGTACTTTAAAATCTGTGTATACCTTCTTCTGGTTCTAGGATGGGCTAAGAAAGAAAGCAAATAAGGACTCCACTTTTAATAAATAGAAAGCATTGCAATTTCATTGATATGAACTGTAACATTAATATTTACTTTAATACGACTTTTCACTGTTTTTATTTCTTTTACAAATATGCATTAATTATTATTACAACGAATTGTAATGCATTTGTTTTATATACGTAAACATTATAACTAACATTTTTTTTATCTTACTGAAACAGCAAACGAACATGCAGTCCACATGATGGTTAGTGGTCTCTGCCGTCCATGGACATCTGTATTAAACTTCATATAGAACATGGGTTAAATCTGAAGTCAATCACAGATGCGTTGCTACTCCAGAGGACTATGATGGTCGCATCATGAAAAAGTGTGCCGGCAACCATATGCTTGAAACGAAACGCAAGAAATACTCGAAACTTGAAATACGTGTGGCGATGGTACTTCGACGTATGTTTAACCGGGGTCAAACTACACTGGTTCTATCACCTCGTAACACTGGTTCTACCATCCATCCAGTACGGGATATAACATAAGAACTAACTGGATAGATGTACTGTTCATTCCCGCAGTTTCTCTCTCTTCAGTCACGTCTATTATGTTAATAAGTAACAAACACAAACGTACATTCTCATAAACTTTCGCATTTTTATAATATGAATAAAATGTTACGTGAGGCATATACGTACACTGACGAACGATTTTAAAGTAAGCATTTAATTACAAATTGATCATATACTTATAAGTTAAGTATTCGGGCTCAGACCTATTTACTTTATGCCGGCTATAAAGAGAAAATTTTGTCGCGTTGTAATGTGTTCCCAAATTTCAAATGGCTCGTTACATTTAGTTCGCGACCGACAATGAGCCACCCTCGGATAATGGGCGAATAATGACACGGTACTTATGAGAATGTTTTAAAGACTCGCCCCCTTTTAGAATATAATGTGCAAATGTGCGATTGAAATTATAATGAGGCAAGAGATTTTCGGGACGGAATTGCCGATTCTGCTACTAATGCAAAAAGATTTTAATGTGATCAAAATAAACCTGATGAATAAAGAAAATAACTTAAAAATAATAATGAAGATAACTTAAATTAGCATAATACATTTTAGAATAAATAATTATATAATATATTACAACAAAATAGTATAGAATAGAAACATTGATAAATTATTCAAACAAAAAACCCGACTGCTAAATTTTGCGGATTGGATCCTTGACGTCAAAAAGGAAGTTATAAGTTTAACGACTATGTCTTTCTGTGTGTGAAATTATTCTCTATTAAATTATTTAAAAAATGGTGTGCAACGTTAGGTGCATCATCAATCGTGTAAATAACTAAATAATTGCGGAATCGAGGCTGAACGGATTTTTCGGTAATAAAGCACTCTCTAATTTATCTTTAGCTTCGCATTGAGTCGTGCAATATCTGCAATAAATACTTTATTAAATTTAACGTTTTTCGGATTTCGTTAATTTTTTTAACGGATTTTAAGTTATAATAGTGATATAAAAAGTGGGATAGCATAATTAAATTAAATTTAAATAGTTATAAATATATCACTATAAACATACATATTTATAGTGGTTTAAAATAGATCCATATTATCTCTATATACTATTAATACGTGAAGCAAATACTTGTGACGGGTTTTTAAGATACTTGCCGCAGACTGAGAAGAATAAAAGTACTCACGGTTATAGTTGTTGTAGAGAAGGATTGCGCAATGGTAATATTTTTTTTAAATAATGCATAAAACATACATAAAATCAACTAAAAACACATTACACACACTACCTTGCATTTGACACAAACACATACATAATAAACGAAATAAAACATTCAATATCTCACCATGAAAACACAGATGGTTAAAACCTGACAGATGTCTTAAACTTGCAATTTGGGCTGTAACGCTTTAGGACATATATACTCGTACATACAAACATAAATATTCGCGAAAAGCGTTACCGTCCTATTGACGCAGCTGGGTAAAAAATACACCATAGGTGTCAAAAACAGCATCGGATTCGAACGGTGAATTTTTGAAATCGCGCATTCGCTCAAGTGAGATAAAAGTTCAAAATTGTTTTAAATTAAATGTGCAAACTACAAAACATTTTCGAATCTAATTATTGCTCAGTGCAAATATCTAGACAAAAAGTAGAGAGCTATTTGCGATCCGCGCTGTTTGAAAATTAAATTTTCAATTCCACATTTATTCATTCGGTTAATCTTTGCACTATTTTCTACAATGAAATTGCCGCATTTGTTTCTGTTAAACATTTTATTTAACTGTACAAAGTGAAAATTATACGATCAAGTGAACTGTAAGTGGACTTCGTTTTCATAATTAATAAAAGCTTTTATGGTATATTAACTTTCTTTAAACAAATAATTTTATAAAATCGCTCATATTGCTAAATGTATACTAGATATTTTAATCAAAACATTATCTATATTTCTCAAAGCTGTCCCGCCAAAAGTAGATGTATTTATATAACAGAAGGTCATACCAATGATGTTTCAGTAGAATTCGGATAATTATTTCTGTTGGTAACAAGTAATGTTGTAAAGACTAGTTATGTTTGGTGGCGGCTGGAGGTCGCAGAGAAACGCAAAACCATACTTAAGATTTAATTTAAACCAAAAATTACAATTACATTTTAACTTAAAACTAAAGGGGTGAGACCGAGTCGATGTTAGATCTTGGAATGCCGTGGATTCTCACGATATGTGGGAACGTTCGAGGTGCTGCATCAGCTCCTCGGGTTGCTGGCTGGCTCGCGATGCACTAGGGCTGTGCATCAGCGTTAGAGTTATGTAACAGACTTAAGTTTGTGAGGATGTATATGTGTTTGTTTCTCTTCCACACAAAAATCTCGTGTTAGATTTCAGTAAATTTGGCACACAAATTAATAGTTTATGACATAGCTTATAACACATTTTTTTCATGTCACTTGAATGAATCCGCAAAGGTGTTTTTTTATCTATTGTCTTATAATATGTGATTACCATAATAATAAAAACTAGTCGCCCGTCGCATCGGCCGAAATTCGACCGTAATTTAAATTAAAAATCAAATGTCATCTGACATTCTTGACGTTGTGTCTTTTCATAGTAAGACATTGAATGTTCTATTTCATTTACTAAGTACATATGTGTTTGTGACAAATGCAAGGCAGTGTGTGTAATGTGTTTTTAGTTGATTTTATGTATGAAAAATGCATTATTTGAAAAAAATATTAACATTCTGCACTCCTTCTCTACGTCCACTATAACCGTGCAAAATTTCATACTAATCCGTCCGCGGCATATTACTTAAAAATCCGTCACAAATTTTTGCTTCACGTATTAATATAAAAAATAAAATAATATATATACTGGAATAGAAGGGTTAGGTTTAAAAAATGTAAAAGTGGCTGCACTATCGTATTTGGTGTTCAGTGTGTAAGAATGGATGTAAGTTTGTATAAATAAATAAATATTATAGAATACTCATTATTTCGGTATACGTGACCAAAGTATGCAAAGCGGCCGGAATGATGTACTAAGAAATAATTTCAACAAAGTACAACAAGTTATAAATTATATTTATAACCTATAACATAATATAATCTGTTTATTCGTCGAAATATCAAGTTAATCCAATTAGTGACTAGTGGGTATGCGTTTCGCTAAAAAACGTGTACATTTAATGTGTAACGTTTTTAAAATATTAATTAAAATCTATTTACAGTACGCGTCGCTAGACCACTAGAAGATAGATTGAAGTAGTAAACGAGCATGCAGTCCACCTGATGGTGAGTGTTCACTGCCGCCCTGCGATATCTGTAAGCAACTTCAAATAGAACATGGGTTTCATCTGAATGATCGGACTAAGTCCGAAGGCGTTTTTTAAGTATGTTTTCCTTGCCTTTCAGCTGTCGTGATACTTTTGTTATATATAAGAGCATAGCCTTATGGTTGAAACTTGCTCTCTCGATCGGGAGGTCCAAGGTTCAAACCCAGACCACTGATTTTACTAAAATTATGTGCGTATTAGAAATTAATTATCGCTCTTCGGAAAGGAAAGCGAAACATCTTGAGGAAACCTACACACCCGAGAATTCTTAGAAAAAAGGTTCTCGGAGGTGTGTAAAGTCCACCAATTCGCACTTGGCCAGCGCGTTGGACTATGGCCTTATAACTCTGTCATTCCGAGAGAAGACCCGTGCCTAGCAGTGGGACAATAATGGGTTGACGATACTGTTGTTATCAAGTGGATATAGACTTGGCGGTGATGCTCTCTGACTCCACGAAGAGTTTTACGCCATCTTTATTACCACTTTTATTCCGTGTATTAATCCAAGTGTGATCCGTGTTCACAGCGTAACATTTCACTGCGAAACCGCCTTAACAATACGCTGTACGTACCGCAATACCTGTTGTGCCTAACAAACTTGTTACGATTTTTGATTGAAAAAATTTCAATGCGCCGACGATGTGCGGACTTTTCGCCGTTGTCGGAATTTTCGGGAATTTCGGGGAGTTTTTGTGACTGCTCCGCACCGATATCCACTGAGAGATGAAATAATTTCTGGCAGTGGGATTTTTATTTTTCCGTTTCTGTTTTTTATTTCCGATGTTCAACCAATATGTGGGTATGGAAAGCTTGTTGAAGTTAAAAGAAATAAAATAGTTGGCAAGTCATTGTAGCTCACTGAGGCGGCACCATATAACGGGAGTAAATTTTATACGATACACAGGTTTTTAATTTCTTTTTGCCGATATTGCAACCCAATCGTCGTCACGGTCGAATACGATCGACAAACGAAATACGTAGACAAAAATAAACGAAAAAAACACATGTCGTGAATACCAGTTTTATATTAAATAGTATTTACTTTGCGATAATATTATTTCAAAATCATTTTTTCTAGTTTAAAAGAGAAAAGATGCATTCTAAGGTAGTTACGTATTTATGGCTAGATGACCTAAGGTTTTATTCGATTCAAAAAGCTTTAGACAACTTAAATAGTATTAATATGAAAACTAAATATTATAATAGCTTAAGTTATAAACTAATGGTGCTACTGTTATAAGTCAAACAAGTCAAATCAAAATTTATTGGCAGGGCCCAAATAAAACTTATTTGTGTTTGTTGAACCTGAAATTCTTATCAAAAACACTTAAGTATCATTGCCTTAATAGAAATCGTAAAGAAAAACAAAAAGCAACAATTAAATACACCACAAAACAATTTACGCGCCGCTCGAACCCCGAAAACAATATAATTTCACACTCGAGCACCACTTTGCGATTCCGACCGAAAAAATGGTACAGTGGGAATAATTCCCTGAATCAATAACGAGGAACCCAAGGTTCTGTACTTGGATGGGACCCAATTAGGGTTGCCATATTGCCGGTAGGAATTTCGGGATACGAAAATTTACGCAGGGATTACATGTATTATTTTTGTGTAAATTGATATAATTCTAACATTAATGGCATATAATGATATGTTGAATTTTCTTGAATTTTTTAAAAAAAGCAGAAAGGTAACTGCGAGAAAAAGAAGAGGAAAATATTATATTAATATTAATTGTTTTATTTTTTAATTATTATATATAATTAAAAAATAAAACAATTTAAGGAATATCTACAAAGTTAAAATCAATTTAAATTGCACATTATTGACGTGACGTGACCCGCTGCACACACCAAAAACCATGACTCATGCGGCGTTACCTCGCTCTGAGACGTTCCATTTACATGTTTTCGTCAAGTATGAAGTGCAGTGAAAAGTGAATGTGGTGTCAATTGTTTATAGCAACAATAGTTGCGGTGATAAAGGTTCTTACGATATTAAATATATGTTCAGTGATATATTGTCGAATATTCGTGCATTAGTCATTAAAAAAATAGCATTGGTCTGCTAGTGCATCGATTGTAGCATATGCTATGACTATGCTTAACAAAACTATAACAATAAGTTAACGGAACTATTTCACGAAGTGTAAAAAATCAATGGCTTTACTATTTGATCGAAATAATTATCGAGCGTAGCTATGATTTAAAAAAATGTAACCACTCCATCAGTATTTTCTTCTTACGTTGTCACGTTCAACTATCGTCAGTAAACCGACTTTACAGACAATCGATTTTTTCAAAAAAATATCGCAAGCCAAAAATATGACCACATTTTTTTAATAGCATATATTTAGTTATTTGGACAGTCCAGCAAAGATGGAGCGTACTGGCAACCCTAGCCCCAATATGCATTATATTTTTACGATCTCTTGCCGTTTGCATGGAATACCCACAAACCGAGTTTAATATGCTCCGTCTAACATCTTTATTTCGTCTGCCATAACACTCATTTTCGCATGTCGGAGTCTTCACAGAAGTACATATTGTGGTAGGCTCGTCCTAGTTTCATTTAGGCTTTGTTTTAAAATTCCTTCGCCTTTGCCAAATGTGGCGGATGGGGAACGGGGTCAAGTGAAGCCTTCCCGGTTGCTTGCCTTCCTTTATGGTGTAGAACCATGGATGTTTTGACGACATGCCAACTGTCAAATGAATTTTGCGCTGAGACGAAATATGGCCCTATATTTTATTCGTATGCGTTTATGGGCAGTATTTTTTGTTTTTTCTTGTGGATATAGCTGCTGCGTTATTTAACGTCATTGTTGTAAGCTGTGTGTTTTTTAGGCTTATAATTATCATGACCAATCTTTTACAATTCTAGTGGTGAGAAAGGATAGTATTTTAAAATATGTATAGGATATATTTTACGACGGTGGCCAAGTTGCAAGTTTACAATTTCTACACCACTTACCAGAACTTGTATTTCTTTAAATACCTACTGTAAAGCGTGTATTATTATATGATCATCTTTTTCATATATTATTTCTTAATATCAATACGTGAAGCAAAAATTTGTAAGTCGTTTTTAAGATACTTGCCGCAGGCGGAGGAGTATGAAATTACGCACGGTTATAGTTCATATAGTAAATAATTGTGCAATGATAATATTTTTTTCAAATAATGCATAAAACATATACAAAATCAACTAAAACCACATTACACACACTACCCTGCATTTGGAACAAACACGTACATAATAAATGAAATAGAACATTCAATGTCTTACTATGAAAACACATATCGTCAAAAATGTCAGATGTTGTCAAAATACCCGCTATTGCTTTGAAATGCAGCTTTGTTAATTAAACCTCTTTTTACCTTTAACGGGTGCGTACAAAATAATTTAAGTATTATTACAATTTATTTGAATTTGAGAAATATTCGTGGTACTTTGAACAATATGAAGTTTCATTTTTTAATTTAAATTACGGTCGAATTTCGATCGTTGCGACGGGTGACTAGTAATAATTATTGTCGGTTATAATTCCAAATATACTTAAATAATAATTTTGGTTATGGGATCACATTCACATAAGGCTACCATGTTAGCTCTCAGGAGTGGCAACTCAGCTGTAATTGGCCTCAGATAGAACTGTCATTAGCTACTTTAATAACTTCATCAAATTATCATATTGTCTTTTATGTCTAGTGTTTGCGTCAGAATATTCTTATTCTATTCTTATAAAAACATAAGAGTGATAGCAACAGTATCCAAATATTTACACAAATAACCATTAATGGATTCAGAACAGAAGTAGTGCCTCATACCGCCTCGTACCTTTTAACGTATATCAGAAGTATACATTAGCAACGCAGTCAAAGAAAAGAACAAAGAAAAGAAAAACATTATTAGAAGGTCCCGCGGAGCAATATTATTCGGGGCAGGCGGCCGCCAAAACCAATATGGCCGTAATCCCTGCACGCTAGTGATGTAGCCAATGTTGTTATTTGAACATTCGCAAATGCGAATGCGAATGCGAATATCCCTTACGTACGCAAATGCGAATGTGGATGCGAATGCGAATATCCCTTGCGTACGCAAATGCGAATGTGGATGCGAATGCGAATATCCCTTGCGAACGCAAGTGCGAATGTGGATGCGAATGCGAATATCCCTCACTTATATACGCAAATGCGAATGTGGATGCGAATGCGAATATCCCTTACCGAAATTCGCAAATGCGAATGTAAATCGAATTTCGTTTTTTTCACTTTTTGGTGTAGAGGGCCGGAGGATCAGGGAAGGTCTAGGTTTGGCGGCGTTTCTGTTTTGGTTTTAATTACAGTTGGATTTCAGTGTAGATAGATTTGGCCACCTTTTTTGCAAAACACAATTTAATATTCGCATTCGTGCGAATGCGAATGCGAATATTCGTTAGTTCACTACTGCACACATAATGTATTTTTGTTCCTCGATTTTTCACTCCGACAGTACGAGGCCCAAACGTTTTGTTTTACCGAAACTATCTGTGTAAACAGAGGCGATGCGGGCAAACAAGATTATTTATTTACGGAGCAGACTGCGGTTTGACTGGATGTCGTCAGATTTCCATTAAGAAAGCCGAGGTTGTTATCGTAGACGTCTCCTGTTTGATGTTTAACGAAACTTTTAGTCAGAATGTTTTTTCAGTTACATTTCTAGATATCATTAAAGCGAATAAAGCAAGCTAGTACTAATATCCATACTTCCTTACTAATATTATAAATGTGAAAGTGTGTTTGTTTGTTCCTCTTTCACGTCGCCACATAGGTTTTATATGATATGGTTTATATGGGAGATAGGAGAGCGGAGAGTGACGTAAGCTACTTTTTACCGCGCTATCTCATTCCCCAAAAGAACATCAATGTTTTCTTAGTTGATTCCAGAAGTTGTTAATAGATGGTTATTAAAATTCATTCGCAAGTACTGAACCACGCTATCAAATGCTAATGTTAATACCCTTTGAGCGTGCGGACGAAGCCGCGGATAAGAGCTAGTATCTACATACATCTATGTGGACATGTAGTTGTCCCCGTTTATAACAAATTTAAATAGAATTAAGCAATGAAACATCTTGGTGTATTTTTACTATAGGTACCCCTCAAAACAAATGTGTTTTGACAAGTAGTAAGTTAAACGAGAGGTACCATCACCACAACTATTCTATGCAGTGAAAGGGTGTGGTTACTGACCGACTTTTATATCAGGCGACCATCTTTTTAACCGACTTCAAAAAGGAGAAGGTTCTCAATTCGGCCGGTATTTTTTTTTTGATCATAGTAGTAGCAGTAGTAACGCATTTATGGCTGCTCACAGATGTCCACCAGCAGTGCCCAGTAACTATTACGTTGACTGTAGCAGCAAACGAGCATGCAGTCCACCTGACGGTAAGTGGTCACTGCCGCTGTAAGCAACTTCAAATAGAACATGGGTTTTATCTGAGGTCAATCACAGATGCGTTGCTACTCCCGACGACTATGATGGTCGCCTCGTATAAGTGTGCCGGCAACCACACCCTTCCATCGAAACGCAAGAAGTGCTTCACGCTAAAAATAGGTTTGGCACTTCTCCGGTCGAACTACACTGCTTCTACCACCTGAACTAAATATCTATCTAAACTAAACAAAGACAACAAATACATTACTCGTCCACTCTAAAGCACCTAGTAGTATAGTTTGTCGTTAAATTCCAGTTTACTTCAGTGCGAGGCGTTTGGTCAGACTTAATTACGCCCAGTGAAGCGCGTGACGTCACGTGTCCCGTTGAGAATATCCCTTTGTGCTTAAGATATCTGAAACTTTGCTTTACTGCTCCATATGGTTTGCAAATAAAACAACATTATATAGGTAGTGTCTTTTGAGGTACGCTTATTAGAAAAGCAGTTTGAGACAAGTTTTTAAACTAATTTTAGATTGGTGTTTACAATTTGTAGAAGCTGCAGACTTTATCTATTTATAATTCTATGTGTCTGACTGAAAATCAGTGCTGTGGTTACATTTACGGCAATATACCGGCTACAATCAGTGTGGCTACTTTTACGTCAATATACCGGCTAAAATCAGTGTCGCTACCTTTACGGCAATATACCGTCTACAATCAGTGTGGCTACTTTTACGGCAATATACCGGCTACAATCAGTGTGGCTACTGTTACGGCAATATACCGGCTACAATCTGTGTGGCTACTTTTACGACAATATACCGGCTACAATCAGTATCGCTACCTTTACGGCAATATACCGGCTACAATCAGTGTGGCTACTGTTACGGCAATATACCGGCTACAATCGGTGTCGCTACCTTTACGTCAATATACCGGCTACAATCGGTGTCGCTACCTTTACGTCAATATACCGGCTACAATCAGCGTGGCTAGTTTTACGGCAATATACCGGCTACAATCAGTGTGGCTAGTTTTACGGCAATATACCGGCTACAATCAGTGTGGCTAGTTTTACGGCAATATACCGGCTACAATCAGTGTGGCTACTTTTACGTCAATATACCGGCTACAATCAGTGTGGCTAGTTTTACGGCAATATACCGGCTACAATCAGCGTGGCTAGTTTTACGGCAATATACCGGCTACAATCAGTGTGGCTAGTTTTACGGCAATATACCGGCTACAATCAGTGTGGCTAGTTTTACGGCAATATACCGGCTACAATCAGTGTGGCTACTTTTACGTCAATATACCGGCTACAATCAGTGTGGCTAGTTTTACGGCAATATACCGGCTACAATCAGTGTGGCTACTTTTACGTCAATATACCGGCTACAATCAGTGTGGCTAGTTTTACGGCAATATACCGGCTACAATCAGCGTGGCTAGTTTTACGGCAATATACCAGCTACAATCAGTGTGGCTAGTTTTACGGCAATATACCGTCTACAATCAGCGTGGCTAGTTTTACGGCAATATACCAGCTACAATCAGTGTGGCTACTTTTACGGCAATATACCGGCTACAATCTGTGTGGCTACCTTTACGGCAATATACCGTCTACAATCAGTGTCGCTACCTTTACGGCAATATACCGTCTACAATCAGTGTGGCTACTTTTACGTCAATATACCGGCTACAATCAGTGTCGCTACCTTTACGGCAATATACCGTCTACAATCAGTGTGGCTACTTTTACGGCAATATACCGGCTACAATCTGTGTGGCTACCTTTACGGCAATATACCGTCTACAATCAGTGTCGCTACCTTTACGGCAATATACCGTCTACAATCAGTGTGGCTACTTTTACGTCAATATACCGGCTACAATCAGTGTGGCTACTGTTACGGCAATATACCGGCTACAATCAGTGTGGCTACTTTTACGGCAATATACCGGCTACAATCACTCATACCCCACAGTAGTATGTTCTAATGTGTCGTGGGTATCATGGACACATAGAAGAGGAATACACAAACACCCAAACCCAGAATACGAATCTAAACTCATTCAGATACCTGTCTGGCCGGGTATCGAACCCGGGACCCATTGCGCGTCAGACCGGTATGGTAACCGCTCTGCGACGCCGGTCGTCATATTTCTCATGAATGTTGTGTGTATATGTCCTGTTTTTACTAGTTGTAAGTGTATTTAAAAAAAGATTTAAAGCGGAAAAATATCTTTATAATAATTGAAAAATGACATATCCATTTTAATTTTATTACAAGTACAGACAATGTACATAATACAGAACCGTTAATATAAACCTCATCTACTAGCCACGGGCTATAAATACTTCATAGTTGCTTCATCGTATTGGAACTTAACGATCATTGCGTAAATTCTATAAACTCGAGGGAAGCGGTGGCCGGTTTACGAGTTTCCGTAATTTTACGACTATTAGTAAAGTTCATACATATTAGTGTTACTGAGATAGTATTCATTGCCCACAATGTTGTATGGTTACAAAGTTATATTAATTTATTAGTGATCGTTCAGTTAACCCTTTACACCGCAGTGATACGAGTATAAACATCTATTTAATTTAGTTTCTGGACTACAAAATGATAAGCTCTGTACTGTTGATGTATTACCCATTTGGATGAAGTATTAAAATGAAATGTCTTTATTTTGTAAAGGCCTACGGGGGCACTTAAAAATTGTCAGTTACATTGTTTTTCTTACACTACCACCGGATCGGAACACGACCTCTACTGAGAAGATCCGGCAAGGAACTCAGCGGGTTTGTCTTTTTTGTTATTTATAACCATTTTTTTATATACTTACAATCATGTTTTTTACATTTTTTACACATTTTAATGAAAGTTAGCTACAGTATCTTGTCTTACAGTTATCGTTGTAGAGGTATTGTATTTTAATTCAGAAACCCTTGAAACAGTTGGTAACGATTTTAATCACGAAGTATCTGTTTTTAAATGTGCTGATTAGTTAATCATCAAAAGCCGATGGTTAAAACCCTTATTTTCTTAAACTATCGTATCAAATTAGCAATTGTAAATTATCCTTCGAGAAATTTGTCTATAACATACACAATTATTTGAACTGATAAAAGGAATAACTGTGAAATCAATAAGCGCACAACTCATTAAAGCGAAAGAGGCAAGTTATCTCTAATGTAGAGAGAGGCGTCAGTGGTCACTTACCGTCAGATAGACTTCATATTCCATGGCTACTACTTTAACTACATTAAAAAGAAACTAGAATGGTACCAACCTATCAATCATCTTTCAATCTAGTAAATGTTTACTACTACCACCCGTGGATTGTAAAGTATTTGGCTTAAAATCATTCAGGAATGATATACCGGTCTAACGCGCAATGGGTCCCGGGTTCGATTCCCGGTCAGACAGGTATCTGAATGATGAGTTTAGATTCATGTTCTGGGTCTGGGTGTTTGTGTATTTGTCTTGTGTGAGTCCATGGTACCCCCGACACAGAAGAAAATCCTAGTATGGAGCTATGAGTGTAGAAAGCATGTTTTTTAAAAGCGTGTAAATATTATCAAAATCCGAAGAACTTTACAAATATCAATTCTATTAATATAGTTAAACCAATAATCAATAGTAACCAGTAATCCCCTTCATACTTACCAATCCCTAAATTAACAATTCAATCCATCGTTAGCGAACTTGTAAAACTAATTATCGTGCCTATAAATTGGTAACTTGTACAAGAAAATAATTCATGCCGGCGAAGTAACGTTACCACTTTACCTGCGTTGTGTGTGCGACATTAATTACAATTAGGGAGGGCGAAACTCCCGAACTCTTGGGAACTATATATTAATTAAAATCTATCGGCAAGTTTATTTCACGTCAGTTTTGCTCGTGCCCTTAAGGCAAGGGTTCTCAAAGTATAACCCTGGATCAAAAGAGAATTTTGATTCAGGCTTATATTTTGAGAATTAAAATATTATTCTCTTATGGTATTATATTATAATTTGTTTGTGTGTTCAGTCACTTAGTTACATGTCACTTAGTGACATAAAAATATGAACTCATTACAAAAACCAAAATTTGTTAAGTCCGTCTGCGTGTAGATTAAACGCGGGACTGCACACACAGCATAGAAGCAACGTCAAATCGTAGGTTTATATTATAATCATTTTTTAATATAACATAATGTACGAGAAATACATATGGCTTTAGGTATTCCTAATTATATTTAATTATAACCAGACAAATGTACAAACATATTTATATTATTATATTATTTATTATTTACATCTATACTTTTCTGTTAAGATTTTATAAAAAAAAATTACAATATCTTTTGTCTTAATTGTAAATAGAATTGTTTGTTATTTAAATATATTATAGCTAGTCCACTAATTTCATTATATATCCAGAATAAATATTTATGTATGGATAAACAAAAAAATACAAACATAAGGTAGGTTCCCCGAAGATGGTCCGCTTAATTTTCAAACCCCCGTAATATCTTTCAGATAAGTTGAATAGTTAAAGTTAGTTAGTTTAAGTTCTATCGTATATCCAATTCACCAAATTAAACACTACGTATTTACACGTGCATTCGCTTATCATTCTACGGTACCTACATTTATTCATATGATTTACAATTTAAACGTTATTATGTAAAGAGGCCAGAAGTCCTATAAGATATATGGTCCTATATTAAAACAATAGACTTAATAAAATTAACAATATACTATTTATTAAAATTACCAAGTTTTTTTGTCCACGTACATATATACAACGCAGGTGTTGTGCAGGTGGTAGAACCACTGGTGTCCGACCGGGAGGTACCACCGCTACACCATTTCTAGCGTGGTGAGTTTTGATGGAAGGATGTGGTTGCCGGCACACTTTTATATGGGGCGACCATCTTAGTCCTCGGGAGTTATGATGCATCTGTGATTGACTTCAGATAGAAACCCATGTTCTTATGAAGTTGCTTACAGATGTCCATAGGCGGCAGTGACCACTTACCTTCACTCGTTTGCTACTTCAATGTTATAAAAAAAAATCAACGGTAATGAATACCCTGTGTGTTAATCTAAATCATAAACCACATACGTGCCAAATTTGTTTGAACTCCGACTAGTAGTTTTTGCGTGAAAAATTAACAAATACACATATCCCCATTAACATTCGCATTTATGTATAAAATTGACCCGCGAACTTCGTTCCGCCTAAAAGTCAAAACTCTAAAATTATCAGTGTTCCTCTACGATATTATGCATGTATTATACATAAAAACTTTCTTCTTGAATCACTCTATCTATTAAAAAAACTGCATCAAAATCCGTAGCGTAGTTTTAAAGATCTAAGCATACATAGGGGCAGACAGCGTGAAGCGACTTTGTTTTATACTATGTAGTGATTAACAAGATTAGTGCTGTCGCATTAATTTCAGTTGTATTTCGGTTTGACAGTTTTTTTTCATCTGTTTAATTATTGCTTTGTAAAGAAATACACTCGTTTGATACCAGAGAATGATATTCGGTTCCCCAATTTATTTTCCCAGCGTATTTATTGTATGTACTCTCAACATCCAATTTCATCGAATTCATTTCCCAATACAATTTCGTTAAAATTGGATGACACAATTAATTGCTTGTTAAGGAGCGATTTATTTCTATGTGTTCAAATAATAATTTTGGTACACAATTTCAGATCAACTTTTTTATTCTAATGTTGAAGACTGAGGTTTGAATTTACGTAAATTAACTTTAGATTTAAATAGGTGAAGGCCATAAACGCCCATTACTGCCATGAGTGGGCAAGTAAGTGGTAACCCTTCATATATGCTTTAATAAGTTTATGCGAGTTTAATTGAATTTAAGTGTATAAGCTTATATTACCAATAATATATCAATAATCATGAATTCTATTTTTTTATATAACTGAAGTAGCAAACGAGCATGCAGTCCACTTGGTAAGTGGTCACTGCCGCCCATCGACATCTGTAATCAACTTCATACAGAACATGGGTTCTATCTGAAGTCAATCTGAGATGTGTTGCCACTTCCGAGGACTATGGTGATCGCCTCATGTGAAAATGTGCGGGCAACTACACCTTTCCATGGCAACGCAAAAAATGCTTCACGCTAGAAATAGGTGTGGCGGTGGTACTACCCCTTTAGAACCACATTGGTTCTGCCACCTTAAAGAGACACATATAGCAGTGCCGTAGTTTGTAATACTTAGACAGGTAATAAAACACCATTTTTCATAGCAATTCAGAACATTTTCCCAACTATAGTCAATTAAAGGTACTAAAATAATTTATTAAATGAACTTTAAAATAACATTACACCTACTTGTTTATTATCCGTCTCTGGCATATAACTCTCATATAGGTACATTAAACTCCCTTTTTCCCTCATCGTCATTTTCAACATCATTAACCCATTATTCTCCCACTGCTGGGCGCGGGTCTTCTTGTGGAATGAGAATAATTAACATCAAGGTCTGCGACTTCACCAATACATGTGTAATTTGCTAGAATTTACCATACAGAGCTTTATATCCGTTTAATCACATTTATGTAGATAAAAATAAAAAATGTGTAGACTTGTCCACCTTTAGTTGGGAACCACTGTCCTAAGCCCTAGAACTTCCCTTCCTGAAAGGACGGATTACACGCAGTTTTATTAAGACTTTTTGTTAGAGAGGCTTAACGTAGTATTACTGAGGTTTAGCGAAGTCTGTAAAAGGAATAGGCGTGAGTCATTTGAAGTTTTTATAGCAGGTACAATGTACTATACTCGTGGATTACTTTTGTTGAGAACTAACGACTTGTTCTCAAATGAAATGTATTGAAGTGTAGCAAAGCAAAACGAAATACATATTGTAAATAGGCTAGCGGGTAGCGACATTACAATATTTTATCGTGGCCTACGGATATATGCAATATCAGAGCAGAGTGATGCATCGCTGGTTTCACAGAAAAACTCTGCCTATATTTTTTATACAGTTGAAATAGCATCCAGTTATTGCCACCCAAGGACACCGTAATCATATAAAACAGTGGTTATATCTGAAGCTGCTACTCTTGAGGACTAACTTGGTCGTTTTCAATGAAGTGGCAACCACAGACTTTTACTGAAATGCAGGTGCTTCACGAGAGATATAAGTGTGACGATTGTACCTCCCCGGTAAAACCATACCTCTTCTGCCACCTTTTTTTTATCTGACTGAAGTAGCAAACGAGCATGCAGTCCACCTGATGGTAAGTGGTCACTGCCGCCCATGGACATCTGTTATCAACTTCATACAGAACATGTGTTCCATCTGAAGTCTATCACAGATGCGTTGCTGCTCTCGAGAACTATGATGGTCGCCTCATGTGAAAGTGTGACGGCAACCACACCCTTCCAACGAAACGCAAAAAATGCTTCACGCTAGAAATAGGTGTGGCGGTGGTACTTCCAAGAACTACACTGGTTCTACCACCTTCAAACCTTATACATATATCCACTACCTAACAAATCCCTTGCTAGCCTTCTACGACACCCACGAGTCGGTATGGCGTGATTCATTCGTCACTGTAAAGTCCTTGGTATGGTATCTGCAGTCGTGTCTCTACGGGGCTGCTAGTAACTGACTCAATTATTGATAAAGGAAATAACATAAGGAAATCATTTTCTATATACATTCCTTCCTTAACGCCACTTTCTCTCCCCATCATTTATCACGCCTCGGAAAAACACGTTAAGGGAAAGAAGCAACGTATTGGAGAGACGAGAATATAACAATCATTCAGAATTCATTATTTAATTTAAGAAACGTGTAACAATTCCAACAATTTTGATTTCAATAAGAAGGCATACAATTATTCAATTGTTATTGTCATTCGCTCGTTAATGTCGGCAATATGGAGAGAATTGTTACATGTATGTTAAGCATTATCAGGATTTGTTGATTGGATTTAATTAGCTAATTAACAATAGAAGGTGTGTATAAAAATACCGATAATGTTAATCATTATATTATATGACAATACATTACTGTTAAATTGTTAGAGTAGATAATACGGTGCATACGCTTTTATATTTAGATTGGGGGGGTAAGGGCGGTACAACCCATTATTGTCACACCGACGGGTCTTCTGTCAGAATGAGATAGTTTAAGGCCACCGCGCTGGCCAAGTGCGAATGTTACTTCTTCTTTCTTTTTCATTACTGCAATATCAATCAATTGAAGTAGAGACCGAAAAAAAACCTGTTGCAAACGTTTTCGCAACTATAATTTTACCAATACTGCATTTTCTATTACGACGAAAGTATAATTTTCGAGGTGGTAGAACCAGTGTAGTTCGAGGTGGTAGAACCAGTGTAATTCGAGGTGGTAGAACCAGTGTAGTTCGAGCGGGGAAGTACCACCGCCACACCTATTTCTAGCGTGAAGCATTTCTTGCGTTTCGATAGAAGGGTGTGGTTGCCGGCACACTTTCACATGAGGCGACCATCATAGTCCTCGGGAGTAGCAACGCATCTGTGATTGACTTCAGATGGAATTCCCATGTTCTGTATGAAGTTGATTACAGATGTCCATGGGCGGCAGTGACCACTTACCATCAGATGAACTGCATGCTCGCTTGCTACTTCAGTCAAATAATAAAAAAATAATAATAATCTCTGGTACTCTGTCTTCGGCCTCTGGTTTCAGAATTGTGCCAGACGAAAACCTAAATGATGAGGTAGATCTCACGGAATTGTGTTTACGGAAGCACATCGACGTTCATATACCTATGTCCATTATGTATATGTACACATACACACACACACGCACACACACACTTGCACTTGCAATGTTTTATTGTACACCTCAGTGGCAGTTTGACAGTGGCAGTTAACTTAAAACATGCAAATCCGTAATTGCTTATAAGTGTTATACATAAGTTATGTAACCTTTACTACTAAGAGCTGAAATTTTGTTAAAATAAATAAATAATCTAACCATGCCATACAAGGTTAGCTTGTACTATTAGGTGTGTAATGGTATTATACCTTTATGAGGAAAATGGGGACAAACATTTTTGAAGTGAAAACTTCGTTAGCCGCGTTACGAGATTTTCGGTACGGGTAAAGTTGTAGATAAGCGACTTCGCGTCATCAACATACTATATTTACTTACTATACTTATAGGTGTACTTATTTCTCATTTCAAGCGTGAAGCATTTCTTGCCTTTCGATAGAAGGGTGTGGTTGCCGGCACACTTCCACATGAGACGACCATCATAGCCCTCGGAAGTGACAACGCATCTGTGATTGACTTCAGATGGAAAACATGTTCTATATGAAGTTGATTACAGATGCCTATGGTCGGCAGTGGCCACTTACCATCAGGTGGACTGCATTCTTGTTTGTTACTTCAGTCACATAAAAAAGAACACCACCGTCACAATCTAATCGTCGGCAACACATGGTTTGATCTCAAGGAGCACCAGCGAGGTGAGGAACACCAACAAAAGTTCCAACTTAGTCCAGGGAAACAGCCAAGTATGTGTGCTTATCCTTAAGTAAGAGTCTAGTCTTGTCTGGATTGATTACCGATGTCCATAGACACGGGTTGTCACTTATCATCAGGTGGACCGCTTACTCAAAATACACAACAGTTTTAAATTGTTAAAAATACCTTAAAACGAATCATTCTTTTTAGTTTTTGTGTTAATTTATTTAATTTAAATATTTTAATCAATAAATAAATATTCAAATTTTATTATAGTATATGTATATTCGTAACGGTCTATTTACTAGCTTTCATTTGATACCCATATCGTCCCTCCCCCCATTAACTCTGGCCGCAGTTGCGATATATAAAAAATATATAGCTTATGTCACTCTCACAACTAAGTCATTTTGAATGATATGTTATATGTCAAAATCCGTAATATGTTACAAGGCGTCATATGACAT
Organism: Spicauda simplicius; assembly: GCA_949699795.1. Lineage (NCBI taxonomy): Eukaryota > Metazoa > Arthropoda > Insecta > Lepidoptera > Hesperiidae > Spicauda > Spicauda simplicius. Next base: position 22,412,646 of record OX453062.1, read on the forward strand.
ATGTTACATCCGCCGTTTGGGCTGTACCGCGTATCAAATAAATGGAAATTCAAATAAACAAAACATACATAATTTCTTATATTATCATAACTTCTTTATATTATATTTTGCCAACGCACCACTCGACCGAGTCGCTCGTCGAATTGGGATACACTGAAAATCAGTGGCCGTGGTTCGCCGCGGTGAGGCTGAGTGTGGACCCTTTTGTAAAGTTTTACTGCAGTAATGGTCAAATTTAAAATTAATGTATACTGTTAAGTATGTCTTATTATGTTGTAGTATTTTTTTACAAATAAAGATCTCTTTCTTTCTGTCTCTTTCTTTTATAATTTTTACATACGTTTTGAAAACATAACCCTGTTTCTGACACAGTTGGGTAAAACAGCGTATCACTTACATTATGTATGCCAACAAAACCAATAGCAATACCGTAAATATGACTCGTGGTTCAAATTACCATAAGTGGTGGCCACGATCCGTAACAAAACATATCCGTTTCCTACACATCGTTTATCACGCGGTCTCTACGGGGAAGTTCCAAATCCACGCTTACATCGTACTGAATTCCCGGGAATACACGGGAATATTATAGTAATGTTGTGGTAATTTTATGTGTATCTTATTAATATTATAAATGTGAAATTGTGATCATGTGTGTGTTTGTTACTAGTCCACGCAAAATCTAGTGATAGGATTTCACAAAAATTTGCCACTCACATAGTTTCTCCGGGGACTAAGATGGTCGCACCATACAACCACACCCTTCTAGTGAAAAAAGTGGTGGTGGCACCTCCCCGGTCGAACTTCACTGGTTCTACTACTGGGTATCTTATTAATATTATAAATGACAAAGTTTGTGACCATTCATGTGTTTATTATTCTACTAGTCAGATTTAACAGAAAATCTTTACACCTATGACCTATACGTCTTTACAGCTTATGACCTAGATTGTCATTTAGGACACTCATCACAGTGATAGCCGTGACTGAAGGGCGCAAAACCGCAGAATTGGACTAATATTTTATATTTTACTAAAGTGCTATTAAATATATGAATTAGACTAATATTATCGCGGAATTGACTCATTTTAATATTTAACGGGAAATATCGGCAAAAAGAATACGAAAAGGATTTAAAAACCGCATAGCGTGAGTACCCGTTAAGTATTAAAATACTATTAAATATATATCTTTACGTAATGTGTGCAAGTCATAAACATTTTTTTGTGAATGAAAGAGAATATAAAGAGGATATTAAACTGGGATATTTTCCAGTCAAGCAAATATTTTAGTGATGAATGCAATTGAAATGAATTTGTTTACATATTTTTTAACAATATTCCTTTGCCTTCGTGTGATTACAGTCTTCACGTATGCATAACCTCTAAAACGTATTCATTGTTTTGTAAATCACTGAATTTGATATCTTGCTTCAATTCCGAGGTATTTTCAAATAGGACTAGTCCCGGCACCTCGGGTATTAACTTCAAAGTTTGAATATAAAATATTCATTGGAAAGTAATTTTCTAACCCACCACCCAGCACCAACTTCAGCACTTACCGAATCTGCAATAGACTTGTAAAGTAGATCCCGACGCGAAATTAATTAAAACAACTTAGAAAACTTGTAACCATTAGGCCCAATGTATATAGGAATCGAAAAGGTACAGCTTATAACTTGTATCAAAGATACATACTCATTGTAGGATTTTTTGTAATGTACAGAACGAAAAGGAACACATACATTACTTATATTAACATGTAAAGAACATGATTATAAAAAAATGAGATATAAAATAACAAAAAAAAACAAACGCACTAAGTTTCTTGCCGGGTCTTTTCAGTTGAGGCCGTGTTCCGACCCGGTGGTAGTGTAAGAACAAAATTATAACTGACAAATTGTTAGTGCCCTCGTAGGCCTATATAAAATAAAGACATTTCATTTCATTTCATTACATTATTGATGTTTTAAAGATGTCCATGGGAGGCAGTAACCACTTACCTTCGGGTGTAATACATGCTTGTTTGCTACGTCAATGTTATAAAAAACAGTTATAAATCTTAGTCTTATATCATTTCAAATCTTTCTTGAATTAGCAACTTATTTAAAACTACATTGTTTTTATCCAATTAAAGTGGCAAACGAGCATGCAGTCCACCTGATGGTAAGTGGTCACTACCACCCGTGGTCATCTGTAAGCAACTTCATATGCAACATATGTTCCATATGAAGTCAATCACAGATGCGTTGCTACTTTCGAGGACTAAGATGATCGCATTAAATAAAAGTGTGCTGGCTACCACACCCTTCCATCGAAACACAAGAAATGCTTCAAGCTGGAAATGGGTTTCACTGTGGTACTGCCCCGGCTAAACTACACTAGTTCTACCACCTGGCAAACATGTGATCTAGATGAAGATTATTATTTTAAACCAGTCATCTTTGTATTATCACTACATAGTATAAAACAAAGTAACTTCCCGCTGTCCGACCCTATGTATACTTAAATCTTTAAAACTACGCTACGGATTATAATGCAGTTTTTTTTATAGATAAAGGGATCCAATCCAAAGATCCAAGAGTAAGGTCTTAATGTATAATACATGCATAATATAGTGGAGAAACACTGATAATTTTAGACTTTTGACTTTTAGGCAGCACTAAGTTCGCCGGGTCAACTAGTATCACTATAAAACCAATTTCAGGTTATATTGTAATTAAAGTAACAGTAGCAATTAGGACTACCAGATGAACTCTAAACTTTAAGTCTTTGTTAACAGTAAAAAAATATTCCCACTTTAATATTTAAAATTTACTATATCAATAATTAATAGTTAGTAGCCAATTAGTTTCAATGCTTATGCGTACTGTTTGTAGTTATCCTGAATTGGTCTGACCCAAAAGTTTACATCTAAACGTAATTACTGCTTCATTTAACGACAAACTAATGTCTTATTAACCGGTTAGAATGTAACCACCGCCAGCGAGTAACTAGCGAGAGAACAAAAAAGATTTTTTAAATTTAAATTTCCGAAAATATTAATTCTGCTTTAACATATTTTATAATTTGTTGGATAATGTAATGACAGTATTACGAGAGTTTTATTATTTATCAAAACCATTATTTGCTATTAATCCTTTAGTTTCAAATTGGTAAAATCAGTGTAGTTCGACCGGGGAAGTACCACCGCCACACCTATTTCTAGCTTGAAGCATCTCTTGCGTTTCGATAGGAGGGCGTTGTTGTTATGATTATTCTATGTCAAGTCACATGGTATAACTACTCGCATGGTGGCTTGCCTTAGCGGTCTGACACGCTGTGGTTCCTGGGTTCGATTCCCGGCCAGACAGGTATCTGGATGATGAGTTTAGATTATTACTCTAAGAGCGTTTGTGTATTCCTGAGTGTTTGTGTATTCGTCTTTGTGTGTATCCATGGCTTCCACGACACAGAAGAAAATCCTACTGTGGGGCTATGCGTGTAGAAAGCGTTTTAAGTTTTTTTTTGTCGTCTGCTTCCTTTATTTAGGACAGGTACCTTATAAGCTTATGATTATTTAATGTCAAAATTTTCAAAGCACATTGGTTATTTCATTACTTCACTAGTTTTGAAACTGTGATTGAAACTCTTTACATCGGGGACCTGCCCTCTATTTACATATTACTAGCTTTTGCCCGCGGCTTCGCTCGCGTGGAATTTAGTCTGCCACATAAAGTTTCCAAGGTGGTAGAGCAATGGTTCAACCAGGGAGGCATCACCACCGCACCTATTTCTACCGTGAAGCAGTTCTTGTGTTTCATTAGAAGGATGTGTCTGCCGGCTCACTTTTATATTAGGCGATCATCATAGTCCTCGGCAGTAGCAACGCATCTGTGATTGACTTCAGATTGAACCCTTGAACTACTTCATAAGGCGATTAACATACGGTACCGCTCACTGCCGCGGTAGGCGGTGAAGCGGATCTCATGTTGTATTGGGGTCTAATAAATCCTTTGATCTTTTCGTCCACAATTCCTCAGTGCCTGAAGTCGAAATTGTTCGAGCAATGTGTGTTGCCAGTGATGACCTATGGCGCCGAAACGTGGTCCTTCACTAAAGGCCTCATTCGAAGGCTCAGAGTCGCTCAGCGTGCTATGGAGAGGGCTATGCTCGGAATTTCGCTACGAGACATGATTCGTAACGATGAAATCCGTAGACGAACGAAGGTTACCGACATAGCTCTCAAAATCAGCAAGCTGAAGTGGCAGTGGGCCGGCCATATCGCTCGAAGGACGGATAACCGATGGGGACGAAAGGTCCTCGAGTGGCGACCACGTTTAGGCAAAAGGAGTACAGGTCGCCCCCCTACCAGGTGGACCGATGACCTGAAGAAGACAGCGGGAAACCGTTGGATTCAGAGGGCACAGGACCGGTTGGAGTGGCGCCATTTAGGGGAGGCCTATGTCCAGCAGTGGACATCAAAGGGCTGATGGATGGATGGAAATCCTTTGATGCCTCACACACGTACACCGACCGACCGCGTGGTCCAGCGGTGGTCTCATCATCACCGTGTCTCCGCGCGAACGACAGTGCGGAGGGTCGGCGCCTTACACACGGGCTGGCGCCTAACCGCGCGGATCATCGTTGATGCAGGCCGTGTTGCAATTTAATAAAATGAATTTCGATGTCGAAAAGTTTATTTTGATGATCGGTCCATCCGCGCGTACAGGTGCGTAAACCGCCTTACCGCGCGGGGCACCGCTATTCGCGACGGTGCGCGGTGCCGTGTGTTAATCGCCTTAATCAGTGTGTTCAAATTTCAAATCACAGGCACGTATATTAATTTGAATTAGTTTTGTCGGCAACAGATATTTATGCTTACTCTGAAATTAAAAGTTTTAAGAAAGGCTCTCTAAACGTGTGACGGTTACCAACGCGCAGTTGGCTAGCGTGGTCAACTACGACCTAAACTACTGCTAATCTGACATATGTGCCGAGTTGTGGAACATTAAAAGGTCGATGACGATTGAATAACATATTTAACCTTTCCACTGTTTCATTTTCGTTGACCTTTTTTTTCTTTTTTGTCGAGGGAGAAACCTTCAAAAGGTACCGCCGTGGGAGCGACGCAGGGTTATGTGGGATTCTTATAGCACCAGGACTCCGAGATCTTCAAAGGAACGCAACTGGAGTCCTTTGAGTGTATAGCTCCATCAGTCACCTCCCAAGTGAGCGGCTGGGCCCACCATTTCATCTGGTCTTTACCACGATATCGCCTGGCTGGACGGTTCAAGCTCCGTCCATCCTGGCTCTCACGATAGCATGCGACCACACATGCTGACATCTTTCCCGAAGTTGCTGACTGGGTGTTTGGAGCTCCCAGTCTAGCCGCCCGCAACCCCGAAAGCCCCCTTTTAGTTGCCTCTTACCACAGACAGGGGATACCGTAGCCTTATTCCCGGAACTACAGGGACGTCATTAAACTTTCACATTTTGCTTCGTGTTTTATAACCATTCAAATATTAATATCATACAACTTCGCTGTATACGGCGGCGGCGCACGGCGCGTACTGCCGGTCAATCAATTGAGTACGCAATATGTTATACTCGTAATATCTTCTAAACTACTTATCCAATTTACATGGTGTAAAAGACAGATTCAATCTTTATTAGATGCTGGATTTTTTGAAATCATTTATTTTGATAAGGATTAATATTTAGTTTGTATAAAACCCATGGAAACATCAACTTCATATTTTTTAAATTTTCAAAGTATAAAAAGAGTTATTGTGGCTTATACATAAAATATAGACATATGCTATCGCGGACTTTTATTTAGATCTATGTGAGCCGAACAATCCCACAGTACATTATATTTGGATATCTCCAACGGTTTAGGCAGCGTACGCGAAGATAGCTCTCAGAGAACAACTTTTTTTGCGACTAACCTGATATTTCTCGTTATATTATAACCTAATTACAAAGAAATCGGTATAAATTATAGTCCATGTGTTATTCTGATGTATAACCTATACTACTGTAAAGTTTCAACGAAATCCGTTGAGTAGTTTTTGCGTGAAAGAATAACAAATACACATACATCCTCACAAACTTTCGCATTTATAATATTAGTAGGATAGGATGTATAACGATTTATGTAATGTCTGTTTTGTTCATTGATTTACACTTACAGCTTTGTGTCGTTTATTGTGAGTATTTTTTTTTAAGTGGGTAATCCTCATAGATACCCAGCCACCCGGAGCGGCAACTGGGTTATGCCGGACTCTTACCTGCTAAACCCCCACTGTGTTTTCTCCTCGCACCGACGGCGGGAACACGGGTAAGCTTTCGCAGTCATCCGCGAACCCGCCGCTCCCGCAGCCGCTCCTCGCGTGGAGCATAAAGCTCCCCTCCAACAGCAAGGCGCGCCAGAATACACAAAGGCGCGCCTTACCTCCAAGGCCTATTCCGCAGGGTGGCGGTCCAACCCCGAGACCGCCACCCTGGGGCCGTGGGCATGGCAAGCCGACACCCGCAAGGCATCCCTACAGGCATCGACCCCCCACACCCAGCGGCGGATCCGTTCTTTGGTTCCGCCGCAAACCACCAAACGACCGCAGAGGATAGGGAGGACGGCAACGACACACCGCATCTCCTCCTCCTCTGCGGCCCCACCGCCAACGCATCTGACGGTGCGCCCCCGTTCGGTCGCGGGAGATAGGGTGCACGGCAACGACACACCGAGACGCCTCTCCTCCCGCGGCCCCTCCTGGCTGCAGAGGCCAGAATACACCGACCTCCACAGCTCCCTCGGATGCGTCCGGAGCGGGCCCTCAGCCAAGCCCGCTCGCGTCGTCACGCCTTATTTATTTGTATCGTGATGGTGTCAATTCATTATTGTCCCAATGCTGGGCACGCGGGCTTCTCTCAAAATAAAAGTTTAAAACCTCAGCCTACCGCGTTAGGGTTAATTGGTGGACATCTCTCATCTTAGAGAAGACTTCTCTTACCTTCTTTATTTTTCTTTTGAGAATTGTGTAGACAAAATAAATGTCTTAGAAATATAGGTTTTCTCGCGATATTTTTTTAACCATAAAGCAGCACTACACTTTAGAAAAATCAGTGGAACATGACTGGGATTCGAACCTTGGACTACCGATCAGGAGGCCGAGTTTTAACCAATTGGCTATCTCTGCTCAACTTTTCGATTCAAAACCCGAATATGTAATAGTATTATTATATAATAGTATTAATACAGTAGTATAATATAATAGTATTAATAAAGAAATAATATTACAAAAACATTAAGCTTAAATACTGTTCATCTGCTTCCTTAAATAATCTTAGTAAGTAATTTGGCACAGAACAGCGGCTGGCATGTAAGCTGTATCAAGTTTAAAACTGTCTACTTGTCCTTTAAATCCGAGTCCGTAATAAACACGATTCGGGTTACGCGTCCTTGGTTGGCGGCCGGACACGCATTACCAAATTATTTATCTACTGTCATATGCTACGGGTAGTTATTTAAATCTGTATAGTACAAAATGGCGAACTTGAAACCGGAAATAAAATTAAACTGGTATTCAATACGATTAAACGTTTCGGGATTGACACACTTTTACAACTACATTTTTTTCTATCATTCAATATGTTTAATCTTCAAATAAAATCTAAAAATTCAAAGTGCTCAATGTTGTCATATGTATGATACATGAAAAGATCAGAGTATATGATGAAGTAAGATTTCTGGTTCGAGTCTGTGATTATCGTTGTCTAGTAATAATTGGTCACTTTAAAATTAAACCACTATATTAGTATACATATTAAAATATAGTAATATATTTGCTAATATATTGTAGATTAATCGTACCATTTATTTAACACGCTTTCTACACTCATAGCCTCACACTAGGATTTTCTCCTATGTTATGTGTACCACGGACACACACAAGACGAATACACAAACACACAGACCCAGAACATGAATCTAAACTCATCATTCAGATACCTGCCTGGCCGAGAATCGAACCCGGGACTCATTGCGCGTCAGACCGGTGTAGTAACTGCACCGCCACGGTCGGCTTAACATCCCCTTCAGGTCCATTGTTAGAATTACGTAAGGGACATTTTACTAATAATTATAATGCTGTTGGTGACTGCATTAGGTTTCGATGTCATACAGAAAGCCTCTATGATATCCTCAAGAAGACAGCAGTGCTATTCAAAACTGACACCAAATGGCAAAAAAATGTTTCCCAAAACATTTAAAATATCCATTCCTAACAAAAATAACTAATCTCTTATCCCATTTTGCAAATTTTTTTTTTATCTAACTGAAATAGCAAACGAGCATGCAGCCCACTTGATGGTAAATGCTCACTGCCGCCCATGGACGTCTGTAATCAACTTAATACAGAAGATGGGTTCCATCTGAAATCAATCACATATGCGTTGCTACTCCCGAGGACTATGATGGTCGCCTCATGTGAAAGTGTGCTGACAACCACACCCTTCTATCGAAACGCAAGAAATGCTTCACGCTACAAATAGGTGTGGCGGTGGTACTTCCCCAGTCGAACTACACTGGTTTTATCACCTTCAAGTGTCTGATGATAAATTGACTGACGTCTGCTAATAGTAGCCGTAGCTGAGTTAAGTGAATTGATTCAATTTAGACATAGTCAACTAAGACTGACGTTTCCAAGTGACCGCAACAGATGTGAGCTGGCGTCGGCGGCCATTTCCGAGTCGCGCCGAAGTGTCATTATTCATGGCTCCCTGTAGTGAAGTGGTTTCTTGTGCCATATTGTGTCGGTTGGCGTTTCATGGGGACGGAGTTTATTAGCTTAAATAACAGTTTAAAGGAGTAAATGTATCTTTGTATAGCTTTCGACTGTGCTTGCGGATCTGAATTCTTGAAAATAAACGGCATTATAATTATTATTAAATAATTTGGCTTAATAAGTAGTAATGTAGCAATCTTACTGAGTTGTTACTGGGATAGTTGTTCAAATTCGGAATTTCAGTCGTAGGGTCCGAGGTTCGAATGCCGACCACAGATTTTTATGTGCATCGATTTTTATGTTGTCAATTCTTTGACGTGAGGAAAAACATCTTCAAGAATCCTATACACCTGAAAAATATATCAAAAAACATCTGAAACTTACTTCACTCCCCGTAAAGTCTACCAATTTGCACTCAGGCGTTGAACTTTGACCTAAAGGTCTCATTCTGAGAGAAGATCCTTGCTCAACAATGGTACAATAATAGGTTGACAACAATTGGTCTTTGGTACAAATAGTGTTTACTTGATAAAATTAACTACAGTTCCCACAATGATGTGTAGAGCTTTCGTGTATTAAAAAGGACTATATTTATTTGTAAATTGTACGTACAAAAATATTCATGTTTTCATTCTTCCCGTCAAGTTACTATGCCCCTAACCTAACCTAATTGACCTTTTCTACTGACCAAAAATAGGCAGTTGTATAACTGGAAATGAATTCTTAAAGTTAAAATTTAATTATACATTAACATTAATAACTTTTCTGTTATTATCATTACTCGTTTAAACATTTCTCTTTAATCTTGTTTAATGTATTTTATAAAAATTGTTGGCACTCTAAGTCTGTAATGTTATATTTATGTTATATTAAGACCAATATTATTTAATACATGACTGTCTGTGTCCAGAATAAAATAAATAAAATAAATAAATCTTCGATCTTCTCGTAGCAAAATATCTACGTTATACGTAGCTATAACATCAGTAAAGATACCGTTATTCTTTGCAGGTGAGCAGGACCGTGGTACGTGGGAAAAGTACGTGGAGTTGATCGTCTTTGAATTAGGCAATGCTTGCAGGTTAGGATCCTTGATTATTTAGTCGTTAAAAGTGGTAAAGGTGACATACTTATCCAAGGCCTCCACCTCAGTACAAATGAAAACAACGCATCTGTGGTTACCATGAGGTAAGATTGAGATCAGACTTACCTCTAGAGAAGATAACCTGGAGTTGATTACAGGTGCCTATGAGCGGTAGCGGCCACTTGCTATCAGACCGCATGGTCGATTGCTACTTCCAAAAGAGGTATATTTGACATATCCTCAAAGAAATGAATAAGAAAATACCAATTTATCGACAGTGACGTGTAAATTCTTAACCAACCTTTACCCATTTTTCGTAAAACACAGCGTAAACCGCAAAATAGGAGCGTTAGCATAACAGAATATTCGGAGTGAACAAATCATTTTTCGTAAGGGTCGGCATCCTTATGTATGAAGGGATACAAGGGGTCCTGTTTTTGCGCTAGCCGGAAAACGCTATCAAATATGATTTATGGTAAACTAGGGCTCTCGGGTCCTTATTAATAGCCTAGCGATACGTTAATGGTGTCGCGCGTGAAAATGGGTGTTTATTTTAGTATTAAATTAGGAGCAAAATTAAGCTGCGTTCACTGTTTTTGCAAGAGGCCAACAGTTAGAAGTCGAATTTCATTGAATGTTAGTTGCTACTGTCCACGATTAATTGATCTTTGCTAATTTTATTGTGTAAAATGTGTATACATATAGATCAAACAATCATTTATTTGCATGAGTGTAGCTTCGAAATTCTTATCTGCATAATATGTGTTACTGATTTAAGTTATAAAATATTATAATACCTATCTGTTACTAAATAATAAAAAGAGTATTTAAGAAATTTTAAAATATTGAGGTAAAACCAATATTTTTAATTTAAGGAACTTTTACCAAATTTCCTCAATTTTATAATTATATTGTCCAATTAATTTTTTTTTTTTGTATATGATGGAAGTGGCAACCGAGTGTGCGAGTAAGTGGTCACTACCACCCATGGACATCTGTAAGACGCCTCAAATAGAACATGGGTTCTATCTGAAGTCAATCACAGATACATTGCCACTCCCAAGGATTATGATGGTCGCCTCATATAAAACTGTGCCCGCCACCACACCCCTCCATCGAAACGCAAAAAAATGCTTCACGCCAGAAATAGGTGTGGCGGTGGTAATTCTCCGGTCGAACTACACTGGTTCTACCACTTGCAAAAAAGTTAAAACAGTTTATATTAAACAGAGAAGCTACAGATATCCAAAGTTTATTTTTATTATATGTGCATAGTTGTAAAAGCAATATGATAATGACTCGCCAAATTCAGTTCTGCGTGAGCGGAAAATTTCCCAAAACTTGAGCAATAATCCGGCAACTTGTTGAACTTTTTAATTTCACCGGATAAAGTAAACGGCCAATATTGGTGGTAAACTTTGTAATTAGCCTGTTTTTTCCACAACGTTTACAATATTTATATTATGCATTTTTTCTTGTTACACGTTAGATAAATTTTATGTTTAGTTTTAGACATGCTAGACATGCTTCCAAAAGATTTTTGGATTACAAACGTAGCAGACAAGCATACAAGATTTATACCTGTTGCTTAATAACCGCTCGTCCTTGTAGTTCCGGGATTAGAATAGGGCTACGGTATCATGTACGGTCGCCTGTCGTAAGAGGCGACTAAAAGGAGACTTCGGGGTCGTGGAGCGTACGGTCAGTCAACCCCAGGAAGGATGGTATGGTGTGGTCGCATACCGTCATAAAGATTAGACGTAGGTCGATGGGGCAACGAGCACTGAGCACTCCGGTTGCGTTCCTTTGGAGATCTCGGAGTCCTCCGTGTAGCGCCGAGGATTTTAGTGAAATAAAAAATACCACATAACCTGTGTCGCTCCCACCGCGTTGGGTACATATTCACGATTTCTCCCTCTGAAAAAAAAAATAAATGGACCCAGCCGCCCATCTGGAACGAGCTCAATGAGGCAACACACTCAGAGAACTCCGGTTGCGTTACTTTCTACGCATAAAGTTGCAAATGAGCATACAATCAGACTGATACAAGAGGTCACTACCGCGTATGAGCAGTTGGAATCAACTTCATATATAATAGGGTTTCTATCTAAAGTCAATCATAGATGCACTGTTACTTCGGCAGATTACGCTGGTTGCCTCATATGAAAGAGATCTGGCCATCACACCCTTCCGAAAACGCAAAAACTGTTTCACGGTACAAATAGGTGTGGCGGATGTACTTTCCCGGTCGAACCATATTCTTTCTACCTTGCATACCAACAGTAGCTGAGACGCTGCCATGCATCAACATGTTACGTCTGACTCTTAACCTTTCTCCTGTCGTTTACTATGAAGATCTTATTGTAATGGTAATAAGGCAAAAACAATACCAAGTACATTGGCCATTTACATTTCGCCTCGCTATAATCCCTATGGGTAATCCGACTGACTTACCAGAGAAAAGGTATGGGTCATCTTAATTATCAAGCTACCTGTAATCCTGATTTTAATTACTATATATCTCAGCACAAAAACAATAATCAGTTAGCAAAGTAAACCCCGGAATAATTCCGTTAGCCGCGGCCATAATCCCACAACTTCTGAACTTTTTAATTCCGCCGCCGCCACTCGTTACGGGAGGTAGAACTTTCAATTAGTTTATAGCACTTTCTGCGGACTTTTTAAATTAAAAAACTAAAATATTATTCTATGAGAGCCGAGTGTCATCTCAGATGACACATTTAATAGGAAAATGAGTAATATAATATCGTCTACTAACTTTTATATTTGAATTTAAAATGTAAATGAAAGTACTACTACTTAGAAAGTATACATTTTAACCATACTTTTTAGCATCAGCGCTTAGCTATCAATGTTAATCGAGTTAGATCTACTTTTTAACGGAGATATCAATGATGTACACCAAACTTCGTCCCGAAGAATTTCTAAAACGATTTTATATGGGGTTTTATTTTCCTTAAAATAATACAAGAGATGATCTTTTGCGCTAGTTTAATGCAGCTATTTCCAAGATATTAACGTGGTAACATTACCGTTTCTAACACATATGTTAGAAAAATAGTACAAAAATTTAGAATCCATTACTGGCATGTAAGCCGAGAGTAATTGTTTCTGTAAACCCGCAAGCGCGTGTCGGTGGTGAAGTTGTGAAAATCCCAATCTAAGTTGGCGAAGTGTGCATCGCACGGATTCTTCCGGAAAGAATAGACGTATGAAGTTTCCAGACTATATTCTGAAGTTGAAAGTATGTTGAACTTTGAAATATATGAGAGACTTTAGTGAGATATACTCTCGAGATGCTTTGGGAGTTTGTGCGAGTACACAAAGATCTTGAGGTCCATTATAATGTACAGTGCTGCTACTATCAAAGTATTATGGAAGAACATTCAAGTTCTTGTGATAACTCTTACTAAAATAGGGTGGGTATAACGAAACAAAATTACTATCTCAAGAAACATAATTCTTTGAGAACTTTCTCATTGTTTTCCTATTTAAACCTACTTTCTATTTGAAGAAGAGAGAGTGGGAAACTAGCAAGGTTATTGCGAAAATGATTACTTTGAGAAACATGAAAATATCGAAGGATATTCGAATGGTTTGTATTTTTTTTTACATAATAAGCAGGAAACGAATTCCATTCTATTATTAATGATAACTGCTTCCCTTAGGCACCTGCTCCTAACGGGAAAAATGTTTAATAAGTCACAAAAAAGACCACTTGCATTTCATAACTACCCCTGAAGTCTAAGTTGGAACATCACATATTAGTAATTTTTCTTTCCATCCGTTTATCCTTCAACCCATCAGCCTTTTAACATCCACTGCTACACACTGCTTGCCCCTAATTGGGATTTACTAATTGCAATCGCCAGGGAACTAATGCTGATGCCTGCAATGGGTATTGTACTGAACTCAGGAAGACGGGCTTACCACCGCCACAGCCATCTCTAGCGTGAAGCATTTCTTACGATTCGATGGGAGGATGTAGTTGCCGGCATACTTTTATATAAGACAATCATCTTAGCCCTCGGGAGTAGAAACGCATATGTAATTGACTGCATGCTTACAGATATAGGCATAGGCGGCCACGGCCATTGACTACAATTAGATAAAAAAGATGCTGTTGCCAATCTTCAAGATTTTGTCTCTAGATTGCCACAATCAGAGAGAGAGAATGGTGCTATTCAATCGACACTGCACGGCAACTGCAAAACATGCTTGCAAGCATGTACATAAGAGCAATCTCCTTTTAACTTATCTAGTTACAGTTAAAAAAGCCAGAAATTCGTTACTCCAGGAACATTTCCGAATCGCGATGAGAAGGCATTGTTCAATATAGTCCGCTCATATCGTCGTTATTCGAGCCGTAAGCCATATCAGTTCGTTCGCAATTGTATCGTTATATTACGTGTAGATTAAGGCACGTGTTCCATTTTCACTATTTTCAAAAAGCGAGCGAGTGCTTTTCGAAATATTTAAGCGGAAAAAGAAAATATTAAAGTTACTTGCTTTCTTATACGCTTGGTACGTCTTCAGTAAGTCTACTTAGCCCTACAAACTATCGCACCACATACATAACTCTCTTTTTATAAAACAAAAATAGATGTAATAGTAGTACAATCAAAGTCAAATATTGGAGTCAAGAATGCTAATGTTCCGTATAAATTACAGGTGATTTACGGGGTAAATTTAAAACTCGCGAGGATGGTCAAATATCGAAGAAGTAATCGGTTGAAACTTAGCATGAAAAATTAGGTGTGTTTTTTTTTATTTTCCTTTTACTTTACATTTAGTACCACTACTTAGAGTTTGATCTTTTTAGATTATATTTTTACTGGATTTAATATTTTTTGCTGGAGAAATAGATTTTTGAAAAATAACTCATTACCCATTCCGCATTTTCGCTATTATGTATTTATGAAAAATAGCTCATTTCGCATTTTTGGTATTATTTATATTTTCGAATTTGGCAATCCTGCTTGGATTGTCGAATTCGAAATTATTCGAATAGTGAACTCAGAAAATTAACCCATATAACTCATAAACATTGCCATTAAAATGGATAGTTAAGTTAAAAGGCAAATAAAAATTATCGTTTTTCTTCCATCCACACACGGTAGCAAAACCGCTTCAACACAAGTAACTCGACACGCGGCCTATTCACAGTACCGTATTCATGTCACGCGGGACGCGATCACGTCGTGCCCCGTACTCGGCGCCGGACCAAATTGCTCCGTTAGCTATTTGCTGATTTGTATTACCTGTAGGATTAACATGAGTATTTCATGAGGAACCATTTGTTTTAGAAGTGTTTGTACTTTAACAGTTTAAGGCATGTGATTTTTCGCAGACAATTTTTAATACTCCACCGTATTTATCAACTTTACTTTCTTAAATATTATGTTTGTGTGTGGAATAAACGACGTACAAACAATTTGACTAAATTCGGTATTCAAAGGATACCGACTAAGAACATAGATTTAAAAAAAATAACTCATAACTCATTTCACCCGCTGCTGTTCCCCTGTTTGTTCCCCTATTTTAACTCGCCCTTTATACTTTAAGAAATGCTGTTTATCAAAATGGATACTTTCAGACAAAAATTATCGTTTTTATTTCGCCCACACACGGAAGCAAAACCGCTTTAACACAAGTAACTGGACACGCGGCCTATTCAAAATACTGTATTCATGTCACGCGGGACGCGATCACGTCGTGCCCCGTGCTCAGCTTGGACTAAATTGCTCCGTTAGCCATTTGCTGATTTGTATTACCGATATGATTAACATGATTATATTGTGTGGATTTATGCAGCTTAAAAGTATTTGTACCTTAACAGTTGAAGTTATATGATTTTCCTACGTAATTTTATAATTTTCAACCTCATTCAACAACTTTACTTTGTAATACGTTATGGTTCATGGTATTATTTTCATATTTAATAGTTTTTATACATTGAATTCCACCAATTTTTGGAATAGCAAGTTTATTAAATTCATTGTAACGTCGTTCAGCATTTTTCACTATTCCTTCGTGTGGTGTGTATTCATGTCATGTGGTACGCCATCACGTCGCACCGTACTCGTCGCCGGACCAAATTGCTCCGTTAGCCATTTGCTGATTTGTATTACCTGTAAGATTAACATAGTTATTTGTTGTAAATTTATGCAGCTTATTTGTATTTAAAAAAATTCAAACATTGTTTTCACTTCCATGTGACACAGTGACACGTAAAACAGATCGCACACCGAACATGCCACAAAAAAATCCAACCAGCCCACTGATAAATGTCCTTATGGCGACAGATTTCATGTTTTAGGATTATTCGTATCATTTTCATTTAAATTTTTGTATAGATATATGTATGTATATTTGGTAAGACGGAGCGTTATATAAATTCCTAAAGGACAATTTAGTCACAAGTTTTTTCATTATTTTTTTATAAAATTGAAGTGGCAAAAGGAACCTGCTGTCCACACGACGATAAGTCCATGAACATCTGTCTGTAAGCAATTTCATATAGAACAAGGGTTCATTCTGAAGTCAATCATAGGTGCATTGCTACTCCCGAGGACGCCGAAGAAGGTCGCTTCATATAAAAGTATGCCGGCAACCACACTTTTCTATCGAAACGTAAGAACTGCTTTACTGTAGAAATAGGTATGATAAGTTGCAAAGGAAAACACGTATTATGACCAACGTGTGGTCTGAATTCATCATTTAGTCTATGAATATACTTTACTGTCGAAGTACATTCGAGCACTTACCAAAGGCTTTTAAAATTATTTAGTGAAAAATAATATCAATTGAATAAAAAGTAGTTTTATAATGATAGCCGTACACTAAGATTAAGCTTGCATTTAAGCCATTTGAACAAAACAGCCCTCATTTAAATCTGTAACAAGACTTTTTCCAGAGATCTTACTATTGTTTTGAAGATGTGGTCAATTACGTGTAAATATGAAATGTCTATCGAGTTTAGAATAGAAGAAATAGCTAACGAGACAATTTAGTCCCGCGACGTGCAGCTGGTGAGGGCGCAAGTGTTAAAGGAACGTACGTGTCACATTCCACGCGTGACCTGAATACGGCGTGGCGGGAATAAAACGCGTATTGAACTGTTAGCTGGGCCAGTAAATCGATATCGTGTAGGTACTGCATATTAAAGGTGGTAGAACAATGGTTCGACGGGTAAAGTACCACCGCTACACCTATTTTATTCCGATCCGGTGGTAATGTAAGAAAAATAAATGTAACTGACAATTTGTAAGTGCCCTCGTAGTTAGTTAGTGCCTACACAAAAATATAGACATTTCATTTCATTTCATTACTAGTGAAGCAGTTCTTGCGTGTAGTTGCCGGCACACTTTTATTTGAGGTGACCATCTTAGTCCGCGGGAGTAGCAACACATCTGTGATTGACTTCAGATTGAACCCTTGTTCTGTATGAAGTTATTTACAGATGTCCATTAGTGGCAGTGACCACTTACCATCAGATGGACTGCATGCTCGCTTGTAAGTTCAAATTAAAAAAAAAACATTTTATAATCCATATAGGTATCATATCGCACGGTATGGACAAAAAGACCCCATCGGGATATTTTCAGTTTATTAACAAAAATTTATAGTCATTCGTATAAAGAAGAGATCTTTAAAGCGCGGGGTTCTTGAAAGGTCGTAACATCTATATTCAAGCTCGAAGTTGACACTTTTTAATTCCACGATATAAAATTAGTCTCAGTATGTTTGTGCTCAGATAGCTTAGTAATATTGCACAAATCTATTGCACGTCTGTAACGTTTGGGTAAAAGATGTGAAAAGGGTGAAAAAGTAGTGATAGTAGCCTAATGGTTGAAACTTGCCCTCTCGATCGGGAGGTCCAAGGTTCAATCCCAGGCACCACTGATTTTTCTAAAATTATGTGCGTATTAGAAATTATCACTGCTTTTCGGTGAACGAAAACATCATGAGAAAACCTACACACCCGAGAGTTCTTTTAAAAAAACTGTTCTCGGAGGTGTGTGAAGACCACCAATTCGCAATTGACCAGCGCGATGAACTATGGCATAGATCTCTCTCACTCTGAGAGAAGACCCGTGCCCAGCAGTGGGACAGTAATGGGTTTACGACGCCCCTAAACCTGGTGGACAGTTGACTTGAAAAAGACGGCGGGTGTTCGCTGGAGTCAGATGGCTCAGGACTGACCAAAGATGCGCAGATTAGAGAAGCTTATATCTAGCAGTGAAAATTCAAGGATTGCTAAATGGACATAACAAATATTTTAGGCAACCAATTGATAAATTAGCTTCATATACCAAGTAGACAACATTTCAATTACAAATTAATGGAGTTTACGTGTTTATTTAATGAAAGTTTAGTTTTAAC